>CM050404.1:15600214-15926033 GCA_027580255.1 Therioaphis trifolii | reverse complement strand
ATGTTGAGGAGTAGAATGTTGCGACACCAAGGATGTGGATATCGTGTAGAGAAGGCGAAAAGAAATAAATACAATTTTAAATATAAGTTAATTTAGATTTATCACGACACGACGACTACATATGAGAACGTCTTCCTCTTCTTGTTCGCTGCTTGCTGTGGAGACTGGGGTAGTTTTATTATTAGATGTGGTATTTATAGTATCGTGTCGTGATAATATCAATCTGTTTATTGCGGTAATTGTATAATGATAAATATAGTGTAATTATTGATATGGTTTTATGATACATAATGACGGTTTGATTATAATTATTTTTCTGAATAATGCGGAGTATTATTATAAAATGTCAAAGATGTGATGATAGTCCATAATTATATTTAACATTTCATAATAATATTCTGGAAAATATAATGGACCATAATTACACATGACACTTTAGAATAATAATAATTTACAATTTAATAATTAATAATAATAATAATCTAATTAAATAAACTAATATAAATATAAGATAATGAATAATGATAATTTATAATTTATCTAGTTGTTATTACATGATTATGCATATCATTACATTCACCGTAGTCTTTTTTTTTGTTATGTCCTCATAACATATATATACCTATATTTTTTTTTTTTTTTTTACAATAAAAATGATATTCTTGTTTATATTAACATAATGATGATAATTATATATCTTAATTTAAAAGATACATTTATTAAAAAGAGAAAAAAAAAATAATAATTTAAAAGATTATAGCAAAGTCGGTATTCATATGCATGTGATGTGGTGGATATTAATTTATTTGATGATAATTATTATCATTATTATTTTTTTTTTTTTTTCTTTTCTTTTTTTTTTATACTGATAGTCTTCGTATATTGAGTACATCTGTGTAAAGCTTAATTGTTGGTATGTGGATTTTTTTTTTTTTTTCTTTGTCGTTTGTAGATGCTCGAGTGTATTATTTATTTATTTTTTTTTTTTTATGTGTGTTGTGCATTATCATATTATGATGTGTCAAATTGGAGAATATGCCTGCTATTAATTTGAGACTTCATCCAAATGTGTTGTATAGTGTGGTGATATTGATTATAGTGTTAATGGTAAGAATTGATATTTTGGCTATGACAAAAATTATATTTTGCTTGTACATTGACCTTGTTCCATGTACCTCTTATGTTGGTGAAGGTGGTGCCCTCACAGTTACCATCTTTATCGAGTGTTCCACCACTAGTGTGAGAAATTAAAGTTGTTTGATTGATTTTAAGTCCCGTAATTATGCTTCCTAATGGTGTGTAGTAGACTCTGCGTTGATGAATTTCTTGACATCTAGCACTGCCTAGTTCAATTATTTCCGAAGTAAAACCACCGTCCACCATTTGTGCATCTTCAAATGCGGAACATCTTGTGATAAGGTAGTCTACGGAAATAAGACATGTTTGAAAATATACAGAATATGTTTCTGCTTTCTGAAGTAGCTTTATTCGTTTGATGTGTTCTATTTCTACGGGTGTGGGTTTTTCATAATCATCTACTTCCAAGCTGTTGAAGGCTGTGATGTTGATTTGTGGTCCACCACAATCATATGCTATGAATCCGTGTGTGTATGAATAGATTGTTAATAGTAAAATTATTAGTTTGATGTACATATTGATTTTGTATGTAGATATGAATCTGCAAGAACATTTTTTTTTTACATAATATATAATATAATATAATATAATTTAATTTTGACAATATTTTAGGAAAGAGAAAAATAAAAATTAATAGTATATGGTATATTAATTATTAATTGAATATAATATTTTAAAATACATATATGAATATATTTTTTTTACAAATTAATAACAGAAAAATAAAACTCTGTTAAAAATTTTTTTTTTTTTTTTTTTTTTTTTTTTTTTTTATCGTTCATTTTTTTTTTGATAGTAAGGTTTTAATCTTCTTACATGAATGACATCTTCAGTTTCTTTGTCATCTAATATTAGTTTTATTTTATAATTTAAATCATTTATTTTTTTGATAATAGTAAATGGGCCTCTGTATTTGGGTGCTAGCTTTGGCGATTTGCCTCTTTCTTTAAAAGGAAATTTTATTAATACTGAATCTCCTGTTTTATATTTGATTAATTTATGTGATTTGTCGTGATATTTTTTTTGATTATTTTGTGCTTTAATATTTATTTGTGGAATTGTGTTTCTGATATTATTTAGTTGGATTAATGATTGTTTTAGGTTATAGGGTATGTTATCTGGTATTATTTTATTATCAATTGGAAATCTTGGTTCGAAGCCATGCATCAAGTAAAAGGGGCTGTATTTTGTTCCTGAATGAGGGGTAGCATTATAGCTCAATGTAATATATGGTAAATAGTAATACCATCTTGATTGATTATTATTAATTATATAATTTCTTAGCGCTGTACAAATTACATCATTTATTTTTTCCACAAAACCTTGTGTTTGAGGTGAATAGCTTGTTGACATTGCGATTTTTATTCCTAAGTTATCACATGTATCTGTTACTAGTTTATTTTTAAAGTGACTACCTCTGTCAGATGAGAATTGTTTGAAACAACCCCATTTGGAAATTATGTCTATTATAAGATCTACCGTTGATTGTCCTGTAGCTGTTTTTACTGCTTTAGTGAAAACATATTTCGTATTATTACATGCAGCTACTAGTATATATTGTTTATTATTGCTAAGTGGTAATGGTCCTAGGTAATCGAATGTTATTCTGTCTAGAGGTCTATTAGATAATTGTATTGGTTTTAGTTGACCTATTGGTTTGCCAATTATTTTTTTATTTATTTGACAGTTGTGACAACATTTTATATATTCTGTTGTGTCTTTAGTTAGAGTTGGCCAGTAATATTTGTTCTGTAATTTATGTATAGTTCTCGATATACCTGTATGACCTCCTATTGGAGATTCGTGATAGGATTTTAATATTTGGTTGATTAATGTAATGGGGATGACTAGTGTTGGATTAATGTTATTGTTTGGTGTGAAACGTTTATAGTATAAAATATTATCTTTTATTAAGAATTGTCTAGATTTTCTTAAAATTTTAGTTGGTATATTATTGTCATTATTATTTTTTAGAGCTGTCATTATATCTGAGCAAAATTTGTCGTTGGATTGTTGTTGTTCTATGTTATTAAAATTAATTGATATTTCGTTAATGTTTTCGTTAATGTTTATTTTATTAATCGGATATCTAGATAAGGCGTCCGCTACTTTATTCTCTTTCCCTTTTTTGTAGAAGATTTCAAAATTATAATCTAAAAGTTTTAAGGTTAAGCGAGCTATTCTTGCTGATGGTATTTTGAGGTTCTTGTAATACTGTAAGCTAATGTTATCACAGAATACAAAAAAATGTCTTCCCCATAAATATTCTCGGAAGTAAGTTATACCAAAAACTAGTCCTAAAAGTTCAAGCGTGGTGGAAGAATATGTTTCTTCGTTTTTTAGTAGTTTTCTAGAAGCATATCCTATTGGGTGTAGTATATTGTTGTTGTGAGGTTGTTCAAGGCATGCTCCTAGACCTACTAAAGATGCATCTATGGTTAGGAATACTTGTTTGTTATCGTCAAAGTGCCTCAATAAGGGTTCGGAAATTAAGTGTTGTTTCAATGTTGTGAAACATTGTTCGTGTTCATTATTCCATTCTATTTTCTTAATGTCTCCTTTCGTTAGTTCTGTAATTGGGTGTGCAATTTTGGCAAAGTTTTTGATATGTTTTCTATAGTAAGAGCACATGCCCAAAAATGATCTTACATCTTTTTGGGTTTTGGGTTGTTTAAATTCCATGATTGCTTTTGTGTTTTTGTTTAATGGTTGTATTCCTAAGGCTGATATACCGTGTCCTAACAATTCAATTTTTTTATTAAAAAAATGACATTTATTGGTTTTCATTGAAAAATTAATTTTGTCCATTATGATAAATGTTTCTCTCAAATTTAATAATGCTTGATTAAAGTTATTTCCATATGAAGCTAGATCGTCTATATAAATAATTATGGATTTGTATAATAATGCTGAGAATGCTTCGTTTAATTTTCGTTGGAAAATTGCGCTACTATTTTTGAATCCCTGAGGAAGTCTGGTAAATGTCATTAGTCCATGGACTGTAGTAAAAGCGAGTTTATGTTGGTCTTCAAGTTTTATTGGAATTTGGAAAAAACCACTATTTAAGTCGATGGATGAAAAATATTTAGCTCCTTCTAATGCTCGTAATAAGTCATTCATTCTAGGTAATGGGTATTGATCTATTTCGACCTTTTCATTGAGTTCTTTATATGAAACTACTAGCCTATATGCTCCTTGTTCTTTCTTTTTAACCAGAAACGCTGGTGCAGCGAATTTGGAAATAATTGGTCGAATGATATTTGCTTTTGATAATTTGTTTAGTTGTGTTTTTAATTCATCTCTTTGTTGAGGAGATACTCTATGTGGTGCGTTGAATTTAGGATCTTTATAATTTGGTTTCATTTTTATTTCACATGGTTTTACATTTGCTGCTTTTATGTTCGCGGTGTCGGTCGTAAATAAATGAATAAATTCTTTTATTAGATTAACTGCTTGTTTGTGTTCATTTAAACTGAGATGTGGTGATATGTTTATTGGGGTTCCTTCATTATCTGTGATTAATTCTTTGTTATTTGTATTGTATGTGTTATGTGTGTTAATTGGATGATTGTCGTTTTTGTTTGATAAAATTATTTTACTATCCATAATTGGTTGAATATTGTCTGTATTTTCAATTTTTAGTATGTTGCTTTGCATGTGAATTTTTATATTTTTTAAAATTTGTTCTAATGGTGTTATATTATTAATTATTATATGTTTGTCTGGGATTCGTGAAGAGGGTTTTATGGATTTTGTACCAGGAATCCAGTGTGTGTTCTTATTAGTATTATATAGTACTATGTTATGATTTTCATTGTTTTTGTCATTTTTATATATTATTCCTGTTTTGTTTGTTTCATCGTAAATATATGTGTTGTGGTTGTAATGATTAGCAATTGATGCAAGTTCGTTATCTGACCACCAATAGTTTGGAAGTTGTGTTAAATTAAATAAGTTTAAGATATTAGCTATTGAGGTTATTTGATTATCTTTTCCATCATTTAGTGCATTGCATATAGCGTATATACCACAGTTTCCATCTCCTGGGACATTTTCACCTGGTTTGTGTGTGTTAAAAACTGTTTTAATATGTTCATCTTCTGTGTTATTTGTATTATTGACAGTTATGTTGTTTATTTTGTTTAAATAGTAGTTTTGAATTTTATTTATTATATTTATATGTTCTACTGATTTCCATGAGTTTGTTATATTGAAATTATTTTTGTGACAAATTAATAATTTTATATTTGTATTTTGGAATTCCGAATAAATTAATTGTTTTATGATTGTCCAGTTACATTTATCAAATCCAGTTGCTATAGTTGGCATTGCAATTTTATTATCGTGTATTTTTTGGCTTATTTGTTTTAAATTACGAATAGCATTTTTAATGTCATTAAGTTTTGGTTTATGATAGTATTTTTCTTTTGTAATTAAATAATAAATTATTCTGTTTTTTTGTTTAAATGGGATTACTTTGCCTATTCGAGGTTTTAAAGTAAGGAGTTGTTGTGTTACATCACCAAATATATTTTTTATTTGAGCGGCTAAGCCTTTACTCATTTTACAGTCTGCTGAGATGCAGTGTGCTATGGAATAATCATGATTAGTATTAAATATGTTTTTTATGTCTTCTGTGATATTATTGATGTGTGTTTGGTTATGAGAGTTGTGTGTTTTAATAATTATTGAATCATTTAATGTTAGGGTATTATCTTTGAATTTTATTATAGCATTATGTTTGGTTAAGAAACTATTTCCAATTATTATATGACAAGATAAGTTTTTTATTACGTATGTTTTGACTTCAAAATCGTGACAATTAATTTGTAATTTTATTAATGTGGATCCACGGACCGTTAATGGTTCATTATTTGGGCCAGTTAAGTTGATAGTTTCATTTTTAATAATATTGTTTGTCGGTACGAGAGAGTGTCTTATACAACAGATGTTAGCACCCGTGTCAATTGTGATTGGTATATCTATGTTGTTTATTCTTGCATTTATGTAAAGTGGTTCAGCTATATTATTTAATCTGTAGTTATTAGTTGTTTGTTTTAACGGATAAGGGGAACAGTGACCGTTAAAATTACTGTTTGACCATTTTATTAGTTTTTTGACTGTTGTAAATATTTAAAACAGTTTTGTGCTTGGTGACCAATATTAAGGCATAATTGACATTTTATATTATCTTTTTTAAAGAAGCAATTTTCTGTTAAATGATTGTTACGAGAGCAAATGTTGCATTGTTGTCGAATATTGGATTTATTTATTTTGTTATTGAAATTATTGTTTGCATGACAAAATTCTTTGGTGTGATTGAAGCGAGAACAGATTTCACATTGTTTTTTAAAATTGTTAGCAGTTTGATAAAAAGTTCGTTTTGGATGAATTTTTGAATTATTTGTATTATTTTGAATTAGATTTAAATGATGTGTTTCGTTTAATGATTCTATCTCTTTCTTAAGTTTATCATTATTCTCATTTAAGGTTTTTATTTGTTCGTTAAATTTGTTGGTTATTTGATTTATTTGTTCAGTAATAATGTTATTTTTTATATCTGTGTGAGATTGTACTGTTTCACCCGTGATCATAAATTCAATCATTTCGTATTTTCTGATGTTGTCTTTAAGTTGTTTAAGTGTGTTGTTTTCTATAATGCCTATGTGTCTAATAATATTAGGTTTTAGTCCTTTCATGATTTTATGTATCATTTCTGCTTCTGACATTAAAGGATTTATTCGTTTACATAATGATTCTATGTCATTAATGTAATTTATTGTTTGTTCGTCATCTAGTTGTGTTCTTTTTTCTAGTAATAATTTTAACATGTCTAATTGAGCTGTGGGTTTGAATTCAGTTATTAGTTTTTGTTCTAATTCAGTCCATTTTATGTTATTAGTTAAGGTTGGTTCATTGTTATCATAAAAAGTTAAGGCTGATCCTTCTAAGTATAAAGGTAGAAATTGTATTTTTTCTGTGTCAGACCACGCGTTAATGCTTGCTGCTCTGTTATATTTTTTTATGAATAAATCAATATTTTCGGAAATTAAACCGGAGAATGTTCCAGGTTTGCAAAAAGGTTTTTTACTGTTATCCATATTATTTGTGTTTGAAACGTCAGAGAAATCGTTTGGGATTGATTCTCCTTTAAGGTATATTATAAGTCTTTCCTTTAATTCAGGAACTAAGCCAGTGGTGATTAGATTTCGTTTGTGAAGTTCAGTTATAAGTTGTTGTTTTAGTAAGGTGTTTATGATTTGAGGTGTAAGTGGTTGAGAGTTTGAGTTTAATGTATGTTGTTGTTTTAATTCATTTTTGTCGAGGGACATTTATGATTGTTTTATTTTGATTTTATTAAATGGATTGTTATAAAGGTGAAATTGTAATTTATATATTGATGTATTAAATGTGTTCGTGTGTGTTTCGAGCCACGAGTTGGGCGCCACTTTGTAATAATTAAAAATTTACCTGAATGTTGAGGAGTAGAATGTTGCGACACCAAGGATGTGGATATCGTGTAGAGAAGGCGAAAAGAAATAAATACAATTTTAAATATAAGTTAATTTAGATTTATCACGACACGACGACTACATATGAGAACGTCTTCCTCTTCTTGTTCGCTGCTTGCTGTGGAGACTGGGGTAGTTTTATTATTAGATGTGGTATTTATAGTATCGTGTCGTGATAATATCAATCTGTTTATTGCGGTAATTGTATAATGATAAATATAGTGTAATTATTGATATGGTTTTATGATACATAATGACGGTTTGATTATAATTATTTTTCTGAATAATGCGGAGTATTATTATAAAATGTCAAAGATGTGATGATAGTCCATAATTATATTTAACATTTCATAATAATATTCTGGAAAATATAATGGACCATAATTACACATGACACTTTAGAATAATAATAATCTACAATTTAATAATTAATAATAATAATAATCTAATTAAATAAACTAATATAAATATAAGATAATGAATAATGATAATTTATAATTTATCTAGTTGTTATTACATGATTATGCATATCATTACAAGTGTAGTATGATAAACAAGATGTCCTTTTTCATATGATACATAAATTATTTTTGCATAATATGTTGAGTGTATTTAATTTTTTTTTAATTTTAAATATTTAAACAAAAACAATTATATTTTCTATTTTTAATTTAAATGAGTTTTAATTTATTTAGCTTATAATATTACAATCGCTATTGATAAAAGATTATAACATAATGAAAAAAATATATATTGTTTTTTTGGAAATGTTGATGTTTAAAAGTTTTATTGGGCCAATAGTGAAATTAAAATGTTGAAATTAGTGAGGTGAAGAAGCAGGGATATGTCGTGAATATATACAATTAGCATAGGTAATTTTAGTGTTTTATGGCCGGAGGGATAAGCATCAATATTTTTCAGATACCCTTTATTTAGAGAAATGATATCACTTTTGGCTTGCTCCCATATTGTGTATTTCATTTTTAACTGTCGACTTATGTAAAAGAATCTTGGTCTCTGAAACTCAAAAATCTTACAAATTAAAAATATATTTCAGTCATGATATCATATGACCTATTGGCCATCTAATTTACCTATGGTCAAAAAACCACTATGGATATTTTAATTATTAAACCAATATTTTTTATTGTCTTAATCTGTTTTAATAATTGATTTTTTGGATAGTACTTTGTTTAATATCTTTCATCTTTCATATCCTTGAGATTTCTATAATTATATGACCATTGACGAAAATTAGTAATTTAACTTTCAAAATATTGAGTTAAGATACGAAATCTACGAGAAGGTACGAGGTATTTATTCAACTACATAAAAAAAATAAAAATAAAACTATATTTTCTGATATATCAAACTAATGTGGTTCTATGGAATAATGGTAGTTTTAAATAAATTAGTATGAAAAAATTATATGTCTGTATGACAACTTGCATGTTATTTTATAGGTATATGGTGAATAGTATGTTTTACTTAAAATATTTCGGTGTTATATTCTTCGATTCGAATGACGATAACAATGTATACCACATTTTCTATTCAATCATATTATTCATAACTTGTATAAGCAATTTGATCCTCTTGCCATCGATTGCATTAGAATTTGACGACTGGTCTGAAGCATTGTCTACATCCATGTCAGCGGTAACGTGCAGTACGGGATCAGTTTGTACGATGCTATCACAGTTAACTATGATCTATAACATGAAGTATAATTACCAAAAGTACAAGACGACGTTAGAGAGTTTCGAGATTTACTTACCAATGGGCACCACTGTCTTGAATCACGTCAAGTGTTTTTCTTTGACTGTGGTGGTATCGTGCATAGCAGTCACGTTACCTTTTAATTATTTAAGACTTTACTCCATATACAACAACCATACAAATCCCAATTTAATGACTTTGTATTTTTGTTTCTACTATTTTCAAAACTTCAGCTTGTGTTGTACTGAATTACATTTCGTCATCCAGTGTTATATGGTGTATATGAAATTTCGAGAGATCAATACCGACTTGATAACGTTACACAGCGAACAGAAGACGACGGACAGACTCTCAATGAAAAAACCGTCCATTTCAGCTGAATGTGTGATTTTGTATGAAAAAGATTTTTATCACTCAAAAAGTAAAGAATATCCACTGGCTAACACCATAGAGCTTTTGAAGATAAAACATTGGTTGACCAGACAAGCCGTTTATAATTTAAACGTTTTGTTCGGCATTCCTATCGGAATGTCATTGATTACCATATGCACCGCGACGTTATTTGACGTGTACGCCCAAATGTTTCCTACGTATACCAACAGTGAGCTCAACAAATATGGATTCCGGTCAAATATATTATTCGTTGGATGGATGCTCCAATATTCCTTCAGATTTATCCTCATAGTTATAACAACACAAATTACAACGCAGCAGGTAATAATCGGTTGGACGTTATTATGCTTCGATTTAAAGATTAATTGAGCTGCACGATTGATCTAAGTCAATACCGATTGTTCATACTACATAACTGTTACAATATGGGTGTTTATTTAAAATATTATACACCGCGATTCACGAGCATTTACACAGTGAAATTGAACTCCATACAATGCATTTAAAATTTTCTAATGTACTATTAAAAAAACACAAATAGAACTATCATTTTACAAAAAACGTATTCACTTATTTAATACCCTTGTGGTTTTTAACTTTTTAGTTTTGAGAACTATTTTTTCATGACATAATATGATGGAAAAAAATTTTCTTTTTTGAAATTTGGACATCTACATTTTCATGATTGAATTTATTGGATCTAGTGTTAAAGAAATAAAATCATTACTAATGTATTTGAGAGGAGTGAAGAAACGAGAATTCCGTAAAAATACACTACTCCTCTGCTCTTGACATTAAATGAATAAATATTTAAAATAATTAATTCAGTAAAAATCATTTCTACCTACACAAATAAAATATATTCTCTCTTGTAATATTACGTTATAAATTGTGGTTTTCGTTTAAGTAAACTGAAAAATTTAATTTTCGTATATAGTTATACATAATATATTATATATATATATATATATATATATATATATATATATATATAATTATTTTAAGTTTTTTATGTATTGCTATTAGTGTTTGCTATATTACTTTGTAGAATTGAATTGCACTGTGTAAATTCTCGGAAAATTTCTGATGAAACTAATTCTAATGTGTTAATCAACAGTGGTTGTGTAAACATTATTCATTCATGTGGCAAAATAATTTTTAGGAACCACGAACTTCCATAACTCGCTAACCAAGCTCTACAATATAAACAATGTTCATAATATTTTTTTTAAGTACTTATAACTATCATTATTAATAATTGTAGATAAATAGAGCATCTTAACGAAATAATATGAAATGATTATTCAAGTATTTATATTTTTATGTCGCAGAACTAGCTATCTTACAAGAATTAGTGGTTCTCTATACCGTTTATATGTTATAGTAAATACAGACAACTATTACTGTTTTTATACTTAAAAAATGTTTTCCGCCCATTCAGTCCAAAATCAGTAACGAGAACCTGCTCTTAAAGAACTCTTTTCGCGCGGGGACTGTCAAGCAATATAATTTCGTCATATTCAGCCAAGATATAAAAAACATCTATGATAAAGTAATATTATTATTGAGAAAAAACGTTTCGAATATTATATAACCTGGATGAGAGTTGAGACTTTTTCTCTCAGGTTATATTTATAGATCATTTGAACATTAATTGTATAATATATTGTGAGTATAGACTTTTTAAGAAGGTTCAGAAATTTATTGGATAAATATAATTTGTTGCTATATAACAGACCATTGATTCCAGTTTATATTGAATTATTCCATTATTAAACTCAATATTTTTTTAATTTTATTTCAGGCAGTCAAAACTAAAAAGTTGATTACTGAAATTAACAATCGATTTTTAGATTATAGTACTAAAGAAGAGGTAGGACAATTACTTTATAGTACAATATATGAATTAAAAATAAAACAAATTTATACAACAAAATAATTTAATATATTTTTAAGTATTTCAAAGTGACACTTAAAAAACCTGTTTCAAAAAAATAAATTATTTTCTTACCAATATTATGTTTCATAATGATAGCTCTTTAGTGAAATCGGCTGTAACACAATTTATTATATTTTATTATCCTTAAATATATTTATTTATTCAATTTTTTCGTGATAAGTATTAACAGTAATTATATTTGTTTATTTTTTAGTTTATTTTTCTATGCTAACATTTTATTTGTATAATTTACAGCTAGAATTATTTCACAATCAATTATCGGCTAGTTCATCGGAGTTCACTATTTACGATGTTTTTATATTAAACACTGGCCTTATCACCTCAGTAAGCAAATGTTTTCATTCTTGTCATTTTTCAACAGAACTTCTTACTAAAATCTTAGATAAATTTAAAATATTTTAAGTTAGATGAATAGTGTTTATGCGATTGACTATTTTTAACTAAACATAATTTGTTTATTTTAGGCACTGGCTGCTGGTGCAACATTCATTCTTATACTAGTACAATTTAATTCAGTCGAATTAACTAATGGAGATAAATTCAAAGCGCAATCTGAGCCTAGATTAAGAAAAAATTAGATTCAAGTGTCTAAAATAAAAAACGTATCGTTATAATAATAACTTTTAATTGATCACATACAATAATATATTTTTCACAATGTATAATAAAACTGTGTAATTTTGTTGTTTTAGCACTGTAGCATAGAAAAATGAATACCTAATTCATGATTGAAAAGAAAATGATTTATAATAATTAACTTACACCTATCGAATAGAATGTTTCGTCTCAAAACACCTGTTAAATTTAAAGTCGTGTGATGTGTGAACATTCTCTCTATGGGCATTATTTTCGGTAGTGTTCTTAAGTCTCAAAACTAAGATTTCCTAAACAACATAATTTGTTGTAACAAAAATAGATATTATCTATTACTTAGATCTATATATTTTTTATGTTTGTGAACATCTACGTGGGTGGAGAATAATATGATTGAAAGTTACGTTTAGCCTTACTGTCAATTAGAATATTCATGTAATTGGTATTTAAAAATGGTCATTGTTTTCTATTCTCAAAAGTGTTTTTAATTGATAAAACTATCGACAATTGAGTAGAAACAATTATATACGTATGTAAGATGTTAATAAGATTTCAGTAACTATGGTAAATTGGTAACATAAGAGTAGGAGAATAAACACATATCTTGTGTATTTTTGTATTCATATATTTTTCTAAACGTAGGTATCCTTGAATTAAAAATGATAAAGAATCACCCTAAAATTGACAACTTTTGCTCGCTCGAGTACCTATATTTAAAGAAAACCGACATTAAATATTTTTGAAAACAATACTTTTCAAGCCAAATTACAGTGACAGAAACTTTAAATTTTTAAAAAATGCAACAATATCTACTTAAAAATTTTACAAAAGTTTAAACATTTTTCATAACTTTTGGGCTAAACAAAGAATTTTTACTATTATTGGTATATTTTCTTTATATATCTTAATCTTCTTTTTTAATACTGAAGCTTTGCTCAGAATAGTTTAACTAAAGAAACAACCTATCATTTATTTGAAATTCTAAATATCCATCCCCATTATCCCGTCCGAAGGGCAAAGAATACATCTTGGTGCAAGGTACGTACTTTTTTTATCAAACCTGTTTAAAGTTTTCTTGTTTGTCATAGGAGATATTTTTTTACCAAAAGTTTCAAAACATGTCATTCTTTTCGTATACGTATTTGAAGGTTCATAATGATTAGATGGATCAATTGTTTTCAATAAACACCTTAGAGTCAAAAATTGACATAAAAACAGTTAAACTAAAACTTTAAAACATCGATTTTTCATCACCGTGGTTTTCAATTTTTGGAAAACTTAACTAGTTAATTCTAAAAAAAAATACTTGAATTTCGTTCAGAACCGTTTTCTGAAAATAACAATTTTCAAATTAAAATTTTTTATAAAATAATACCACCAACATGTATCATTTACTAGTTGTAAAAATAGCTAAAATTAAGTTCTTTACATTCATCGCCATTTTCTCTTCTAAGAAGCAATGAATACCTATGGTTCGAAGTAAGACAGGCATTCTTTAAAATTAGTTTTGCTTTATCGATTTATTGAATTCGATAGGCTTAATTGTTGGCCTTATAGTAGTTTTCGATTAAGCCATAAAGTCAATCACTCTGTGACCACGTTCTTTTTGCTTTTAAGTACACCAGATTTCATTAATATTCTATCGTCAAAACAGAAAGCTGTTAAAGGGTGGGATTTCAAGAATTTCTTAGAAAGCACTCGAAATATTTATAAATAAATAAGCGAGGCTATCACGAACTAACATAAAATAATTATATTATTTTATTAAATTGTGAGTTATTCTTATTAATTGTTGATTAGAGTTTTTTCTCAAAACAGTGAACTATTTTTCATTGTTAACTGTTTTATTAAAACTTTACCTATATTTTCCTCTATTGAAAATTTAATGGTTAATCATTATTTTTGACATTTAACACGTTTCACACTCATACTTGGTTCAATAGCTATAATAAATTCAGTAAACAACACTTTAATTGATTATCAAAGTTGAAAGCTTATACACATATATTTATTTATTTATTTATCAAAATAGTGTTTTAGTTATAATTTTAGTTCGGATGGAATACCTAATTCGTGTCTTAACCAAACAGAAGTGTTCAGTTAGTTAAACGTGCAGTGCATATTTATTTTATAGCTACCTACACAATTCTTAATGGTGCTCGATTTTACGTAAGCATACCTATGTGTTTTATAAATAAGTATGTAATGTATGAGTGATCTTTAACTAATATAATTTGAATTTCACAGTAAAATATACAATATTCTCATATCTATATTTTTATACGAATGTATCAGACAATTTTAGGTTCCGCACCAGGGGCGTATCTATAACCTTCTATATTCACTGACAGAAATGGCAACTTTTTCAATTTTGATATTAGCCTTCCATAATTTCAAAGTTGACAATGATTATTCTTATCGATTATTAATAACTTAAAACAAAATGAACCAAAAAATAAGTGTAAAGTTTTAAAAGATACAGTTCTTATTTATCTGAATACAAGAAGGTTTTAAAAATGCAATTATAGTTATTAATTAATATAATTCCTAACTTATTGTTATAGACGTATTATCAATTTATAATAGATTTTCAAAGTGAAAATTCCAATCTTCTTTTCTTCATGACAACGCCCGATGAATTATTTTTAAATTGTCCACTTATTTCCCTTTCTATAGAAAGTAACGTCAAATCATTTAGTCTTTTATGACTTTTCATAGTTGATCTGAGGTATGCTTTCATTCTTCTTATTGTTAAATAGCTTCTTTCTGCTGAAGCAATAGAAACAGGATTTGCAATAACAAGTTTCATTACTTTTTTAATTCTTTAAATCTAACTTGATAAATTTGAACTTGATTCAACAATTGAGAAAGACTAGACTAGATTAAAATAATGTTTTACCCAATACACATTGATATTTTAATTTATCAAGAAATTCGTCAGACTGATCAAATGGAAAAGTTTTTGCAATATTTCATAATGTTTCACAATCCAAAAATTATTTTCAAGTTTAGTCTAATACAACTAAAACTGCATAAAGCTCTCCATTTTCATCAAATCACCTATTCATTTCGAAATATATGACATCTATAATATTATTTATGACACAATAATCAAAATATCTAACACTCCAGCGACGCGTCGTCATTGTTATATTCTTCAATCTGTGTGGCCATTCGGAATTTAAGTTGTCAATATAGGAAACTATTTTTCGTTCATGTAGCTAATATATCGTATATAGATCTCTCTGTGGTCTTAGAATAATAATGTTGTTAATACGTGTACAAATATCTGTGAATGTATTTTAAATAGTATTGTTGTTTTTTTAGAAAAAATCTGGGTAGGTCCGGTCCTACCAGGCCTACCTACTGCCTACGCCTTGTTCCGAATGAAGCGAAGAGTGAATGGTTACACTATGATGAATTTTTCTCTTTTTTTTATATCTGTATAAATCGTTTTGTTATTTTTTTCCAATATTTTGGAAAAAATTCTGAACAACTGAATTAAAACGACAAAATTTGCATTAACAAGGTTTTCACTTTATCTAATTTAGTTAATGAGTCAGTATTTCAAATGTAAATAAATAAATAAAACTGGAAAACTTCAGGAATTATCTATACTATTCACATACAGACTTTACAAAAGTCGACCGGTTGAAGATAACAATTTATAAACATTGGAAGTTATTTTTTTTTGAACGTTTTTATTTCATCACATTTTAAATCCTAGATTTTTTGAATTTAGAACTGAATATTAAGTATAGCTATAATATGAAAACCATATTTGTATATTATAGGATTTACCAAGTTTTCATAAAAATTTTTAACGGCCAATTTCATAGTGCACATACAAAAACACTGAATTTACCAAAATTATTTCAATTTTGAGAAACATGCTTAAAATAATGACGCGATCTGATTTGAAACGAATACAAAACATTGTACGACATTTTAATAACTATGAAATTTACAATAATATTCTAATATATTTATCTTATGTTGGGTAGATAAATATTAGATATTAGGAAAACAAATACTTCAAATTCATTTTTTGTTATGGCGACTCACTATAAGATAATAATTCTATAATTATAATTATTTTTAATTTTTTTTAGTCCATAGTAAAATTGACAATGATGCACATAATTTTATACAGAATTTTGTTGTATTTTATTATACAAAAAGGCTATACGGAAACATCCCCCCCCCCCAAAAAAAAGTACGTTTATTTTATGTATTTCTGTGAATGCCTTTGTGGGTAAAAGAATACATTGAAAAATAACAAAGTCCCACTATAGAACAGAATATTCACGGAACTAGCGTTTCAAGATGATAATTTTTCTTTATTCTTACAAGTTTTTTCAATAGTTGATTAAAATTACCTAAAATTTAGCAGAAACAGTTATATGTGTAAAATTAAAAATTTTGGTAGTTATAGTAACATACAATAAGGAGAATAAATATATTTTGATACTTTTTGTTCTGTATTATTTTTCTAAACGCATTCCTCATTTAAGAATGATAAAAAATTTGCCATGAAATTGAAAAAGTTTTCTTGCTCGTGATTATAGTTTGAGGAAGCCACCATAAAATATTTTCGAAAACAATATAATAATATAATATAATATAATATAATTTCATTTCACGCCAAATAACAAAGTAACAGTGATAAATTTTACTTATACTTTTACTTAATTAGCGATATTGATAAATTTCAAAAACCGTAATTTGAATTTTTTTTTATGTTTCACATAATAATTCACATAATTTTTCATCGTAAACATTCCTTTAAAACATCGAAATTAATGCATTTATTTTAAAAATCATTAAAAAAATCATACATGTGTAGTCACCCTAGAATTGTTTATTTATTCTTAGATTACATACTATTTTATAATTTTGTATGTATATTTTTATTATAGGTAAACAGAAATAGTGTTCATTGTGAACAATGTTTTATTTGCAATATTTCGGTGAAATAATTTACGACTCGGATAACGATAATAACTTATTCCAAATTTTATATTCAACAATATTACTAGTTTCTTGCATAACTAACATGATTTTGTTATCGTCAATATCACAGGAGTTTGATGACTGGTCCAAAGCGTTATCTACGTCTATGTCAGCAGTACAATGTACGGTGGGGTCTCTTTCCGCATTTGTCTCAAGAATAGTTGTTATTTGCAATATGAAACATAAGTACCATAAATTCAGGACGACATTAGAGGGTTTCGAGATTTACATACCGATGAATACCACCTCGATGAACCGTAAAAAGTGGTTTGCTATTACTGTGATTTTCTTGATGTTTATCATCGTCGTGTCTGCAAACATTATAAAAGTGTACTCCATAAAGAATAAACACGTCCGTCCTACTTTAATGGCCATGTATTTTTTTTTCTACTACTTTCATAATCTAAGTTTGTGTTTCACGGAATTGCATTTTGCCATTCAGTGTTTTACGGCATACTTGAAGTTTTGTGATATAAACGAAAAATTACAAAATGTTCACTACGAATACAACAAGAGTTACATTACAAGATATCCGTTCCTAAATGCAGATGTAGTGACTTCGTGTAGCAACAACTCTTCACTTCGTGTGGTTCTGTACGAAAGAGACTTTTACTGTCCAAAGGACAAAGGATATCCATTGGCCAACATTATTGAACTTTTGAGAATCAAGCACTGGTTGACCAGAGAAGCTGTAAAAGACCTTAACTCAATATTTGGAATTCAAATGGGAATGTCAATGATAACTATAACCACAACAGCGTTATTCGACTTGTACACCCAAATTTTTTATACGTACACAAGCGCTATGTTTAATAAATCAATATTTCGATCAAATGAACTATTTGTCCTGTGGTTATTACAATATTCGTTCAGATACTGCATTATTGTTGTAACATCGCATGTAACAACGAAACAGGTAAACAGATAAACTAAATACATTTTAAACATAATGAAATGATTTATTTTTTCTTTAATATTAAACACATCCATCATTATAATCATTTTTATCTCAAACATTTTTAATATTTGACAAAATGTTTTGAAAATTGAATATAATCCAACACAAAAAAACACTTCACTAACAAAATTGAAATTATGTTTGTACTTTACATACCACCAAGTACTAATGTGTGAACCAATGCTATGTATAGACTATATAGATATTTATTACACAGTATTTGTTGTATGAATAGGATAAGTCATTTATAATATGATATAAATCATTTTAGAAATTATTCTTTAAGTATTTCATTAGATTGGTTTAAAACTCCAAAATGTTACCCCTATATCGTCTATTTTTTTTTTCATAAAATGTTTTATTTCAGGCAGTTAAAACAAAAAAAATTACAACCGAAATGAATAATCGACACTTGGACAGTAGTTCGAAAGAAGAGGTTAAGTTAATGATTGTCAATACATTTTATTTTATTTTTTGTATTGATATACATTTTTATAATTTACAGTTACAATTATTTTATAACCAATTGTGCACCGGTTCGACAGATTTGACTATTTACAATATTTTCACATTAAATAATAATCTCATCACTTCAGTAAGCAATTACTTCGAACTTTAATTTATTATACCTATAATATTAATATTAAATTGGGATTAACCTTACTAGTAGTGATTCGTACTTATACATGATTTTTTTCAAGGCATTGGCGGCTGGTGCAACATATATACTCATATTAGTGCAATTGAACTCCAATAAATCGAAAAATTAAAACCACAAATCAAAATATATTAACTAATTTTGGTATGCGAATCATGTGTTGAAAATATTACGTAGTTTTTAAATTAACATGGTACTATATTATGATCATTAATAATTTTTGTTTACAGAAATAAAATTATGAATAAAAGTAAGTATTTTTTTCACAATATACCTATTGTAATTATTTTAGTTTTAAACATTATATTTGAAAACCTTAAAATTGTATTGAAACTATATAATAAATGTGACAGGACACATTCTACCCGATATGAATTAGGTGTTCGTCTTTTGCAACCTTGTGGTCTTTCGGCATTGTAGTAGTGATGGGTAGTTGAAGTTTAAGAAAGTTAGTCATTATTCCATATTTAAGCCTAGGGGTCTCTAACCTTTTTTTTACGTTAGGTTGAATCTAAGATACATTCCGACATCATGGACCAATTTTTTTTTAGGAAACTGGAAATGAGATAATAAGATTGTAGTGAGAAAAAAACTATTTCAACTAATTAACACATAAAAGATCATTTTTTATTTTATTATTTTAATTTTAATGGAAAATTCAAATTGGAAATGTATTTGCTATAAATAAAAATAACACAACACGGCGACGTATAAATGCATCTTTAGGTATCGTTTTATTGAAAAGCACGGGAGAAAATCACATACCAGTATTTTATATATCGAATGAAACCCATATTATGTAGGTACATTGTACATTGTAAATGTGTTGGTATTAATACTATTTGGACATTTGTTTTCACCAGATGTGGTGAAAAAAGCCAATTTTCATCGCATTTACTCGTATCAAGATTTAAACTTTCATTTTATGTTCATATATTAAACTTCAGTCTTTATGTTATAATATTTTATGATAGAACAAATATATAAAAATTCGTCCGGATATTGACTGTATAAATTTAATCTTTATCCCTGTGGTCCCAGGACAAGAAACAGGTAGTGGGTGTAAATCATTTTGGGTTGATCCACCAAGTTGTCGGACATATTATAATCGTATTCACTGTAATAGTGAAAATGCAGGTATATTTATATTCAAACATATTTTATATAAGTAATAATGAATACAATTTTACTAACTCAACTTCTTTTTTTTTTACCTGTCGAATTAGTTTGATGTGTAAGCTAATTTACTAACAAAAAAGTTTGTTCTAAATCATATATTATATGATAAGAAAAATTAAAAATGTAAAAACGAAAATTGCATTTCGTAGAATTTTTTTTTTATTTATAAACAATGCACATATATTCCAAGGTAATAACGGTCCACACAAAGTCAGGTTTTTGTTTTGTTTTAATTTTTAAAAACAAAATTCGGTTTGTGCTGAGAAGAGTTAAGTAAATGTATTGTTTTGTTTTTTATTATCTGTGTGGATCTAGCATAATAATATGTTTTTACGATAAATAATACCTAAACTAAATTCTAATTTATAAATTATGGATTTTAATATGCTTGGTGAAAACTGAAAGTGTCGCTATATTAAATATTGTACATCTCAATTGACAAATACATTTAAATACATAATATTCAAATACATCACGTTTTTAATGGTTAAACACAGTGCTCGACGTGGCAAAATTAAAGTAGGGGGGACTCTATTAACTTAAAAAAAAGAGCGTCCCCGTCATTTGTTAAACGTTACTAAGCCGTGGGGGCTATGCCCCCACACCCCCTAATAGCCATCTTTAAATTATATAAAAAATATTAATAAATAAAAAATAATCAAATTACAAAAAAAGTTACTGTAAATAATGTATTGTATATTATAGTTATAACTTATAAATATAATATCAAACTCAAAAGTAACTAAATAAAAAACAATTCATTTTAACTATTTATTTAAATTAAAAAAAAATGTAATTCATAAATAACAATCTTTATTAATTGATATTAGTGAATACTGATTAGTGATTAATGATAACAGTGGTAACTGATAATATAGTTAATGATATAAATAATAATAATATTCTGTGTTATTATTAAATCTATGGTAAGAAAAATTATGTTATCAGTTTATCACGAGCAGTTTGATAAAAATTAAAAATGCAGAATGATACAGCGTCCCGTGCGTTCTTCTTAAAAATACAAGTAGAGGTACGCTAAAATTTCCGAAAAATTAGTTGGGGTACTCTGTCCTCCTGCGTCCCCCCCCCAAGTCGAGTACTGGTTAAACATTATGATCTTTTTAGATACTTTCCTATGCCAACTGATTGACTCTCAATATTGTAATTTGTTTTACCGCTAAATGTTTCAAATTATTGTTCAATTATATTTTATCACTATACTTACTATTGGAGTCATTTTGTCACGTTGAATAACTGTTATATTTATAACATTTGATCTAGAAGGACAAGAAATACATTTTTGCACCTTAAATATGAAAAAGCTGGTAAGTGAGATGATGGTGGTACAAGTTCGTCCTTCGTCCCTTCGGTCCTCGGACAAGATATTGGTGATGAATGTATTAAGTTTTAAAGAAATGATGACTCATATCTTTAGTATAAAACGATTCTGAGCAAAGCTTCAGTGTAATATAATATATTATTATTTAAATACTGTTTACGTATTTTACGGTTATTTGTATAATTTTTGGTGAGTTATAATAATTTATTAAAGTGTGTATAAAAAAAAATCCTGAGTCACGATTTTTGAATTTTTGTTAGGATAATTAGGTAGGTATATGAGTAAGGTCATATTAAATTTTCAGAACTTTTTGTCAAATATTTAAAATTATATTACATAAAAACTTTCAAACAATTTGGTAAATTAAAAGTTCTATATTTAAGTCAAAAGTGCTATAATTGTTTTGAAAATGTTGTCCGATATAAAAAAGTATGTATTTGATATTGGATAAAATTTTCAAGTTTCTAGCTTCATTACTTTTCGATTTATGACTAAATACCTAAAATCTGAACAGTGAAAATCTCGTTTACGGCGGATTTTTACCGATTTTACCGTTTTTACTCAGTTTTTCGATCGTTATTCTTGATTACTGGAAAAACTATGGAGATTTTGGAAAAATGACGTTTCTAAAGTACCATCTCAGTTCAATTTCGAATCTAAAAAGTTGCTGGACGAAACTTTTGGACAAGAATTTCTATACGAAAAAGTGTTTACAGAAAAAAAAAAAGCTGGTAAGATAATGGTGGTGGAAGTTCGTCCTTCGTCGCTTCGCTCCTCGGACAAGATAATGGTGAGGAGTGTATAGCACTTTCTATCATGGGATCACCTAACCTAACCTCGGACAAGATATTGGTGATGAATGTATTAAGTTTTAAAGAAATGATGACTCATTTCTTTAGTATAAAACGATTCTGAGCAAAGCTTCAGTGTAATATAATATATTATTTATATACTGTTTACGTATTTTTCGGTTATTTGTCTGATTTTTGGTGAGTTTTTTCGTTATTAAACCCTCATAAAATATTCAATTTTTAACTCGTTAGAAATTTTCTGTTACCAAAAGATTCGAAACATGTTTTTATATCTATATTCCAAGTTTCAATGTGATCGGACACACCAAAAAAGATTTATACAGATTTTAAGTTGAAAATTAACGTAAAAACAGTCGATATTCATATACGAATTTATATGAATTTGTTAAAACGTGTATAAAAAAAAATCCTGACTAACGATTTTTGAACTTTTGTTAGGATAATTAGGTAGGTATATGAGTAAGGTCATATTAAATTTTCAGAACTTTTTGTCAAATATTTAAAATTATATTACATAAAAACTTTCAAACAATTTGGTAAATTAAAAGTTCTATATTTAAGTCAAAAGTGCTATAATTGTTCTGAAAATGTTGTCCAATATAAAAAAGTATGTATTTGATATTGGATAAAATTTTCAAGTTTCTAGCTTCAATACTTTTCGATTTATGACTAAATACCTAAAATCTGAACAGTGAAAATCTCGTTTACGGCGGATTTTTACCGATTTTACCGTTTTTACTCAGTTTTTCGATCGTTATTTTTGATTACTGGAAAAACTATGGAGATTTTGGAAAAATGACCTCTTTAAAGTACCATCTCAGTTCAATTTCGAATCTAAAAAGTTGCTGGACGAAACTTTTGGACAAGGATTTCTATACGAAAAAGTGTTTACAGAAAAAAAAAAAAATAAAAAAAAAAAAAAAAATAAAAAAAAAAAAAAAAAAAATAAACATCATTGTAAAACCATAAGATCCTTCGCTTCACTCAGAATCTAAAAAAATAATAATAAAATAAACATCATTGTAAAACCATAAGATCCTTCGCTTCACTCAGAATCTAAAACAAATTGTTAGTTCAAACTTTATATTGATTTCATTCAAAATTTGTATAACGTATAGTGTAAATATCATCATTATTGTGAGTAGAGAAAGAACATAAAATATGCAATAACATTTTCCAGTCGATTCTTCATTTCATGGGATTATTCCAACGCGTAACTTACGACTCTAGGTAATAATGTCCATCTTAAAAATGATCATGGAAAAATGGTGAGCTGAAAATATCTGTATTCATAAATTATAAAATATATAACAGAAAAAAATGCTATTATTATTATTATTATGTTGGTAATGATACTGTATTGCAGCGTTTCTTAAACTGTGTTCCACGGAACCCTGGGGTTCCACGGAGATCACTTCAGGGTTCCGCGAAGCTTAATGATTTATTTCAAAATTTCAAAATTCCAGTATTTTCCAAATGACCAATCGATGAAATATAAAAATGAATTGTGAATTAAAAATCCATTTATCGTCAATACGTGACCTTCAGCCATGTCAGCAAATAAATATGAAACTTTTAATGAAATGACATTAGATTCATCGTTGCAAGAAAAATTTAAATCAATGCCACTAGTAGAATTTTGGAACATTTTCAAATATGAATATCCTTGATTGTCACAAAAGACCGTGTTGGCACCGAAACGGGGTTCTCCACCTATATACCAACAAAACAAAATACCACAACATACTTGACGCTGAACGTCATATGATCATACAATTTTCATCAACAGAGCCTAATTTTAAGAATATTTGTAAAAATAAAAAGAAATTTCATTCGTCTCATTAAAATGTGTCCTTGGTCTTATTAATGTAATTATTATTATATGTGTATACCATTATTATTATTTTTATTTTTATTTTAACACACTTTTTTGAATCAAATACCTTAAGACAATATTAGTATGTGATTATAATTTATTTACAAATAATCCTGAAAAAAAGCTAATAAGCTAAAAAAAGTAAGGGTTCCACGACAAAAGTGGGCATCAAAAAGGGTTCCATGGAAAAAAAAGTTTAAGAAACGCTGCTGTATTGTGATATGTAACTAATTAATGAGAGCATTTATGAACGTCAAACCTAATCTATGCAGTATGCACTCTTCAGGTACTAATTATATACGTTTTAAGTTTATTGAAAATCGATCCAGTAGTTTCGAAGGATTTAGCAATTATTTAGCAATTATTACTGCATCGAAATGCATTTCTTAAATATAACTTAATTTTAAACAAAAATTTAGAGTTGATTTACTTTTTTTTCATCAAATAATAGTGATAACTTAGGAGAAATTAAAAAAAGTACGTATTTCACCCCATGCGGTATTCTTCGCTCCTAAGACAAGTTAATGGGGATGAGTGTATTGAATTTTAAAGAAATTATAGGTGATTTCTTTAGTTAAGCAAATCTGAGTAAAACCTCACAATCAAAATATACCGTGGTGAAGGGATAATTTTCTTAAATAAATATTTAAAGGTGAAAATTAACGTAAAAACGGTTTATTACGTAAAACTCATATAATAATTTACTTAAATGCTTATAAAAAAAAAAAAATCCTGAATCACGATTTTTTTAATTTTTTTCAAAATTATTAGATAAGTGTATGAGTAAAGTTATATCAAAATTTCAAACGCTTTTTTCGAATATTTGAAATTTTATTAGGAATAAACTTCGAAAAAAAAACCAAGATATTTTCAAAGTTCTATATTTAGCCCAAAAGTTATCAAATATTTTTGAAACTGTTTAGAAAGTATGTAGTGATACGTCAATATAAATAACAATCAGTTTATTAAATATATTTTCCAAGATATTTTAAAAGTAATCAAAAAGAGACTCATAAACTACTCAGAAGAAAATAATTTATAACCTACATCTCAATATGGCTTTAGGGGGACGGAGTGGCCGAGTGGACTCAGGTAGCGGTTACGACACGTACCATCGCCGGTTCGAACCCGGCCTCGGGCAGTCTCTCTAACTTGGACAGGAAACAACTGTCTTCGGAGAAAGACTGCCATCCCCCCCCCACTCCGGGGCATGGCAGAAACCTACGGGTGCCCCAATAGAAATTCTGACAAACCAGCATCCGAACTGTAGACTCAAGGGTCTACACTCCCGGATAGCCATGCCATACGAAAAAAAAAATATATGGCTTTAGATAGGGCTTAGATACGGAGGACGCCTTAGCTCATCTTACTAATGAAATATACTTGGAAATATATAACAATTTGAGACAAACATAATAAAACTATTGGCGTATTTTTAGATAGAAGCAAAGCTTTTGACAGTATATCACATTCTATTTCGCTAAACAGATGAAATTCTTTTGGCATTACAGGGACAGCATATAACATTTTTAAATCATACTTTGAACAAAGAACCAAACAGGTTAAAATAGGCAACACATTAAATTAAATAGGCTTAGTTCATAATGGTGTCCTACAAGGAACAGTATTATCTCCAATTTTATGTATTATTTATGTAACAGCATTAAATAATCTAAATACTCGTGTAAACGGAAACATTTTCTCAAACGCAGATGAAACTTCCATTACATTCTCTGAAACTAAATGGGGTACAGTATGGCAAAAATGTGCAGTCAGTAATTAATGAATGGTTTCGAATATAAATGAATTATGATAAATCGAAGTCTACTGTTTTTTCCTACGACATAATATTAACACCACAAAAAAATGAATTTATGAAACATAAACAATTAAATAGCAACAACGAAAAATCTTTAGACAATTTTGAAAAAAAAATCTTCCGATAATTAAATGAAAATTGATGAAAAATATGACTGATATATTTTTAATATTTGATGAAAACTTCTGAAAATTTAATATGGCCTTACTTATACACTTCACTAACGATTCTGAAAAAAATTCAAATCATGGCTCAGGATTTTTTTTTTAATAGTGTTAATTAAAAATGTAAGTAAATTATTATACAATTTTTACGTAATTAACTGTTTTTAGGTCAATTCATAACTTTAAAAATGTATTTAAAGAAATTGGTCTATCTAATCATTATGCAACTTTAATAACAGATAGAACAATGAGTTTAGAATCTCTTGGTTAAAAAAAAAAATACCTCCCTTGTCAACAAAGAAAACTTTAAACAACTTTAAAAAAATGTCTGAGATATGATTTCTTTAAAATTAAATACGCCCATCCCAATAAACTTGTCCGAAGAACGATGAATATCCATTGGGTGAAGTACGTACTTTTTATTTATTGTTTATTTTTTACTTAAATATTTTATTTCATATTGTTTTATTTGATACACTGTATTAAAAATTATGTATAAATATATTCCGCCGTGGATAGTCGTCACGCGCACATGTGTTCCGTAATGAGAAACATTATATTTCTTTTTTTCCGTACTCAAATTTTCGACTATCAACTTGTTTTGTGTACCAAAATAGTCATCTAAGTACCACCGATCTGTGCACACTACTCTCAGCTTCCGAGAGGCCCAGTCCTCCAAGAAAAACTGACGATCAGGGAATTTTTAACTAACTGGTAAGAAATCAAACCACAAATACTATCACAAGTTACATAACACCGCGCCCACCGCGGCGCTCTCCGCGGGCTCATCGCTACCTTATCTCCCGTCCACTCACGGTTAGTTAGATTTAATAAAATCAATATACAAATCATATCAATACACCAAATTTAATAAAGAAGACGCATATATCAATCAATAGCACCAACTTAAGTATCAGAAATAAACAACTAAAACAACCATAACTGCAAATCAATTAATACTCAAATCCATTACACTTCATCGCTATTACCATCGTGGATATGCAGATATACCGACCGATGGCAAGTAGAAAATCATCCTTCCCCGACTCGACCTGTCTAACCGAAAAGTATATCGAGTAGGATTTGTCTTAGAATACCTTACCAGTATTAACGCCTTGACAAATCACTACCGATATAGTTAGTACGCCAAACAGTCAGTCTCGAGTGCCCCCAATATCCCGCCGCACTACCGAAGTCGCCTTTCAATCGACGTCGACCAGCCAATCCAGGATTATCAGCTGCCGCCGCCGATATCCAGTCAACCTGAGAGTCTAGGAGCCAAGAGCCCAGATCCAGTTCACAAATCACCGTGAGTCATTCCCCCCTTCTTAATAATTTAATATATATATATTGTATATTTGGAATACTTGACTTGTTCAGTATTAATGCCTGTATATAAATATATATATTGAATCTCACTAGTAGCCACCACCTAATGTCGTAGTAGTAGTAGTAGTAAAAATATTGTAGCTCGAAGAGCATTAGAAATTTTATGTTTAAAAGAAAATATTGTCAAACTAATTTAGATATAACAAATAAAGTACGTTTAATTATAAGACTCTACAAAAATGTGTTGTTATTGTAATTAACGTTACATTGTATAAATCAAATAAAGAATAAAAAAAAAAAAGCTGGTAAGTGAGATGATGGTGGTACAAGTTCGTCTTTCGTCCCTTCGGTCCTCGGACAAGATATTGGTGATGAATGTATTAAGTTTTAAAGAAATGATGACTCATTTCTTTAGTATAAAACGATTCTGAGCAAAGCTTCAGTGTAATATAATATATTATTATTTAAATACTGTTTACGTATTTTACGGTTATTTGTATAATTTTTGGTGAGTTATAATAATTTATTAAAGTGTGTATAAAAAAAAATCCTGATTCACGATTTTTGAATTTTTGTTAGGATAATAAGGTAGGTATTTGAGTAAGGTCATATTAAATTTTCAGAACTTTTTGTCAAATATTTAAAATTAAATTACATAAAAACTTTCAAACAATTTGGTAAATTAAAAGTTCTATATTTAAGTCAAAAGTGCTATAATTGTTTTGAAAATGTTGTCCGATATAAAAAAGTATGTATTTGATATTGGATAACATTTTCAAGTTTCTATCTTCAATACTTTTTGATTTATGACTAAATACCTAAAATCTGAACAGTGAAAATCTCGTTTACGGCGAATTTTTACCGATTTTACCGTTTTTACTCAGTTTTTCGATCGTTATTCTTGATTACTGGAAAAACTATGAAGATTTTGGAAAAATGACCTCTTTAAAGTACCATCTCAGTTCAATTTCAAATCTAAAAAGTTGCTGGACGAAACTTTCGGACAAGGATTTCTATACGAAAAAGTGTTTACAGAAAAAAAAAAAATAATAATAAACATCATTGTAAAACCATAAGATCCTTCGCTTCACTCAGAATCTAAAAAAAAATGTATAAATATACATAAGAAAAACGTTAAATGTATATTATATTATATTTGTCGTTACAATTGAATTTCGAAATAAAGAATATTATTAATATTATACCCTAACGATGAAGGCCAGTGAATATATTTCAAATGCACACTTATTTTTAAATTATAGCATAGGCCATAGACAGTTTCATTAAAAAAAGTATTGAAGTATTAATAGATTTTTGAACGTTTTAAAGTGTTTCATGTTGATGTGTAATAACATTGTGGAATCGTGTCAAATACGTACAACATTTTTTTTAATGGTTAAACAAATCATTATAAAATTGGTAAATTGATTGCTTTTCAACACTTACCATAGTTCGCTGAAATGTCATTTCAGTTATTCTTTTAGTTCAAAATATATATTTCTTACGTAAAATGTATAAGTTTTGATTAGACGTGAAATAAAACTAATAATATTCGATTGAAGATTAGCTACGTGTTAGGTATGGATATATGTTTATGTGATTTTAATTGACTGCTGCGTTTTATATTATGTATCAATAAACTTAGTTTTAAAATTTTAAGGAAATATTTGAGTTCTGAAAATCATAAAATCTAACAATATTCATGTTAATGAAGCAAAAAAAAACCTTTTTAGAGTACATAAATATTAATTATAATGTAGTAAATTCTAGTAATCTAAATACGTACTTCTAAGAATATAAGCTATAGCTACTATTGGAATTCTTTGTTTGATAATATGAAATAGAAAACTTTAAAATTATCAAGGTTAAATATTCTAGTGTAATCAAGATAACTATTCTAATGTAGTAAATTATTTATAAAACATTTCATAATTATTAAACAAATAAATTAAAACAATTTTTAGCGGTTACTAGTTTCTTTGTCGGTAGGTTTTTTTTTTTTATCAGAACCTCGCAAAATAAACTGACCCATAAAATGTCAATAAAATGAAAAGAAGAAGAAAAATAAACATTATTTTAAAACCAATAGATCCTTCACTTCATTCAGAAACTAAAATAAAGAAATATGTTAGAAATATACTTTTTAAGTTCTATTTTTAGCCAAACCTTTGTGAAACTTCTTATCAAGATTTTAAAATTATATCTTAGGTTTATGATGAAAAATTCAAGTTTTTAGGCATTCTCTAGCAACATGAATTTTGGAGTTATGCATAAATAACAAAATTTGATTTAGTGAGTCTTGTTTGCGTCTAATTTGAACTTGAAATATAGATAAAAATACATGTTTTAAATCCTTAAGTGAAGAACATGTTCTTCCATAATCAGAAAAAAAATTAAAGGAAGTTTTGACAAAAAAAACCTACCGACAATCAGACTAAAAACAGTAAAATATGTAAACAGTATATATTACAATAAAACCTTGCTCAGAAATAAATAACTAAAAAATAATTGATCATTTAGTTAAAAATCAATACACTCTACCATTATATTGTTCTAAAATTGAAGAAACAAAGGACCTCCATCATCATTGCTTTACCATCTTTTTAAAAAAGATATTTAGGTAAATATATTTTAGCATTTTCAAAAAAATCTGAAATATCTAATCTTAAGGATTATCTAATTTGAATACTTAAAAAGCAAAAATTTAAATTAATAGATCATATACTTAAAGAAACGATTAAATAATTATAATTATAATAGCTTGCTAGTGGAGTTAACAAATAGTAGTATTTCTGATATTTACTTTCTGGCTCCTCATATCCGAAACTTTTATAACAATATGAATATTTTATGGAAATTAGTAATTAAAATTTAAAATATTAGGGCAACTAAAACAATTACAGAGAATCAAATAATCATCTTAGTTTATAGAAAAACATCAAAACAAAATAAATAATACCTGACGAGTCTAATTAGATCTATATTTTAATAAAAATAATTAGGAATAAAATATTTTTATCTGACATCATGTATGTTATTTTATAGGTACATAATGGATATTATATTTTACTTAAAATATTTCGGTGTTATATTCTTCGATTCGAATGACGATAACAATGTATACCACATTTTCTATTCAATCATATTATTCATAACTTGTATAAGCAATTTGATCCTCTTGCCATCGATTGCATTAGAATTCGACGACTGGTCTGAAGCGTTGTCTACATCCATGTCAGCGGTAACATGCAGTACGTGTTCAGTTTGTACGATGATATCACAAATAATTATGATTTATAACACGAAGTATAATTACCAAAAGTACCAGACAACATTAGAGGGGTTCGAGATATATATACCGATGACCACCACTATTATGAATTACGTCAAGTTTTTTTCTTTAACTACAGTGTTCTTGTGCATAGCGGTCACGCTGCCCTTTAATTATTTAAAAGTTTATTCCATATACAAAAACCATCCAAATCCCAGTCTTATGACTATGTATTTTTGTTTCTACTATTTTCAAAACTTCAGTTTGTGTTGTACCGAATTACATTTCGTCATCCAGTGTTTCATGGCGTATACAAAGTTCCGTGAGATCAATACCGACTTGATAAAGTTACACGGCGAACAGAAGACGACGGACCGACTCTCAATAAAAAAACCATCCATTTCAGCTGAATGTGTGATTTTGTATGAAAAAGATTTTTATCACTCAAAAAGTAAAGAATATCCACTGGCTAACACCATAGAGCTGTTGAAGATAAAACATTGGTTGACCAGACAAGCCGTTTATAATTTAAACGTTTTGTTCGGCATTCCTATCGGAATGTCATTGATTACCATATGCACCGCGACGTTATTTGACGTATACACTCAAATATTTTACACGTATACCAATAATGTGTTCAACAAAAATGTATTCCGGTCAAAATTTTTATTCGTCGGATGGATGCTCCAATATTCCTTCAGATTCGTCCTCATAATAGCAACAACGCAAACCACAACGCACCAGGTAATCATCGTTCGGACGACATTATTTTGCATTTTAAAGACAATTTAATACATTTTGATGAAAGTCAAATACCGATGGTGCATAATTATTAAAATGTAAATGTATATTAGAAACATTATCTACTGAGTTTCACAGAGATTCACTTAATCTGCTTTAATTCTCTACATTCTACAATGTATACATTAGGATATTTTTTAAATTTACAATTAAAAATTCAAGCAGAAATATTTACGAAAAAAGTTTTTTTTTTTATTCAATGGTCCTTAAACTTTGTTTTGTTTTGGAGTCCTTTAGAAGCTAAAAATTAATCTTTAAAGCTCCAAAAATCAGGAATATCTAATATCATTTTCAATTTCGAAATAAAAACATGGCTTTATCGTATAACTATATACGTTATTTTTAGACGATGTGGTTCAAATAATATTTTAGGTGTAGAATATACGAATAGATCGAAAAGATAAATGTTTTGAATGAATGATGAATTTTCGTAAATGTTACAATTATTTTATAAAATTATTGTTTGGATTCGATTTCATTCTGACGTGTCCATAGAGCCCCTAAATTACTTTCTTGGAACCCCGGGGCTCTGCGGAACACAGTTTGAGAACAACTGTTCAAATTATTAACTTCCGTATTTTTTGAAGTTTTTAGTTTTCTTAAATGAGAAACATTATTTTTATTATCATGTTATGGAATAAAATACTTTTTTTGTAAAAAAATTTTACTTTTAAATTTCTCTGACTGAACTTATTGGATCATTTAAAAAAAAAATATAAACATTAAACATTTAAAGTTTGAAGCATGTAGTAAAGAAACACGGGTGCTTTGCAAAAACACTATACTCCATTTAAGAGCAATGGAGTATAGTGTTTTAGTGCCTTAGCATTTAAATATTATGTCTTTTAAATAATACATCCAATAATAAATAAGCTGTACATACACATCTCACCATGGGTATTATTCGTTTCTTGGAAAAGATAATGGTGATGGGTGTATAGAACTTCAAATGAGCTACGTTTTACGTACTTTTTACGGAAATGTAAAGCAGTAAAGCTCATATAAAAAAAAAAAATCACTTTACAATTACTATACTGTACGCACCCACTTACTATACAAATGCAATTTTAGGTAAGGCAACTTATACTTACGAAGAAGTTTGTGCAAACATTTTAGATCTTATAGCCAAAAATTATACATTTTATGAAATTAAAAAAAAATCTGAAATTTGACGTAAACGAGCTATTTGAACAGTAAGTTATTCCAACTTTAAATGCGTGTAAAAAATAATTAATGGATATAATCTTTATTAAAAATCAATCTTAGATAGTTGCATATGTGGCAAATGTATTGGTCAAAGAAAATTTCTTGCCGGATAAATAAGTTTTAATTTTATAGTATTTTTATTGAAAAATATCGCTAATTTACGTGTAAATAATGATTTTTGTCAAAATTCTATCTTTAATGCGTATTAATGAAGATATTAACAAATGATGCTTGAAATGTTTTCAGTATTGTTGGTTAAAAATACAAAAAAAAAGTTATTGAAATTTTAAGTTTTACATCAAATAATTATGTTTTATAAGATAAAAAGTTCCAAAAACCGAGATATTTTCTATAATTCAAAAGTTATATACAACCCAAATATGATAAAATGTTTTTAAAACTTTTGTCAGCTTTGTGCAAGGGTTATATCAGTACATGGTGAACAAATATATAATGTCAAGTGTCTAGCACAATATTTTCGTATTTATGGCCAAATTCTACAATTTTTATGAAAATCTCATATACAACTAATTTTCCCTTTTTTCTCAATTTTTAAATAATTTCTCCATATGCTTAGGTAAAATATTAAGGATAGAGAAAAATGACCTATTTAAAGTACCAACTTGATAACATTCATTATATATAGAGTAGCTAGTTGAAACATTTTGACAATTTTTTCTACCCGAAAAAGTGAAAAAACACACACCGTTATAAAACCAATATATTCTTCATTTTACTCAGAATCTAAAATGTTAACACGAAAATGTTAATGAAATTTTATATTCTTCTATTATTATATATTTATATATTATAATTTTGAATGAAGCAAAGGGTATATTAGTATACATGATATTTTTCTAAAGACTTTATTTTTGGTACACTTAACTTTGTCCAAAGTTGCATAGTTTATATCGTAAAACTGTATATCGTAAAGTACATGGTACTTTGAAGATTTATTTTTCCCTCCCCTCAATATTTTTTCCAGGCGTGAAGAAAAATTGCCGAAAAATCAAGTGAAACCCGTAAAATTTGCCGTAGTAAACGACACTTTCACTAAATCGATTTCAGTTATTTAATCATTACTCATGACTTAATGTTGCTAGTGATTTAATATTTTCATTATATATTAATGACATATTGTTATTAAAAATTTGAGAATTTTTCGGCAAAACAGAACTTTGAAAATATCTTAATTTTTTAGACTTAATCTCTAATTCAATTTTGAATATGTGAAAAAAAGTTTGAAAAATTCAATATAATCATAATTCTCTTATATACTTCTCTAAAGATACCGAATTTTTTTTTCTAAACCATCTCGGGATTTTTTTTTGTAAACGTTTACGTAAATTACTGTACGATTTTTACAGAATAGACTGTTTTGATATCAATTTTCAACATTAAAATGTGTATATAGAATTACTGGACTACTTAATCATTATGACCCTTTATAGAAATGGCATATTTTTATCCTGAAGCTTTGCTCAGAATCATCAAACTAAAGAAATGATTTATCGTTTCTTTAAAATTCAATACAACCATCTCCGTTATCTTGTCCGAGGAGCGAAAAATATTCCATCGTGCAACGTACGTACTTTTTTATAATGCTGATATAAACCATGACTCGTGGTTGCGGTTTAAGAATTCTAAATGTTTAAAAGTCACGTAGATGAATATAGATAACCAAACTTCTTTTCTAAAAATGTAGATCTACTACGATTACTGTTTTTGAAAGTGAAAGTGAAAAAAAATATTGTAAATTTCAGTGGGAAACTTTAAATTACATATAAATTATACATATAAGATATCAATCAATATCATTTTGCCATATTCGAATAAGTTGTAAGTTGAATATTTGATAAGGCAATTATTTATCATCGATAAAAAGCAATTTGAATATAATGTGCAGTATAAGTGTAGAATTGAAGCACTATAGTTTCTATTCCTTAATCATTTGAACGTCAATTATATAATGTATTGTGAGGAGCCCTTTTAAGAATGTATCTGGATAAAAACTTATTTGATAAATATAATTTGTCGTAACAGAACTAATAATTAGTTCTAGTTTATATTCAATTATTTTATTTTTAATCTTTGTTATCTTTATTATAGGCAGTCAAAACTAAAAAATTGATTAGTGAAATGAACAATCGATACTTAGATAATAGTTCTAGAGAAGAGGTAGTACAAGTGCTTAATAGTTTACTTTATATAATAATATAAAATAAATACATAGATAAAATAATTAAATATATTCGTAAGTACTATTTAAATGTTTGTTTTATGACTTGTTTCAAAAAAATATTTTCTTCTGTTACCTATGTAATAGTGATAGATTTTTGCTGTAGTTGGTTATAATTCAAATATTTAAAGTTTATTGTACTTAAATATATTTATTTAATTCATTTACAGTGCCGTAACTAGAGGTTGGCGACATGGGCGCTTGCCAAGGGCGCAGCAAACCAAGGGGCGCATTTGAGTAAAATAAAATTGTTTTTCGTAACTTTTTTGTTTTTATAAATTATTTAAAGTTTTATTAAAATCAAGTGCAAAAAAGGCTAGAAAGATACAATTGTAATATTAATAACAATAACTATTTAATGTAATACCTGCACTATTTAATATTATATAATATTAAATTTATTTACATAGAATAAGAAACGTTGTGATTTTTTTGGTTTAATCTTATTTATTATTATTATTATTTTTTTTTTGTAAATTAATATTCACTAAAAATGTGGCAGTTTTTTGATGACCACGTAAGAATGTAATATTATTATATTTGTATAAAAAATTATAAATACGTATGAAATAAAAACAAAAATAAGCACCAAAATAAATTTCGCCAAGGGCGCCACATAGGGTAGTTACGGCACTGTTCATTTATTCAATTTTTTCTCACGATTTTTATGAACAATAGTTATTTGAATATTTTCTAGTTAATTCTTTCGTGCTAACATTTTATTTGTATAATTTACAGTTAGAATTATTTTATAATCAATTAACTGTTAGTTCATCTGAGTTTACTATTTACGATGTTTTCATATTAAACATGGGACTCATGACATCGGTAAGTAATCATTTTTTGTACTTGGCAATACGAGTTAAAATTATTATCTCAGATAATATTTAATGTAAATTTCATAAATTTAATGGTATTTAGGTGATTCACTAACTTTATCTAAGTATAATTTGTTTTCTTTAGGTATTGGCTGCTGGTGCAACATACATTCTAATACTGGTACAATTCAATTCTGACAAATTAATTGATTTGGATAAATTCATTGTGCAAACTGAACCTAGATGAAGATAATATTAAATATTAGTATGCAGGTGTGTATTAATGAAAATGTCTTAGGTATACACCATTATTTCCAAATTAAATAACCCAAAAAAAATTTTTTTCGCTATGTTCATAAATAATAATACCTGTCACTTAGACTCCTATACAATTATTAGCGGCAACAATTTCCATAGATACCAGTTTGACTTTGATACGCGATGAGACAAAGATACAGTAAATAGAAATATCTAGGCGATTTTGACCAATTAATATTTAAATAATAGCAATATCATATCTTTTAAAGGTAATTTTTAAATCTCTCACGATGTATAAACGAAATTTAGAAAAAAATATATTTAATTGAAATAGGTAAATAATAATTTTAGATCTATACTTAATATTACTTATAAAATTAAATTATGTTGCACTAAAACATATGACATATGTATTATATACTTATATAACATCTGTTTTTTACTAATTCTAACTTTGGTTGTATCATAATGTTCAATTATACGTACAGTATATACCTACAATTATGTAAAAATAAAACAAACATAATATATGAAATAAAATATAAATTAAGGTGTCTGTATGAATCTATATTATATACGTTTTAAATTTATATAGTTTTAATATTTGTGACATTTCTAGAGAAATGATATCGTCTTTTTTTCTGTAGAAGAATATTTATAAATTAGAATTATTATGATGTGGAGGTACAGCTAGAAAATTTGCAAATACCTAAATTGTTTAGCAACTTTAATTTGAAAATATTACCAAATACCAATATGCGACAAATAACTAAATTTAACGCATCAAGAATTCAGAACATCAGTCACTTAAACTATTAAGTTACAGATAGAAAAAGTATGTACTTCACCCCATGGGGTATTTTACGTTCCTCGAACAAGTTAATGTGGACGAGTGTAATGAATTTTAAAGAAATTATAATAATTTCTTCAGTAAATGACTCTGAACACAGCTTTAGAAAACACAAAAATATACCATTTCAATATTTAACCGTTTTTAGTTAAATTGTCCGAATATTTTAGATTCTGAGTGAAGCAAAGGATCTTATGGTTTTATTATAATGTTTTTTTCTGTTAACACTTTTTCTGGTAGTAATAATTATCACAAAATTATCCCAAAAGTTTCATCCAGCAACTCTAATTAGATCATAAATTTGATCTAAATAGTACTTTAAAGAGGTCATTTTTTTATTTTCTCGATAGTTTTCCCAGTTGTGTAGAAAAACTGCCGAAAAACCGCGAAATTCGCCGGAAACAATGTATATATATATATATATATATATATATATATATATATATATATATATATATATATATATATATATATATATATATATATATGTATATATATATACACATATATTTATATATATGTGTAAGTAAACACTCTTAAAGTGTTTCTAATCAATATTTAATAACATTGTAGAATCGAGTTATATACACCCTCTTTTTAATGGTTAAACAAATCGTTAGAATATTGATTGCTAAAATTCAACACTAATCATAGTTGTCTGAAATGTCGTTTCAGTTATTTCTTTGGTTTAAACAATATAATTCTTACCTACGTAAAAATATGTATTACTTTTAATTAGACGTGAAATAAAACTAATAATATCCCACTGAAGATAATATAACTACGTGATAGTTATGGACATATGTTAATATGATTTTTTTATTGCTGTGTTTTATGCGGTTTTATGTTATGTATCAATAAACTTAGGTTATTTTCAAATTTTAAGGAAAAATTTTCACATGAGTTTTGAAAATCGTAAAATCTAACAACTTTCATAATAATCAATCATAGAAAAACATTTTTAGAGTATGTAAATATTAATTTGTAAATATATTTTTAAATAAAAATGCATAAAAATTAATTAAGAATGTAGTAAATAAAACAATCTAATAAAATGTATATTAGTTTATTATTTTTTAAATAATACATTGTCAATCAAAAATTAATTATTATTATTATACAAAAATATAACTATAAAATATTCCTATTCAATATTATTGACAGCCAAGCGTGGTATGCTAAAATAAAATAAAAGTAAATAAAAAACTTTTATTTCATGATCCTTAAATATGTTTATTTATTTTTCGATTTTAATTTTTTATTAATTTTTATTAATTAAGTTTTTATGTTTGTTGTTTGTAGGTACTTACATTTTCTAGTATATTTCTTTATGCTAACATCCTAATATTTTATTTGTATAATTTACAGTTACCATTATTTGATAATCAATTATCTGTTAGTTTATGTGACTTCACTATTTGTGGCATTTATATATTAAACAGTGGACTTATCACCTCAGTAAGCAATATTTTTTTACTGATCAACGAGAATAATACATTTATAAATATGATATAAGATACCATAGTTTCGAATCTTTTTGAAACTTCGTGTCTTCTCACTTAAACGTGAATAAGAGTAAACAACAAAGTCAATGAGATTCAATGGACCATATTAATATGTAAGAGATCAATGGCTATCGAATGACGTTTGAATGAGCTCTCTAGAATCAATCTGTGGCAAGCTATATGCAAGTTGGAAGTAAACAACAACGCATTAGTTAATTCGACATTTTTCAGGAAAAATCGAAAAAAAAATCGGTTCAGCAGCAAGTACCGTACAAGCAACTTCTCTTGAGAAGAATTATTCTATTACTGTAAGAGGGATAGTAGAGTTTAATTAATTAATTTATTCACTATCGATAAATATTCATCGACAATTATTAATAATAATAGAATTACAAAAATATTTCAATTGTAATAACTGTCAATTGGAGTCAAAAATTAAAAAAAAATAAAATAAAATCCAAAAAATAAAAAAAATAAACATTATTTATAATCATGTACCTGAAACCCCTCTCAAAACGAAATTCTATCGAATTTAAAGAATTTTTACAAAAAAAATGACGTCATATTGGGCCCGCCATCTTGAATTTTGAAAAACTGAAAAAAGATTCGAAATCAGCACCCTCAAAAACCCCTTACTACCCTTCGAGACTTGAAATTATATATGAAATTTATATTGCGTGCATAAAAAAGTCAGTTTTTTACTGATAAAAAACAAATCGCTGGACCGATTTTTTCCAGACTCCTTTCAGATCTAAGTCATGACGTGGCGTATTGATTGATATGGTCATTAGAAAATTCTGTCCAGTAGTTATTGAGGAATCGAAAGCCAAAATATGTCTACATACATACATACGTACGCACACACACACACACACACACACACACACACACACACACACACACAGAAATCACTCTAAAAATACTTGTAAACGATTGTCGAGGTCTTGAAACGTAAGAAAACACAAAATTACCTATTTCGATTTTCAGACCTATTATAATAACTTCTCAAGAGAAGTTAATAGGCTATTTAGTTAAAGTCTATGAGATTCAATGGACCATACGGTTGATAGTAAATGTTATACTTTAAACTGGGTCATCATGGTCAATCTATGACTGAAGCCCATTATACATCAATAATAACACATCAAAATAAATGGGTAAGACGTAACGATACATCTGTACAATTTGAACAGTATATTATTAAACATGATAATTTACAAAAACTTATGATATCCCAACAAAAACATTCGGTCAACTCCGTGTAAAAACGCTAATTAAAAAAAATTAAAAAAAAAAATAATAAAAATGAAATTGCTATAAAATTTGTGATATAAGGTGGAATCTAAGTAAACGATCTAACGTGTAAAATGTATGTATCTGTAACTGATTTAAATTCATTAAAAATTGGTCATTTATATTAATTTACAATGTGAATAAATAATAATGTTGACTTATTAGTGATCCAAATTTAGTTGTCTTGGCCGAAAGATTCAATCGAAAAAATGTATAGCGTGCAAGTAATAAGGTTATGTAATAGATAATAATTCAGGCACCATTAAGATAAATAAAATTGATTCCGGCCAGGAAACTAAATTTGGATCAATAATTAATTAAAAAAATAATCCACGTTATAAATTACAATATAATATTATTAAATTAATTAATATAAACGACCAATTTTTATTAGATATAAATTAATTACTGGTATATACATTTTACACGTTAGACCGTTTACTAAGATTCCACAAATTTTATAGCATTTCCTTTTTTTTTTTCTTTTTTCTTTTTTTCACCTAACGTTTTTCTTTACACGGAGTTGACGGAGTGTTTTTGGTGCGATTTTATAAACATATTATTGTACATTGATTATTATATGCGCCGGGACTAACTCGGTGTGCGTCGGCGAGGTGACGCGGTGTCGAGACCATCGTCGGCCGCCGTCGAAACCCTCACGTCGTCGTCCGTCTTTGCGAGCGAATTCGACGGACGGCTGAGCGCGCGGGCCTGGTCGGCACGGGCTCGGACGGGCCGGGTGCCACGTGGACGTCGCACCCACACGGGACGGCCCGTCGACGCGACCGTACCAATACGGCCCGGGCCCCGGCGCGGGCAGCACCGCGGTCGGCGGAACGCTGAAGTCCAGCAGCCGCGTGCCGTCGCGCGCCGCGTACGGCCCCGGGGTCGCCGCCGTGCTGCCCGGGAATCGCGGATGCGCCGGCCTCATGGCGGCGGCGGCGGCGGCGCGGTTCTTCGTCACGTCGTGGCCACCGCGTTCGATGCAGGTTCCGGGTGAGCCTGTGGTTCCGTCACTGGCGTATCTGTCGCGTCTCCAGTCGGGCGACCAGTCGACCGGCCGGCGGCGGTTTTCCGGGTTCCACGCGTTCTTTGTCCGCGGACCTTGGCCATTCGTCTGCGGACGGACAGAGAAAAACGTCGCTGTCAAGCCGAGAGCGCAAAACTCGCGACGCCTTTTTCGGAGAGGCGCAGCGTCTTGTATTTGGTGATATCGCGGATTTGACTCGGTTAAAAATGAGGGTTTAACACTTAACTTCCCTAAATGTAAAATTATGACTGCTTTCTCTAGATCCCGCTCTCCTGTTATATCACCATACTTCCTTAAACGTTACGTGATCTCCCGCGATATCGACTGTGTCACGGATCTAGGTTTTAAGCTTAGCTACAATCTTGATCCCAGTGCTCACATTGAACGTGTATGTTGCAGGGCTCGCAAAATTCTTGGTTTTATCATGCGCACAACAAAAGACTTTCGTCTTGAATTATCAATAAAAACACTTTTCCGTGCACTTGGGCGCCCCGTTCTGGAGTATGGGCCTATAATCTGCAGGGATCCTCGTACTCCTGATAATTTAAGACAGCTTGAGAGTGTCAGACGCAGATTCCCAAGCTTTTTACTTAAAATTCCTTGTGCCCCACATAACTATTTGCCAGTTGCTATACAAACCTTGGCTTGATTTCTCTAGTTGAACGTCAACGTATCGCTAGTACTAAATTCCCTGCTGGGTTGTCAAACAATGACACCTGTCCTGCATTCACTAATCTGTTTTAATGTCCCATCTCATTCATCTCGTTCCACAGTCTCTTTTTTTATGTCCCTCATTCTACCGCCAACTATATGGCAAATGAACCTTTAAGGCGTCTAATGTCAATTGCCAATGCCTATCCTGCTTTCGACAATTTGTTTAAAACTTGCTTGTAAAATTCTATGTTATAGTTATTGTATTATGTATAAATTGTTATCTCAAATGTTTGTATTCAAAAAGGGCCCAGCCCGTTTAACTAAATAAATAAATAAATAAATTATTGAAAAAATAATACGGGTAAGTAAATTATATGCGCGGTTAATGTAAGAAAAAAAAATACGTTCGCAATAAAATACAAAATGAATACATTGGAAAACTGCGTGAACCACAAAACATATACAATCGTGACTCACTTTTGCACCAAGGTTTACTGAGGAAAGAAATTCTAAATCATATCTTCGTTTAAATATTTGTTTAAAAGTTTGCACGAATTTGAAACCGACTAATTTTTATTTTTACCTGTGGCGTGTTCGAAACGATATTTGAGCCCGACGTGTCCGTCATAAATTTGTGTGCAGACATCGTCTCCCCGTTGATAAATTTACCAATAAACTCTCTTTGTTCGGCAGATAACTTTGCTTTGCGACTTTCTACGTTTGTTATTGACTAATAAAAAAAAAAAAGCAAAGCTGAATTGTGGTTTATGTTATCGTAAAGGGAATATTAATAACAATATTAATTTAAAACACTTTGGACTCGAAATAAATAAAAGAATACATTGTACATCCGGTGTTTGTAATGATTTTTGTGATCTATTTACTAACTCGAACCAATGGGACCGTCTACTCTGTGTAAATATAGTAAATTTATAAACTAACCGATGATATTTGATTCTTCTTCTGTTTCATTTGGCACGATCTTCCACTATCGTTCGCGCCAGCAGTCGTGTTCGACCGGTTTGATTTTTTCTGAGTCGTATCGACGTGTTCCAAAACATCTTCATTGATCGCCGGACATTCAACAGCTTCGGTAAATAGATCAATCGCGTCAAGGGTCATGAATTGATTTATCGCGTGTTTTATCTTTGCGATCTTGAGATCCAGAATGTGGCCCACCGCACACATTGCTTTGATGAGCTTTCCTACCAATTTCCCGATCACAAACGTCATGATCAGGCTTAAGAAACACACTGCGTTTACCAGACGCCCATTTAATTTGTCTAGTGTAGGGATCAAAGCATCGACGAATCCGTTCATTTTGTACAAAGAGCTTCTAATAAACTCGCCCAATGTTTATATCTGAAGAACTCGAATCGTTCCGCTCGGCGTGACTATCGCCGTTCTTATCCGCTTACCGCGAACACCTGTGCAACGAGATAATGAACATATTAAACGAATATCGACTAGCTACTGGCTTTGTGGAGGCTACGGCATGGCCTGCAATGATCGAGTTTTATTTACGACTTTCCTGAGGGGCGCGTTACTGTGAAAACATTCAATATTCGGGGGTCGGGGTCAAATCACAAATACACTCCATTAGATTTATGTGCACTACTATAACAGCACTACGCGATGACGGTTTGCATATTATTAATGCTGTTCGAGACGATGTCATGGAACGATAACGCAATAATTCCAATCCAGCTCGTAAAGATCTCAACAAACGATATATAGCCCCATGTGTATTGTACTCACCGTGCAGACGTCGCTCTTCGGTATAGATTGCTCGATTTATTACGCCGCCGACTTGATGCGCCTTTTTTGTAGGCGCGATGTCCTTTGTGGATATCGCGGTTTCCGATTTTATGTATACACACAGATATATGAGTGTTATACGAACCGTAGTTTCGTACGGCTAATGATGTTTATAAATATGTTTTATAATAAAACACAGGAATGTATTTACTGTAAAGTAAATTTTAAGTAAAGACTTGAGTTTATATTTTCAGAGATAAAACTTTTCCAATTCGAAGGTTTCTAATCGATTGATTGAAATACAAACCGTACATAACAAAAATGTATAGTGAACTGTTGATCATGGAAACTGAATCATCAATAAATAAACATCAACAAGTTATTTTAGCTAGTCATATTTGATATAAATAGGGAATAAATCAATTAAAGTTTAAATTGCTATTTATCGTATAATCTTTGAGAATAAAACTGTTAAGCTGTAAGTTAAATTATAATTTAAAACTATTATTAAACTTTGGATGAAGATGCTGTATCGATTTTTTGAAAATCTAAAAATATTTTCTATTTTATTTGAAAACCAAATAATATTTACATTTATTATTATGTTATTTACATTTGTATTATATTCCTTTTTTCAAAGAGGATTTATAGTAATCTTATATTTTACATAAGTGAAAAATACACTGTGATTTTTCAACGACTACATTTTGTCAAATACGAGTATGTTAAGTGAACATTTTTAATAAAAATATTTTACTATTTATTTTCATAATATAGTATAATTTGCAGCGTACGGTGGGGATATTTTGATCAATATTATCATAAAAATAAATAATAAATATTACAACCACAATTATAATGAGTAATATTAATCATGCGATTAAGGACTACAGATAGGCAACTTAAGTAACGTTTTCGCAGTGCTGGTAAGCATTTTTCGTCACAATATTTATTATTAAATCAAAGTTATCTTCTACTTCTTTTGAATTTTTAAATAACGGTTGCAATTTCTGCACAAGACTGTTTTTATTGTAATAAAATAATAGTTGATATCATGTTTCAAATGAATAATAGCGATGAGAAAATGTTTTATTTGATTCGACGTGAATACGAATTTGAGATTTAATATTGCTTAAATAGCGACATATGATATTCATATCTGAGATGATAGGTGTATGATCTAAGTATATGATGATAATAATTATTGATATCATGATATTTATTATTTTTAGACATCTGTGGCTTAATCAAACTAGAATGATAATGATACAATATTATTGTATGCATATAGAACATGAACTAAGATAATCTTATTTATTAATTATCTTAGTTCATGATATAGAACAAAATAACCAATGATAACACAAATAGTGTTATTATTGGTTACAATAGTTGCATCATTGTTATAATTCTATTATGTTAGACCGGCTATTGTTATTTCTATTATTCCATTTTAGTGATGCTTCCATTTGACTTTTTGTATTTTTTGCAGTTTTTCTTTAGCCTCTTATTTCTGTAATATGCTAGTGTCTTAATGTCTATTGTCTACTGCCTATTAGCCAGTACCTTACTAAGTACTAAGTAGTGAGCATAGAACAAAAAATAAGTAAGTACCAGATCAGAACTCTATGATGTAGTTTCATAATTAAAATAAATAGTATAATTAGGTAGGTAGCTACTGGTTTATATAATTTTAATTTTAACATATTTTATTGTGTATTAGTTATATTGTAAGTACTGAGTTATGTTAGAAATATTTATTTGATTTTTGATATTTCTTTAATGGTTTAGCTGACATACCAACATAGACGATTGAACAGCTATATTTAAATATAAGTTGTGTTAATTTAATAGAATAATGGAAGTGTATTTACTTGTTTAGTAATTAACTATACAAAGATTTTAAACTTTGTTTATGAAATACTTGATAGAAACAGTTTTTTAAATAAATCTGTAAGTGGTACCTAACTATAGTAGGCCCGTAAAACTAGACAACATACATGGCTAATTATGAGGCATGTTTTTCAATTTATGAAGAATTCCAAAAAAGTTTAATATTTTAAAAAATTAATAATTTAGTTGTATATTAACTCCCTTGTGCACACCATAGGAAAGTAGAATTCAGAGACATATATTATAGGTATTACATTTATAAAATTTGAATGTTTGTTTTTCTTCTAACTTCAATATTAATGTGTTCTACCAATTAAATATACTAAGTTACTTATTGCTGTTTTTTTATGATGTATACATTTGTTTAGTTATTTATTGCTTCTCTAGGTGAAGATGTTAGACATAGTTAAATCAATCATGTACCATTTAAACGATGTTAATTTAATGACGATGACTCAAAAAATGATTTCGTTAGAGTTTAAAACAGATGAACAAATTGATAATGTGGTCAATATAATACATCAAAAAGTAAGTTACAAATATTTTTTGTTCCTATTTTCAAATAATTAATTTTTTTTTTTTTGCTATGTATTTACTGTTGTATCTATTAAGGCTTTAAACAGATTAAATTACACAAAAGTATATGCACAGCTGTGTGCAAATGTAATCAAAAATCCATTGGGAGCAGATGACCAAAGATCCAAATTTCAAAAAGTTCTTCTTTCTAAATGTTATGATGTTTTTTACTCATATAATCAAGGAAACATTGAGGTAACTGTTTAAATACTCATTCAGTATTTTTCCTGTACTTCTAAATATTTTTATCTAAATTTATCTTAATAATTTAATATAAATTTTACATTAGATACCTATGTCTAATATTTTTAAACTAATGACAACTTAAAATAATTGTATTGTCGTCTCATTGAGCCACAGACATTATGTTTAAAAAATAAAACATTTTTATCCATTCTGTCAAAATTTTCTCTTCTTATTAAATGATATAGAAATTTGTTTTTTTTTTTTTTAGTCAAATAATGATTTTTGTTAAGTTTATTTTTTGTTGCACTCACAATTTCAAAGGTTATCATATTTTAGATAATAGCTCAAATCGAAATATTAAAATATTTACCTAATGGTGTTTAAAAAATTTGGTTGTGAGAGAAATTTATTTTTCAGTATTTCTTAAATAAATTTTGTATTTTGATGTAATCTTCTAAAAAAAATACATGATAATTAATTATAAGTTATGATTTATATTTTTTTTATAAGTTATCATAATGCACATTGAATTGCATATTTTTTCTGTTATGTAAATTGTGTAGAACTTTTTTGATATTGTTAATATTGTTAATGATGTAATTTTTTAATGTGATACATTTAATTTTGTTTTGCTTTTAGAGATCACTGAACAAATCTAAACTGAAGTACATCAGCTCTTATAGTTATAATAATACCTTAGCTAATTGCTTGTATGTTTCTTTTAAACTAAAATTAACATAACCATACAGAGTCATGTAATATAGAATTTAATGTCATTTATGGTATTTGATAGATTTATCAGTGAGTTATATAACCAAGGAGTTCTTTCAACAGAAGTTATATTACCATTCATGACTGACTTATTGAATGAAATAAATAATCCCCAAATTCATTGTTTGTGTACGTTTCTGAAACTGGCTGGACCAAAGCTGTCTAAAGTAAATGATCTAAATATAAAAAAATTTATTTTTATTTCAGTATAATACGTAATAAATTATTTGATTACAGAATTGTAGCATGGCCAAATTTGTGGGGCATTTGTTATTATTAAAAGATGAAAGTTCAGTATGTCTAAAGTTACCATCGGAAATAAAATTGTTAATTGACAATATAAAAAAAATGCACCTGAGTTATTGGATCTATGAAGGTAGACTTTTTTAGGTTCATAAATTATTTCTATATTACAATGTTTATTTCTTAGTGAAAAATTCATATGTTAAATGTACAATTTCTGATTTAACACCAAACGTAACTATTTTTCATCAATTTTTAATTTTTTTTCTATTTTAGAAATTGAGTGGTTCGTCATTTTATGAAAAAAAATGATTATCATCTTGATTTTTTAAATATTTTATTTTTCTTAAGTAGTAAACAACATTCTTGTTGTAATGATAATAAGTAACATTATGAAAAAAGTATCCTCTTTGAAAGTTTTTACATTTGAATTTGTGTTATTGAGTAAATAGTCTATATTCGTGCTTAAAGTTTGAATTATTGAAAAAAACAGGAGCACCCTGCTAAAATCATTTACTTTGCTGCTCTACACTTCATATATGTCTTTTAAATTAACCGATAAATTAAAAAATATTAGTTGGTATAACGCAGCCTGATTTTTAGATAAAATACAATTGCCGAATGCTCCAGCAATTTCAATAAATAATAAAATACGAAAGTAACATTCAGAATTTCCATTCAAAAGGAGATGCATGCTTTCATTCCCAAATATACTTAAAATATAAAGTATGAAGATATTTCACAAAAACCCAAGTTGACAAAATAATTTGTTTGAGGTATTCACACCAACAATGGGTTAATACCTTAATTTATTGTTATGAAAGTTGTTTAAAAATCATAATTTAAATTGTAATATCTACTTAGCATTATTTAAATTTTATAAATTATTAGTTTTATTTGTGGCATAAAGTAGTATTGAGTGTTATTTATGGGAATTTCGGGTGAAATGAAAAAAGTCTTAAGTATAGTAATTTTTCAAAATATTAAGGTTTGAACATTCACAACTCATGTAGTCATTGCAGCAAATCAACGTTGAAAGGAAACTGTAAAAACTTAAAATGCTGAACTGTATTTATATAGTAAAGTTATTTGTAAATATTAAGTGTATATGCTATTTATATTTTTTATGGAATTTTCCTAATTGTATTTAAAAAAGTGTCCAAAGATTTTTCATTTTTTCACAAGATGACAAATATTAATAATAATGATTTATGAATTTTCAATATCTATAAAATCTTTAATTTTAATAATTGGTATTATTTTTATAATATTAATTGAATGTAAGTGTAATGAAAATAATTAATTGACATGTAAAATAATATAAGGATGCCTTATATTCAAATAAAAGTTTGAATTTTTCACTAATGAATAAGCCAATTTATTTGGGTGGGCTAATCTATACAGAAATGCATTATACCCCCTGTCTCCAACTTAGAGTTTGCCTCTGATAAATATAGTTTTAACTGTAATTTATGTCATAAAATATAATGCATAATATTATATAGTTTTTTTTTTATTTGCAGACCCTGATAAGTTTGTGAGGGAGAGATTGGGTATCTCTGATAACAGTTCTCAAATAAATCCATTTACAAACTGTCAACTTAAAACATATGAATACAATATGATGGCTGAATGCATATTTAATGAATGTAACAATTTACTTTTAAACTTCATGGAAGGAAAATATTCTCTTAAACCCTTGAAGGTATATGTATACACTTATATTAGTTTTGTTATGTTATTATCTATTCTATGTTCAAGTTAAGAAATGTAGTCGACAGCAACCAGTTTTCATTGGTATCTGTCGGCTGTCATATTCCACCCACATTTTCCCTGCCTAGTTGACTACCCGTTCACCTGCCAACCATATAGAGATTGACTGTATTGACTCATATCAAGGATGACTTAATAAGACCATTAACCAGCAGTGCACTGCAGTATTAATGAGAAATAGGAACAATGCATTTTAAATGATTTTTTCAAGTTATTTATCAAATATTAACTGATGTATCACTCTCGTCGAAGGCAAAATGCGAGACTCTGGGAGATAATAAAGCCTTTCCTAGGCGCACAAATTAGTCGCTGACTACGTTTCTTAACTTAAACAATTTTGTTTTATCTAATAGAACACTTCTATGGTTTAAGATATAATTTTTGAAACTAAATTTCTTATTGGGTTATAATTTAAACTTAGCAATTAAATCAATCAGGTTATGATCTCTTGCTTATTTGTCTGTAATGTACACTATAAATATGATTTATTAGTATTGAGTTCATCAAAATGTTTCTGGAAGTCTTTAATGTTGTTTGAATAAAATGTTATTAAGTTAGAAATAATTGAAAACTCATCAAAAACAACTTTCTATACACTTGTTTTTACTGTAGCTTTACAAAACAATTGTATAACAAGTACCTAGCTTTGGATATAAAATGGATTGAAATGTCAATTCTACTTATAATATTTTTAACCCATAGTTATTATTGATGTAAACTTTTTCAATATTGTCCACTCTTACTTATACATATTACATATATACATATATATGTGAATGTAAAACATTTTAATTACAGGAAATTCAGCATTTATTAACTCCAGCTATAAATTTGTTATTACGACATAATCAAGTCAGTTTTATAGTTTCCTTAACTCTTGCGGGTATAGGAAAAGAATTGAAAGTTAGAATACTTGCAGGAAAGATATTAGCGAACCTCTGTAACACAGGTTTATTATCAAAATATTTGGTCATTTTTGGGTAACTTGTATATTATTACTGAATCACTAATATTTCATAATAATAGTTAATATTTATACATTTCTTCTGTTATGTAGCTTTGATAAAATAAGCAATAATTATTATGACGATGATGATACGATTGGTTTGCTTAGTCAAATTCGTGAAGAATATGATCATGAATTAACAACTATTTCTTGAATATTACATTCAATATTTTAAAATCCAGAAATTGCATAATATACTCTGATGGACATTACAAATAATTGTCTCAATATGATTGAAGAATTGCATCCATAATTATTACAAGTTATTTGTGCTGTTCCAGTTTTGTGTATACTTCTATCAAAACGTTTGTTTCCAAGAATACCTAGATATTATTTATTTATTGTTTATTCATTACATTTTACATTATCAAAATTTTCCTCCATTTTCATTGACAATATTAATTTTGTTTTAATATTTATTTTACTATTTTTTTTTTTTTTAAGTTCTCAGCGTATATTTTTTATACATTTTTTACCTAATTGTCTGTTTACATTTTTTTTTTTTTTTTTGAGTTATTTACCTTTATTTATTTATTGTACTTACATTTCCATAATCATTTTATTAATTTTAAAAACTATTATATTTAAATACTTTAATTAGTTTTTGTTTAATAACAGATACCACATTATATACACAAAAATGAAAAACATTTAAATAATGTATTTTATTAAAAATTAAGTCATCAGAATATTATGATATATGCCATCATATTGCTTTCAATAAGAATTTTCACCTTGTATAAAAAAATAATTTTTTTTTTTTCCAAAAAAGGTGATTAATTAATAAAATTAAGTGTAAAGCAAAATAAAAAAATTGAAATTTATGCATATTACTAGTTAAAATTGCAATGTAGAAAACTTTGTGGGCAGGGACAAATAAACAAATAGGCCAAACAGGCGTCCATAATTTTAAGTTTTATAAGGTGCCACTGACTACGATGCATATCATTGTTAAAAAATGTGTTTTATCATGTCTAAAATAAAATGATATAATTAGTTATATATAATAAATGTAATTCTCAGTTAGGTACTAATACTTATTTTTATTGTACTTTGCTTTATACAATTTTTTCAATGTAACTTATTTAATGTAAAATACATGATTAAAAAATAGAACACAAGTAAGTCATGTAAGAAATTTTAAGATTCTGAATAAAGCAAATTATTTTATTGGTTTTACAATATTTGTTTTTTTTTTTCTGTAAACACTCAGCATTCAGGTAATAATAATTCGCCAAAAGTTTCATCCAGCTACTGTATAGACCAGATATTGCATGTGTATTGTACGTTAGACAGGTAATTTTTCTTTCCTCTCAATAGTTTTTCCAGACGTGAGAAAAAACTGCCGAGAAACCTTGTAAAAACGGTAAAATTCGTCGTAAACGACACTTAAACTAAATCAATTTTAGTTAATTAGTCATAACTCAGAAAGTTATCGCCATCTAAATTGTCAGAAAAATTGATATTGATTGATGACTATATTAAATTGTGCTTATAAACACGCATATATTATGTACATGTACTAATAAAATATGAATAAGAAAGTACCGAAAAAAATTTGGTAATTTGGCACAACAAAAGCATTTTTTCTAATTCCGTATACAACTTTTTGAGTTTTTATAGTTTATAGGTAAGTACATAATATAATCTTTGGAAATATTGTTTATTTAATTATATATTTTATTTCATTTGTCGATAAAACAACATGGTTGTTATTGTTATAAAGTTTTAAATTTCTTTTCACTTTTTGACGCTTGGTAAATTTTTATAAATTAAGTACTTATGAAATTCAATTATTTTTAATACTATACTACTTATATTACCTAATTATTATTTTAGATAGGTAAGTACATATAGTATCTTATTAATCATTTTTATTTTTATTATTCATGTAGGTATTATAAATTTTAATTCATTATAAACAAACAATTAACAAAATGTTTTATAGTAACTTTTTGAAAATATAAAATGTCCAAAAATAATGCGTGAAAGTAATCTAAAAACTGCGTTTGTTGTTTATAATTTATGTTAATTTGTTATTTTTTAGTGCTTTTTTCTCTAATTTCAATTACTGTAATATGTACATTTTTTGTGTAGTTTAAAAATCTAATAGGTTTACCTTTAAACTTCTAATGTATCAAAAGGGCTAAATTCAAGTGGTATAGAGCGTTTTTATTGAACTTTTATAATACCGTTTCTTTTGATAAAAATAAAACACGAATGAAATGTATTCACACAAAAAGTTGGTAAGTTATTCTAACTTTAAACGCATGTAACAAATAATTTACTGAGATAATCTTTATCAAATATGAACCTTAGACAAATTTTATAAGGTTTAAGTATTGGAAAATATGGTTGATTTACGCGTCAATAATGATTTTTGTCAAAATTCTTACTTTAATGCGAACAATTCAAGAATATCCTAACAAAGTGACAAATTATTTTTGAAAATTGTTCAATATTATTAGTTAAGGATATGAGTAAAATGATATTAAATTGACAAGTTTTAGGATCAAAGATTCTAATTTGTGTGACATAAAAACTTCTAAAAATGTGATATTTTCAATAATTTAAAAATTTTATATAGAACCCGAAAGTGGTCAAATATTTTAATATTTTTGTCAAGTCTGTATGTACCTATAAGAAACATTTGATACGTATTTTATGAAAATTTGAAGTATTTATTGAACTATTATTATTTATTGGATTTATGGTTAAATATCAATGGATTTTTATAAAATTCTGGTCTGTCATAAGTTTTACTGTTGTATACTGAATTTTTAGATAGGCACCCAGTTTTAACTTGGAATAGAGAAATATATTTTTTAAGTACCAACATGATGGAATTTTTTATCTATGGAGATGCTCAATGAAACTTTTGAACTATTATTACTAGATAGGTACACAAAAGAGTGAAAAATAACATAGGTACATTCAAAACTAAAAAACGTTATTTTAAAATCAATACATTCATATTGTTTCGCTGAAAATCTAAAACGTTTCATTGTTCAATTAACGTGCACATCACACAATAATCAAATCAATTATTTTATTAACAGTAAACATTTTTGATATTATGAAGTTTTATTTGCACATGGCGTGTGTAATATGAAGTACAAATATTTGCACTATTTAAATAAATAATAATTAAAAAAAGTCTGAATTTTTGTTACATTATTTACATGCAAATGATTATAAAAATTGTAGTTCTTAATAGAAAAAACAGTACTTGTGAGTAGATATGAGCTTTCAATTAACTCTATATACATTTAGAACGATTCTATTTATTCAATTGAGCATTCGGAGCTGTGAAAGGTCTGTTTATGTTTTTCTTAATATTTCTGTCAACTGTAAATATGTGCATTGATTTTCCACAAATGTTGGTTGAATCTTCCTTAAGGATTGTTTGTTTCAAATAGTTTTTGGTCGAGTTAATCTGCTGTTTTCGAATTTTCGGTGTACAAATATTTTGTAATCTTATATCATCCTAAAATTAAGTTACGTTCATTAATGTACCTATTCGATTATTTATGATATATTTTATAAACTACTATCAAGCCCAATAGACAAGTGGAATTCTACATAAAATACCTGATCTGTATCCATAAATTGATTTAAAATTTTTTTCATTTCCATATTTTCCATTTCTAATTTCTCAACTTCTCTTGTTTTCTTGAAGCGCACTAAAAAACGACGAAAATCAAGTGTAAAAAATATCTTTCTCTATCAATAAATAAAATGTTCAATATTAAGGTAATAAGTCATACTATGTAATGTTTGGTAATATTTTTTAATTGCTTTATCAAACACATCCCACAATTTTAAACGATTCTCGGGAAATGCATACAGGTATTGTTTCCAATAATCACTTATGTCTTTTATGCTTAACGTATTTGTTAAATAGAATTCCGAATTGTTTTTGCCTAGATGATCTGATGTTTTTAATTTTAAATTATCAATAGATTTTTTAACAGCGCGGAGATAATCTGTATCTTTGATCATTAATGGATGATCAACGTTATCACACAGTTGTACTGGAACGGGGGTTTCTTCTAAAAAATAAAATTTACAAATTCTTCAACAATAAGACTTTAAAATATTGTTTCAACTGATCTATATGGTTAGTTATAAAATCATTATTATGTTATCATAGATATTTGTATTTTACAAGATGTATCATTATTAATATTTATGCAATAGTAAATAATGATAATAAATTGATTAATACTTTCTCCTACGACATTTTGATTATACTTCAATGATGTGACTTCATTTAGGTCATTTTGTTCTTCAGATTCCATTTGAAAATGTTCTAATTCCACCTGAGAAACTGCCCAAGCCGTTAATATTATGTTTTATTTAAAGTGTGTTTTATAATATGTAGGCACTTGTCAGGCGCGTACACAAAACATTTTTTTTTTTTGAGGGGGGGGGGGGTTAAGGTTCTATAATTTCATATTTATATATAAACAATTTTACAAAATTTCAATGGAGAAATGATTTATTTCTCATTATTTTCTTTTTTTTTTTATAAAAAAATGTGTCATATCAATGCGGCCTGTGCGTATTCACCGTATCAATTTTAAAATTAGAAATGTCAATAATAAGAATAGGTATAGTAATAAACTAATAAATACTAATAAAACAAACATATTTTTATGTAATATCTCCCTCATTGATAGAAACCACTTATATTTCGTTAAATATTGGACACTTTTCCTGAAATTTCGGGGAGGGTTGAACCCCTAAAACCCCCCTTGTGTACGCGCCTGGTACTTGTACTTACACGACTGTTGGGATTTTACAGGCGGATATGAGTCATTTTCACTGCATAATTGTTCAAAGTCCGTCAAAGATAAGGAAACTAAACAAAATCACGTTTCAACCATATAAAACAACATTATTATCGATGGTAATGATTGAAGATAATTATACAAATAAGATATTTAATCCATTAGTTAGAAAAACTCCCGTATTTTTTATGTTCAGAACGTATCGTACATGTAATCGTCGAATTATCAGAGTCTGTATTGGCACGTTCAAACGATCGATAGTCATGAGTGTCAACAGGATCATTGATATCGTGTTGTATCGACTTTTGTTTGAAAAGTGTGTTATCGTTTTTCAAATGAGCTCTAAAATAACAACAAAAAAACAAAACATACAAACAAAATAATCTTTAATCCTTAAATATTTCCGCGTGGAAACTACTATACTTTTCCAACATATTGGTGGTTGTAGCTAAAGTTTTTTCAATATATTTTATGTGGTTGTTAGTGAAGAGTAGTACATTTTCAATTAGTTTGTGTTCAGATTCGGTTTTCCATTCACTGTATAAGATAATTATATAGTCAGTATACACGAGAAAATAAATGAATTTGTAAACTTCTTGTTGATTAATCAAAATCTTAACCTATCTACTTTTTTCGGTTGATTCAAATCACTATTGTACCACACGACTGGTCCGCGGCAAACCGCACAATTTGCCATAGATTGAATATACGATAACAGACATTTCCATGCGTCTATGTTGTTTAAACCGTACGCTGACATTGCGTTGTACAATATTGTAAGATTTTGCTTCGGGTGTGATTTGGTGATTTCGATCAATTCCGGATCTAATATGAAATGAGAGTTTTTCACAGTCGTGTCGAAAACCAATTGCAACAGCGCCCTTTCCCTAGTGTCTGAATACGGATCAACTGCGTTTTGTTCCTTTTCGACTCGCAAGTCTATGCAAAATTATTTGAAAACAAAATAAAATTATTCATACAAAGTATACCATGTCGCTATCGTATATGATTGTTTAATGTATCTGTGTATGTAAATATACAGAGTGTTTCAAATATATTTGACAAATGCAATCACTTTTCATTATTCATTACTTTAATTTTTTTTTTATCAACTCTATAGATAATCTTGGGACATTTTGTGTAAGTAAATAATACTACTTAAACTGTTTTTTATCTGCATGGTTTTTAAACTTTTTAGGTTTTTTAGGAAATTTTAATTTTTTAATTTTTGTTATTGGATCAATAGTTTAAGGTATATAATTAAGCATTTTTTGTATATTACAATATATTATAATCAAAAGTAATTATATATTTTATGATATAATATTATAAAATGGGGGTTGATATTTAATTAATGTATGATATTTAAAAAATTTAAAAACTTGAAAATCATAAAAATAAAAAATATTCATAAAATTGCAGTATTAAAGCACTTATTAAAAAAAAACTAGTTAAAAATAATCAATAAAGCAAAAGACAGAATATGTCAAATAGACCTAAAATACTTTATTTATTATATACAAAGTTTTGAAAATGTATTCTTCACCACGTGTATCAAAAACATTTCATTGTATAATTTACTATTTAGCGATGCGTTGAAAAAATCTCCCATTGAACAATTTTACGAAATATTGAAAAGTGTTAAATAAAGTAAAAATATTATTAAACTGAAAAAAATATTTACTGTCAAAAAATTGTATTCAAAATACAATGGCTTACTCTATGAGGTATTAAAGTGCCATAAATCGAAAATCTATTTCAACTTAAAAAATATGAATATATTCATCATAAAAACATTATCATCTTTTCATGATTATTATTTAATACTTTTATGAATTTATCGTATTCAGTACCTTTTCACTGTTTTAATTATTTGCTTTTAATTAGTCATCACATTAGAATATATGTATCTATTATTGTCATAAATGATCATTTTTATTTAGTATTATAATTTATAAGTAACTCGCTACCAAATAAATAGTAAAATCAATTCTATAGTCACAGTAATTGTAGCAATTATTGAGAAAAAAAAATGAAATACTAGCACAAATTAATAATAGTACCTGTTCTAACTTGTAAAAACAAATGAGTTAGATAGAATAATTAATACTAACATAATTTAACGATTCAATATCAAAATAGGTGTGAAGAATCAGTTTTGTAGAGCAATTTATGACCCATGGCTAATTAAATGTGTTAGTAAACTTATTAGCCATCGTCATGTGCTTAAACTTATATGTCTATTGTGTAATTTTATTACTAATATTTCACGTTATTAACGTTTATCTAATAATCCAGAGTATTTTTATTTTTCTAAGAATATTCAATAAACTTATTTAATACATATTTAAATACTTTTATATTTACGAAGTAGGTTTACGTCATTTTGTACAATGTAAAATTACCTCTAACTTTGCACTCTAATGTTAAACACATCGCAAAGTTAAAATTTCGATCTTTATACGTAATTCATACATACTTTCTTCGCTTGGACTATCGAATTTTTTTTTGTAGGAAGGAAGTTCACTAACGTCCAGATATTTTAATTGCTGAGGAAGCTTCCAATCAATGTCCAAATGTGTTTTGTATATGATTTCGTCAATTTTGAAAATCTTGAAAATAAAAAATAAAAAATTAGAGTCTTTTTTTTTTAGTAAATAATTACTTTTTCTAAATAGTTATTGATTTGTTCTTGAGAAAATTCCCACAATTCGTTGAACGTCTTTTCTTGAATTTCCGCAAATCGATCTGCCTTTTTATCGTGTCGCTCAATATCTTGTTTTAGCTTTTCAATTTCATCCTGTAGTACTGTGACTTTCACTTTAAATTCTGTTTTAGTTTCCCTAAACATTTTCCTCTTTTTTGACAGTATATCCTGCAGCCTTATACAAATTATCATAAATCAATCACTCAGCGTTTAATTTTACCATAATACACTTACTTATTAATTTTTCTTCTCTGGGCGGCTTTTGCGGAAGCATTTTCTTCTTCTCGTCTCTTTAATACTTGATAATTATAATTAAGTTTTTCTACATTATCTATACATTTTAGTTTAATCAGCTCAAATTCTCTTTGTATACTCTATAAAATATTGCAACAGTAAAATATAGGAATTATTTATTTGTGCGTATCTTAGTTGAATATAAAAGCGCTTTAACCAGTCATACATACATGCAACTCCGTGTTCATTTCTGATTTTAAATTTCTTATGACTTCTTCGTTCATCTCGTATTGCTTCATAATATTGTTTTCTTTTTTTTCAATCATAGTTAATCGAGCATCTAACGAATTTGACTCGATGAGTATTGTTTCATTGTAAAGATTTTCCCAAGTTTTATTGGCTTTATCAATTCTATATTCTCTTTGCTTATCTATAGTTGACTATTGATACATTTAATTTTTGTTTATTATACCCACATATTTTTTAAATAAAAATTATTTGCTTACCCTAATACATTGAATATGGTGTTTGTATTGTTTTCTTATGAATTTCACTTGATTTTCAATTCTTTCTTGTAAAATTCGTACATCTTCGCTTTGTGCGGCTTGTTCGTTTAAAAATCTAAAATCTGATTCATGTAAATCACGTTTTAATATTTCAATCATTTGATTTTTTTGTTCAATGAGATCAAGTCCTCTTTCTAAAACAAATACAAAAATTAAATTAAATATTCAAGTCATATGTATAATTTTAATAATACAACTGGCAATAATAAACTTTAACTAATGTTACAACTGGTTGATTAACGAACTTTTTTGTAGTTCTGACTGTTCGTGGATTTCCAGTGCATCATTTTTTTTTAATATTATCGGCCATTGGTTGCTGATTTCAGTAAATTTTTCGGTGGCGATTTGAGATTCGAGTTCTACTGCTTCCAATCTACTATTTCTTTCACTTTTGTCGGTGCACCTTCGATTGTTTTCACGATTATCATTTGCTATAATTACGTTTGTTACTAATTGTGATCCTTCTTCTGTATAGCTAGAAATTTCTTTTTCGCTGTCTTCAATTTGTTTAACTACTGGTATTGGTACGTCCATTTTATTGAGACCCTTCTCTTTGAATTTTTTTGAACTTAATCTATACCATAACATTAAATCGACTGTGAATATGATAAATTAATTGATATTATTTATGATTCTTACTTGTTCTGTTCAGCTCGTTTTAAAACTTTCATTTTTCGTTCATGTTTCTTTTCCGGATAAAAAAACTTGGTTTCAAATTCTTTTCTACTATTTGATTTCATTTTAGAATCGTCCTTTTACGAAAACAGCTTTCTATGGACTAAACCACGCACTATAGTAAATAATAAAAACATGAATGAAGGTTCCTCCCTATTGTGCATTAACCCTAATTGACGTATAACTAAGTAGCTATAGAAACTATTGAAATTATTGAATAAATAAAAATGTTATACCAAACATACATGCTTCGTTCACAATAATTACTATTTTATGCAGGCAAGATATTTAAAAGAACCAAATTGATTACGAGTATATTTATTTTACGCAGTAAATCAAATTAAATCTTTAAAATATAAAATATAACAGTTTGATTTTTTAAAGTATTAATTAATTTACATATAAATAATCTATAATAGGTTGAACATATAGTTTTTATACAAGAAACATATTTCAAAATAGTAAAATTATATTTTTATCTAAATACATTAGGTTTATAGTTGTAGTCTATAGAGTGTAGAGTATAAGTATGTAAAAGTAAACCTTTAATTAACTGCGAATCTGTAGTTAGCATTACAGTATTTATTACGAAGATTCCTATATATGTACGTAATTACTCCAGAGTTAGGTATGTGTGAAAAGTGATCTCATTAAATTTTCTATCTATCACATTATTTTGATTTAATTTGAACACTTTAAAACAATTATCAAACTAGATAGGTGCCGTACATTTAAATAATGAAACCTCATTATTGATAGCACGAAGAACAATAAGCTGTAGAACGCAATTGTTTTTATGATATTTGTTTACATAACATATTTTATGTAGGTACGTATACAACACGATCATCTCAGTGACTATCTCTTTGACTTAAGTCGAATTTTAAAAATTTTGTAGTTCATAATTTAGCCGTGTTAAATAATATATATATACAGCGTGTAATTGTTAGTTGAAACCACTTTATAACTCTGTGCATATTAAATATATTTGAATTATGTTTTTTTGGGTGCCTAACAAACGTTGTCATAAACTTATCAAGCTAATTAAACTAATTTTATGCCATTTAATTTCGCGCATGCGCATAGCAATTTTTTTTTTAAATAGCAACCCCCCTTTTTTTCTACAAATTATTTTAGCTGGTATTTTTTTATGAATTTTAATGGTCTAATCAACTTCCTAGGTTAAAAATTAGCTGAATTATGGATATTTCAATGTTTGATATTAGTTGTAATCATTTTTATGATATTTTTAGAGTATCACACATTGTATTCGATTTTAAATTAGTGATATTTAATGACATCAATTGTATTTATTTTATTAGATATTTTAAAATGATATATAAGTGATAGGTACAAGTTTTACTACTGTGGTTATCTGAATAAAGAGTACCTACCTAATTTAGATACGATAAATTGACTTTCTTGATTTGAAATAGGCTTGAACAAAATACTATTAGTGTCTTATTTGCTTTACAGTGACATTTCTGTAATTTTCCATGTGCTATTATTTCTTATACATCTTCCAAATTTAATAAATAAGATAGTGATTAGTTTTAAAAAGTTATGAATAATTCAGAGAAAGTTGATATGCTTTTTATTTACTGGGAATGTGAAAAAAATATGTCGGAGAATACATTTTGATTATTTATGTAAAACTTAATATATTATATTACACTATTAAGTTTATACATTAATAATTGTTATTTATTCAACTATATGTATAATATACTAAAATTTCACCAATTTTACACTTTGCTGTTGATAGGTTTTATCTTTTATAAGCATTAATATCATGAGTAAGTATTCTAAATGAAAATCACAAAGAAAATAGAATGTCATAAATTTCACGGGTAACAAAATACAATAATTTTAAATTGTTTTAAAGGAAGTAGGTACAATTTATTTTGTTGAGCATAACTGTAAATTTAAAAAATGCACAAATTTTAAGTTATATTATACAACATATAACAGCAAAACTTTTCATTTTGTATGCAATATCCTCTGAATCTTTTGAATTGAACGACTGCCATATTTAGTTTTACTTTTACAACTCCATTAATATCATACATATATACATTGGTACTATCAACAATACAGAAAATGATTATTTTTGTTACACTCATAAAAGAAAGTGATTTATGTTTTTTTAATGTTGTTATTCACCTTTTTGAGCCATTTAAACTCGATTGTACGGGGTCAACACTGAAAATAGTTTTGGCAAGTCTAATTGTGTATTATGTATTGTCGCCAACTTGTTTAGTCTTTTCTGGCTATAAGATGACTTTTCTTTTATATCCTTAGAATTGTTATCGTGGCATGGCATTAAAATAACCGAAAATAATTAATTGTTTTTCGGATATTTGAAATGTTTGTTTGAATATTAAATTTAAAAAAAATCTTATCACTATTATTACCATACACTTTGAATTTATTAATTTAAAATATTTTAAACTATCTGACATGAATAGTGTACCTATACTATTTTATTTTAAATCATAAATATAATTTAAGAAGTTCATTTTATTTTTAAATTTTTATAGTTAAAGTTGTTCATCGAAATTATAACGAGACAATATTTGAATCATGTATAATATTTAATTTAACGTTTTTATTTTTTTTAATGTTTGATACTCAAAAAAATTTTTTTTTATATGTTACAATAAAGTATTAAATATGTAATTAGATTATTTTATATAAAACTCAGTTAATCATAATGGTTATAAAAATATAATTATACGTTAAATGACATAAGTTTTAAAGAAATTAGTGTTAGTAATTAGTATACTATACAATTTCGCCATTAAAAGTATTGTACAGAATCAGGTATTTGGTTTATGAGCTTAACGTGTCTTTTTTTTTCTTTTTTTTTTTTACTAATAGCAATTAACTTTATATTGATGATTATTATTACTTAATATTTTTTATATTTCATGGAATTTTTCTTTGCCTTAAAATACCAATATCGGATATAGAATTAGGCAAGGCTGGAAAAGTTAAATTTATGGTTTTCAACTCGTTAAGTTTAGTTAAATTGAGTTAGTAAGTTATAAAAGTTACTTGTATTTTTTTTTATCTTGATAACGTAAAACGTTAACTTAGGAAAAAATATCTTTACTCAATTAGAAGTTAAAATTTTCTTACTGAAAATAAAAATAAAATGCAAAAATACGCTCTTTTCCACGGCGCTCAGATCTATATTTTTATACCAACAATTAATATTAATTTCAAACAGATAGTACAGTTATTCAAACATGTTTTAATCAATTAATATTAACTAATTAATTGATATTCAATTGCATGCATGATTTATATTCATGTTATTTCTATTACAACACCTATGCCTAAAATAAAATGAAAAAACTAAAAAGAATATTCAAACAATTTCCTTTGTTCATCAGGTAAAAGAAAGTAACTTATTAAGTAAAAAATCATCTTGAAAAAAAGTAACGCGATAAATAACATCATTAACCCACCATGGTCAAAATGACCATTTTTTTTTTAACTTAATTATTTAACACTCGTCGTAGCTTTTGAAAAACTCATTAGTTTTTGTTTAGTACCAAATGTTATTAATTTAAACTATTGTTTGCAGATATAATTAACATTGAACACTAAAAATATATTAAGTTGTGGCCATATTGACCAATACGCGAATGATCATGTTCCCCGTATTGATCATAAGATAAGACAATTATCTATATTTTACTAACTGCTTAATATTTGGATAATTGAGTGATAATAAATAAAATTATACTGGTTGTATATGTATCATAGTTTATTGTCCACAAATATGTTTCTTGTGTATGATTCATTTATTTTTGTATCGCAATCCCGTTATACGTTTACACAACTAACAATTATTCCTAAACTTAATAAACAACAGATTTTATAAAAATTGTTTAATGTACTTCTGTTTGATTAATAAAACTAATAGATTGTTTAAAAAAACGTTACAAGTAGGTACTATGCAACGATAGTGCGGTCAAAAAGACCGCAGCGCGACTAACGATGTAACACATGTTCATGGCGGGTTAAAATTAAGTTGACTTTTAATTTTAACTTGTAAATGCTCAGCCTTAGAATAAGGTTCTATAAAAATATTAATAAAATAAAGAGATATAAGCTACGACTTTGTTAACATGTACCGAATAAATTCAATACTGATTTGTAATTTAGTTATTAAGGCACAATAAACGAATAAATAAATAGGCCAGGTGTAGGTGTATTATTATATATATATGTTAGTATTAAAGGATGCTCACTCCATTTTCAACTCAGTGTCTCGGTAAATATTGCATACACTTAAATTTTTTGTATATTTTAAAACACTAAAAATATGCATGTTATTAAAAAAAAATTAACCGCAAGATTTTTATTTATTAGCTCTTTTGGAAACTTCTACTTGATATTATCAATACTTAATATTCTACACAAATTGATTTTTTGAAAATTATTTTGTTTTAATTTTTATTATTTGATGAATACTTTAACATATTTATTTATTTTAAGTTAAGAGTAGAGGAGTAGTAATTTTTTCAACGTATCTTTCTTCTCCTCTATGCTATTTTAAATATTAATTTCTTCAACTTTTTTTTTTAAATGTATTTAAATTTTTTTTTTTTTTTTTGTTCAGATAAACCAGATTTTCATAAACAAGTATATTCTCTCTCAGAATATTAATATATTAATGATGGTCGTAATCATTTAAGAATACATAAAAATTATGTATAAATAAATATTTATACTTTAAAATTCATGTAGATAAAAAGTAGTGAAAATATTATTTTATCATAAAAATGTAGTTTTATTCATGTTTTAAAATACACATAAAAAATTAAAATTTATACATTTACAAGATTGAAAATGGGGTAAAATTAAAAAAAAATCTTTCCGTCGTCTGTGTACGTGGTGTATTTACTTACGGTAAGTCAACATAGTAATATAGTTTATCATTGTGTGGTCAAGAACCATGCAAATTATTATTACTTGTCAGATTAACAAAAACATTAAAAGCTTTGTATTACGTACTATATAAAACGACAGTGTTAATTTATTGTACATTTTAAAATTAAATTCACACCTACTTTACGTTTCTTAATAAGTAAACTCAAATTTTTCAAGAATATGTTATTTTTATGATAATTGTTTATTTAATTTAAAACAAATCAAATACTTTAAATCATAAGATAATCACTAACCATAGTAAAATAGTTAATATTTTATTCCTATCTTGTAATGTTTGATCTAAATAAAATGAGTATGAAATACGTTTTTCATTAAAAAATAAAACAAAACATAATTTGAATTCACGAGGCACTTCACTGATAATACGAGTACAATATTAATTATTATAAGATTACCGAGGAAAAAAAACTTAAATTTAAATGTGTTTCATAATATTGTAGTTCACTTAATGTATTTTATATTATATTCAATCGTAATAATAATAATAAATAATAAAAAATGGTATTTACTTTTAGTTTATGAAAATATTTTCTCTCTCTCTCCCTTTCTCTCTCTTTCTTTTTCTCTATCTTTTTTTTTTATTTAGTACAATAAGTAAAAATAAATATAATTTTAATCATGAATATTATACAGTAGAACCTCGATTATCCGAATCTCCGTTATACGAACCCTCTATTGGCTCTATTGATTATTATTCGAACTACAATTAGAGTATCCGAACGTTCTGTTATCCGAACGGTAAAACTCGTTGAAGCCATAGACCTTTTACTAGTAAAAGGTCTATGGTTGAAGCACTCGTATCCGCGGCTGGTTTATTGAATTTACCATAACTTTTGCTTTTGGTTTATTACAGTTAGGGTTCTTAATTTGAAATATTTCAAAATTGAAAATTTCACTCATCTTGAAATATTTCAATGAAATTATAAAATATAAATTTTTTTTTAAATACATGACATGATGTTGGTAAATAATAATATGATATGTATTAGTGAAATGTTATCAATCAGATTCTATCATTCCTTGATTATAGACTTACAGTTTGACCATAATATAAACCAGGGATGGCCAACCCAAATGATCTTGCGGGCCACTTTGTAAATACATAACAATCCTGCGGGCCACATATAGGATTGCCAAAAAAAAAAAAGGTCATCAGCCAAAAGATTAATATAATCACATATATTTATATTTTTTCATTCAAAATTAGGCCACATATAAAATTATAAACGTACTTAAAAAAAAATTAAAATATATAAATGTATTTAATACAAAAAGAATGGAGTAAACATTACTATTTAGTGAGATATTTGTTTATCAACTCGTTCACTAAGCTTTTTTAAATCAATAGAAATGCTTATATTTGCACACCGTAATTGATGTTGCAAGTTTTCATCTGTTAGGTAACTTTTGTTGCGATTACGTTGTTAATAATACAGATATCGCGGTGCGCGGATATTCCATTTATAATTTTTTTTTTGTAAATATTTGATAAATGTCGCGGGCCGCAAAACTTTCCGAGGGGGGCCGCATGCGGCCCGCGGGCCGCGGGTTGGCCATCACTGATATAAACTAATAATTATTTTGTTACCTACGCACTGAATTTATAAAAATCTATGCGACACGGCGTATTGTGAAGGCTCCATGTTTTATACCAGATACTAAATAACATATTGAGTTTTATAAATTTTAGGTTGTAACCACGGTCTTACAAGATATCTTCTAAGACCGTGGTAGTAACTATTAATGATTTTTGGAGCTAGAAGAATTTTATTTACTTGATAATAGTTCATTATTTCGTAATGATTATTTATTTATTTTTTCTTGTCTTGTGTTGTAAATTGTAATATGCAAAAGAAATCTAGTGTATAGTTACAAATTAGATACCTGTCTAATATTGTATTTTTTGTACTTATTTAGAGATAATATCATTTCATAAATAATTTTGAGAAAAATAAATGTATAGATAACATTCACAAATGCAAGGGTTAAAAATGAATAGTAAGTATGTTTTATGTATAAGTATAACTGTATAAGTGTATATAATTTGGTTCAGGCTATATTTAGGTATCACCTTTATTTATACATTATAAATTTAGTAAAAAATTAAACACTATAGAACTAAAAGTAACATAAAAAACATAGGCATTGGGCACTTTGTGCTTAAAAATTATTTATGTTTTCAATGTTTTCATAGAATAGAATAGATATACTACCTAATTAAAACGTGTTTTCTCATCTTTATTACATAATATAGCTGAATAGCTCTAATATGTATTAATTGGAAAACAACCCTTTTTTAAATTTATTTTGGGAAAATTTTTATTTTTCGTGTTAATGAAATATTTCATGAAACTTTCATGAAATATTTCACGAAATATTTCAAGAAAATAAATTTCATGAAATTTTAGAACCCTAATTACAGTACATACATATATGAATGTATACGTGTGTGAATCATTAGTACGTAGATCAGTGGCGTATTTTCAAATTTTTCTGGGGGGGGTCCTCAGTTTATACATAATTAATATAAACTATGATATCTTATAATAGTTACGTTCTTATGAAGTTTTCGGAGGAAGTTGAACAAAATATATAATAGTATAGTCTTATGTAATATTATATATATATATATATATATATATATATATATATATTGTATTTAGCACTACATAGTATTATAAGTATTGTTATAAAATAAATTCCAGTCGTCTCGATTTTTTTGTCAACTCCTCTATCACTTCATCAACAGTGATTTCAACTTCCCTGTGAATATTTAACATGGCCAATCCGTTAAGTCTTTTCTAAAACAAAACAACCACAAATATTAGTTTTAAAATTAAAATGTCTTAATAATATTTTATTACCTCAGATATTGTATTTCGTAGATATGTTTTAATTCTTTTTAGTGATGAAAAAGTCCGTTCGTTTGAAGCCGTAGATATAGGAAGTGTAGACAAAATTTGAAACAACTTATTTACTCCTGGATATATGTCTGCATTACACAACTTCAGTGCATCAATTGAATTTTTTGGTTTTATTTCCAATTTTTTAAGTTTCCTTTGCCACAGTTGGAACTCTTCCATTATTGAATTATTACCATTTAAATCTTCTTCATAAAATACAGCTAATTTTTTGAATTCTTCTTTTGTAGAATTCTCGTCAAAAAGAGAGTGAAAACTTGACAAAATATCAATATGATCAAGAAATCTAGATTTTAATTGACTTATAAAAGAGTCTAAGTATGGAATAAAAACCGATATGCGAAAATATTCTTCAGGATTATCAGTTTGTACGTTTATTCTATGTACTTGTCTTTTATTAATTCTCGGAGTTGTCATTGTCACATTGAACTTGTCAGAAATTTTTTTGGCAGCTAAAAAAATGTCTTCAAAATTTTTCTGAGCGTGTTTTCGATAATCTTCTAACTCGATCAAAGTATCTTGAGCTAAATCCATGGCCAATTTTAAATCAATATTAATTTGTTGAAACTGTTTTGATAGTGGGAGTCCGAATCCAAATACTTTTGAGATTGTAACTATCGTAATTATAAATTCTGGTTGGAGAATTGAATTTCGAAAAGCGCTAGCTTGATTTGACGTGTCTGTATGATCCCACTCGCAAATTTCTTCAAGAGCTTCTTCTACACATTCAAACAGTTCTAAAAAATCACTAACTGAATGATATCGTTCAATCCACCTCGTTTCACAATTTCTCTTCAATGATTTTTTAGAAATATTATTTTCTGACATTTCAATAGCTTTCGACAGTACAGATTTTCGTTTCGGAAACACAAAAAAGTCTCTCAATTTTCCTATCGTTCCCAAACAGTTGCGTATTTGGAAAACTTTACATGATACCGATACAGCAAGATTCAAGGAATGAGCAGAGCAATGTACATGTAAAGCTAAAGGATGTTCTTTTTTTATATAAGCTTGAACTCCATTATATTTTCCAGCCATCGCGGCTGCACCGTCATACCCCTGACCCCTTAGATATTGTGTATCTATACCAAACTTTCTGAGATTGTCAAGTATAAGTCTTGATAAACCTTTTCCAGATGCATCAGTAGTTGGTACGAATTGTAGAAAATCTTCGTGTAATTCATAAGATTTTAAATCAATATACCGAACGCAAATAGATACTTGTTCGAGACCGGCTATATCTGCAGTTTCATCGACAAGAACTGTAAAACATTTCGCTTCATTTACTCTAGCTACTATTTTATTGAGTAAAATTGAATTGCACGAATCAACTATAGCATTTTGACTAATAGGACTTGTATATTTTATAGTACCAGAACTTTCAAGGTGTATTTTGAGCGAAGCATCACCGCGAGCTCTAAAGCGTAATAAATTACGAAAATTTCCGTCGTTAACATCATTATTATCAACGGTTAATTTTCCGAAATCACGGTGACCTCGTAGAGGTATATTTTGTCGACCGCATAAAATAATTGTTTCAATAACAGGTGAAATGTTTTTTCTATTTTCAAAAATTTGTCTTGCCCGAGCAGTGTCTAATTGATTTTCAATAGATAAATGTACGTTTTTTTTTATATCTATGAAATGATCTGCATCAAAGACGGATTGTTTGTGATACTGAAGTGTTACATGATTTTTAAACGTTTCCATTGCATGTTTCCAATTTTGAAAAGGTTTTCTAACCAAAGCGCCTAGTGTTTGAGAATTTATGCCAGCTCCTGATTTAGCAAACGCTACACAAAACGTACAAAATGCACCATTTAATTTTGCGGAGTACGCTAACCACGGAAAGGTATGCAACCATCTGTATTGAAATTTTAAATTTTTGAGTCGCTTATCTTTACCACTAAATACCACAGTAATAGGGAATTCAAAAGTAGGTTCGGGCTTCCAAATTTTTTTAAGAACTTCTTCTTTCTCTACATCTGTTAACGAGCGGTTAAAATAAAATCCAATATCGAAATTTTTAAAATTATGTTCATTTTCTGTTTCAGTTTTGTCAGATTTTTTTGACATTTTGGTACGTTTGACATTATCATCTATATTTGGTGAAATCGGTCGTTTATTTGGAGAAATTACGGAAACTGAAGATTTGTGATGGTCAAATTGTAGAACATTTGTATCATTGGAATTTTTAAAAAATTGGCTTAACGTCGTTTGCTGAGACATAATAAAAGCAATATATTGTGTACTTACTTAATATTGATCAAAATACAATAAAAACTTGTTCACTGGTTCACTCGTTACTCGTATAGTTGTTGAAGGCAAAATGAGACTAATAGAAAATGTGTAATATCTTATAAAAGATAAAAGCCACTAATTTATATTTTATTATACCTATACATATATGGCTATTGGCTACACAACTATTGCTAATTGCTATACATACAAATCCATCAGCAACCAATTTTTCTGTGTGATAAAGTTTATATTTCAAAGATAAGGGTACTAAATACCTATTAATTTTATCGGCTTATCGCTCTTCGTATTAAGTCGTAACTTAGAAAAACCGTCTTCAGAATAACATTACTATAAATGTATAATTTCCATACGTCTTATTACTTAAAACCATGCTGCAGGAACATGTATCTGTTTTAGCTGTTGTAACTAATTTTAAACTATATTTGGTTTACGAGAAAAAACTATATCCGCGCAACCGCGCGTGCTTACATAAATCGGATTCTGAAAATATGTAAGAATTTTAGTTTTTTTTTTTAATGAGAGGTTCTGGGGGGGGTCCAGTACCCCTGGACCCCCCCCGTAAATACGCCACTGACGTAGATAATCAAAACGTAAAGAGCTTATCAATTAATTCGTCTTAAACGTTTGCGAGACTTGGCTGCAAAAAAACCGCGTTGCAGCTCGTCGTCAAATGAAAATCGATAATTTTTTCAAAAAAATAAGATAAAAATAATATATAATATGTTCCTATGTATATAATGTATTTTTAATAATGTAATGTATGTAGTACTGATAAAATATTAGTAATAATAATAGTAAATATAGAGTATCTAACTGTTAAAAAAAAAAAAAAAAATTATTTCCAATATCCGAACTTTTGCGTATCCGAACTAGGTGTGGTCCTAATTAGTTCGGATAATCGAGGTTCTACTGTATTAAATTAGGTATATATTTTATATTTCTCATTGAAAATTAAATTATTCTTCCAATTTCAATAACGTGATTAAACGTTACTTTATTGCATAATTATTTTTCTCGGCTGTGAAGAATTAGATGTCATAATTTTTTTATAACGGTACGATTTCTTTCATACTCAGTATGGTTGCGATAATAATAATAGTAGGTACACTTTTTTTTTGCTCAACTATAATGGTGGTTTACTACCGATGCAGAACTTTTCAGGCGATTATAATAATATAATGTATGCCAGTATAATCAGGTTAATAAGAATGCAAATTGTTGTACACCGAAGTGTGACTATTATACAATTTTACGAGCAACAATACAATAATTATTGATGTCATTTATTGATAACCTTAACTATTTAATTACTCGTGCTCAATATAATTAAGTTAAATTCATTTATTCATTATTTCTTAGAATTTATATGAGCGTGCGTGCGTGCGTGCGTGCGTGTGCGTGTGCGTGCGCGCGCGTGTGTGTGTGTGTGTGTGTGTGTGTGTGTGTGTGTGTGTGTGTGTGTATTAATTTTATATATGTATATATTAAAATAATTTGGTTTTCATTTTCAACTAATGTCGAACAGTTATTATTATAATAATATCAAAAATAAATTTGTTAAAGCATTTATAATTATTGATCAATTATAATTAAGTATAATCAACATCTTTTCAGTGCTATGTTCCTTAATATTTATTTTAAAATTCACATTGTACCTAATGTAATATCCTATAATATTAAAATATCATTTAGTAACTAATTACATTTATATTAATATATTATAATCTGGTAGGTAACAGTTTTAGCTTAGTGCAGCAAGTTAATGAAAATAATATAAATAGGTCAGTGATCACAATATATTGGCAACATTATTTAGATGTATTATCATATTGATTTAATTCGATATTATTTTAACCATTAAAATTTTAATTAGATGTTAATAATCAGGTCAGTTTTTGGATCATTTAAATTTTCGTTTAAAACATTGTACATTGAATATTGTACCATTACTATATTTTTAGATCAAACATTATTCCATGTATATCATGAAGTATTTAAATATACCAAATGAAAACATATATTATGTTAGTTTAAGTACTGGTGAACTGCAACAAAAGGAAACTAAAGTTCAAATTAACTAAATCCCATAAGGACAAAAAGGAATTAAAGCAAAAAAAAAGTTGTTTTCTAGAGATTCAGTATTTATATTGTATTTCTATCAATATTCAATACAGATAATAAATAATTTTATAAAAAAATAAACGTAATATTTAACACTATTTGATTTTACATGAATGACCTAACAATAAAATAATATCACAAGTTTGTTTTATTTACAATTTAGTCAATACTACTATAAAATAAATAAAGTGGTAAATACTTAAATACATTATATATGTATAAAATAATACAAATTTATGGTTAAAATTAATTTTGATTCCAATCGAATTTCGTTGTTTTGCCGTATATCGAGGCACATTTGTGTAACATTTTGAAAAGTAAAATCTTGTTCTTTGTTTTGTCCACAAACGCCACGTAAGAAAAATACATCGGAGCGATTATTTTCAATGTCAATGTGTTTTGGCGATATTTCGATGTCGATTAAAAAAATATTTGAATGTGGTGTGTATGAGTGTCAGCGTTAAGTGATTAGTCGACAATTTTATCAATAAGGACTCTCGTTTCAAATCGACGCGTCAAGAAAATAATGATTTATAGATTAGAAAACGTGTTCGAATACAAACTGTCACCGCGTTGTTCGTAAACGTCGATACGAAAATGCGATACGTACGTCCGCCGTCGGACGAACTAATAATTTTTGTTTATTTCTTTTTTTGCCGGTGATGGAGGTTGTAAAAATGCGCGAATCGGACTTTTGAAAACAAATAAACATATTGCGTGTATGAGTATTTTAAAAGCCAATTGGCGATCGCACCTGCACTGACAACGGTACAGTCGATGTCACCCAATACTGGTTTGCGTCCGCAGCCGAACTAGGGCCGAGAAATGTCTAACGATACATAATTGTCAAGCAACAATACGGATTCGTGTGCGCCGCGTATACGTGATAATATCGTCGTTACGTCCGTTACGCTTTACAACCGCCGCAAACGTCCACTACGGCGCTGACGGAGTACACTCGGTCCGAGTCTTTGCACGGGCCGGGCGCGAAGCTCTTCTCCAGGTACTCGGTGCTCTTGGCGGTGTCTTGGTCGCCTTTGCGTTTGCCTTTGCGTCTGCCTTTGCCGCCGCTGCTGAACATCTTCTCGATCTGATGGAGGCTCTTGCCGCGCGTCTCCGGCAGGAACGCGTACACGTAGCACGCGGCCGCCGTGGCCGCGGCCGCGAACAGCCACATGATGCAGTCCGTGTCCAACGCCATCATCAGCCCGGGCGACACCTTGACGGTGACGAAAATGAACAGGTACGCGAGCGACGGCACCACGCCGCCCATGATGCCGCGCACCCGGAGCGGGAACAGCTCGCCGATCATCATCCACGGCAGCGGCACCATGCCCATCATGCTGGCGCACACGTTGAACAGTATGCACGCCAGCGGCACCCAGCTGTGCGGCCGATCGTCCACCAGCAGCGCGCCGTACGCCGACTCGTACGCGGCGCACGCGGCCATCGAGACGGCCATCAGCGCGGCCGACCACACGGCCATGGTGCGCCGGTTCAGGTGCTGTATGCCCACCGACGCGGTCACGCTCATCACCAGCCGCAGCAGCGCCACGCCGACGGACGCCAGGTTGTTGTCCACCGTTGAGCCCGCGATCTCCAGGAAGTTGACCGCGTAGTACAGTATGATGTACACGCCGGTGGCCTCCTGCAGCGCGAAGAAGCACATGAGGATCACGAACGGCTTCCACACCGCGGGCCCCGCGAAGTCTCTGAACCGCGGCGGCGACGCGGCCCCGTCGGCCCCGTCGCCGCCCCCGCCGCCGTCCGCCTCCAGTGTGCTCAGTATCTCGGCCAGCTCTTTGTCGGCCAGCGACGGCTTGCGCCTCAGCCACATCAGCGACTTGCCCGCGTCCGCCACGCGGCCCTTGGACGCCAGCCACGACGGCGTCTCCGGCGTCAGATTCACCGACAGAAAACTCAGGAACGACGTGAGCGCGCACAGCATGGACACCAGTTGCCACGGCATGATCGAGCCTAGCGAGTAGACGATCAGCACGCCCACCGACACGCAGATCGGCCCGAACGCCGACAGCACCCCGCGGTGGTCAGCTAAACTCACTTCGGCCACGTAAACGTAACAGGCCGACGACATCCCTGTAACATTTATCACGTATAATCCCACTGCCACCGGCCGTAAACCCGAGTTTCCTTAAGTATTTTTTCATTTGTTTTTGTTTTTTTTGTTTTTTTTTTTTTTTAATCTCATTTATCTCATTGTAGACGTAACGAACAAATAGTTTTTCATTCGTTTTGTAGATTCATGATTATTTACCGATTATAAAATTAATCGACGTTTGTTTTTTTTTCTTATGACGATTCTAAGTAGAAAATATTTTTATGCATAAAAATCTGACCAACGAAGAAATCTGTGGACTACGAAAGAAATATTACAGTCGAATTTCGATAATTCGAAGTAAACGCTCGATCTTTTGAAAGTCTTGCGGTAAAACGAATAAAAATAATGAATTTAAGTACACTGGATGATTCAAGGTGTAATTTACGCCAATTCAATCGCTAACACGCGACAAAATTTTATTCACTCAATGTCTCGGCAAATCAAATTATACATTCACTTAATGTATACTCCTTTACTTTAATCGGTGATCATTCACTATCATGCATACATAAAACCCGTTTTTCCAATTATCAAATTATTATTTTACGTACCCGTATTTTTCATTACTCTCAATAATTTTAATTTTAATTTAATTTATTTACCCTTTCAATATTTCAAAACTTAGAAACTCGAAATATATCTTAAGTCCTACCAGCTTTGAATTATCGAAAGTCGCTTAAATTATTATTGTTACCGGCAATATGGATAATCCGGTGTTTTGCAAGATATCTAGGCATTATATGAAATGCCAAAAATCACTCGGAAGTATACATAATACGAGCTTCGCCTAGGTATTATGTATATAATGCCAAACGTGGAGTTGGAAGTATGATAAAAATAAATACAATTGGGTGTCGCCTATTACTTATCGTTTATCTTAAATGCGCGTACCGTGTCCGTGTGTGCACGATTTGACGCAATAAAAATCAAGATTCTTATCCCACTACAAATTGACGAAGTTCCAACAGACACAGAAGTGGCGTTACGAACTGTCGCAAAGGAACAGTCGACCGTAACTGGCCAAGGATTTTTTAAATGTGTTTGTAAGGCCAGGTGTCAAAATAAAAAGTGCATTTTTCTTAAAAATAATGTTTTGTGCACTTCAAAATGCCATTTTTCTACAAAATGTTGTAATAAGTAGCTAGTAGTTGAAGTAAAATGAATAAATAATAGTAGGTACTTAATACAACAATAATATCAATCATATAGCAATACCTATGCATAAAAATATGATTATAGATAAAAATTAAATTTTGTTATATGAGTAACAATATATAATAATTATAAGAATCTTAATATATTATTATAACATATTATGATAAACTGTTTTTTACTTTGCCTAAAAAAAAAATTGATATTTTACATAACGCCTAGGAATTTTATAAAATACCAAGGTTATATATAAAATAATATTAAAAATCATCTGTTTCATTTACATTGCCTAAAATAGGTCGGCAGTGTACATAATGCCAAGGGATTTTTCAAAATACCTTAATTATCCATATTGGCGGTGACATTGTTATTAATAGAACATTTTCAATTTATATATATATATATTTTTTTTTTTTTTGATCAAGAGAATGAACATTTTTGATTATATTACTTTTTAGTTTTTAGTGCATATTATTGAAAAACTGTTAAGTACATTTTATAGTTCTATTCGCATATAACGTTAAGTTCTCTAAAAACCAGCCAAGTATAATGCACGGCACATGTATGCGTGAGTGAAACGCGGCTTACCAATTGCGACTCCTGTTATGAATCGGCCCAAACATAAATATGTTACATCTGTCGACAATCCAATTACCGTCCAGCCAATTAAGAACGGTATGGATGTCAATTGAACTGTTGTTTTCCTTCCTATGGTTTGCATGAAAACACCTGACATAATCGCCCCTAAAGGATTTGATATGACTCCCAAGCTGGCTACAAAAAACAAACAATAATATTGTTAAATACGCACAAACGACACAGGGAGTTTTATTTAGGAAATATAATGTATTTGACCTTAAGCTTTCAATCGATGAAAAAACAATTATTTACATTACTATATTCATACAGCTAATTTATTATTATTATACGTGTACGAAAACAATGCGATTATGGTTACTTGCATAGTTGCATTGTTGTAATAAAAATCACAATCAAGTTTAAAACGTGAAATATCAGTTTTATTCACGAAAGTCGAAAAATGTCTAATTGAAATTTGTATTTCTTACATTTAAAAATTATTTACACAGTAAAATTATTGCATTGTTAAATTTTAATGATTTTATTTAGAAACCATTAGTCCTTTTGAAATAAACGCTGTATTTCGAGTAAATATTATATTACTTTTTAAGTACAATAAGTCAACTTTATTATATTTATTTCTATGACTATATACGTTTTCGTATTAAATAGCTCTAAGTTTATTACGGAAGAGACGCATGAAACATGTACGCATTGTAATATTTTGGATTATTTTAGTTTATATCTAAAAGTTTTTAGTTTAATATGTAGGATTTATAAACGTTTTGACGGAAATGCGTAGATTTGGTAAAATAATATTCAATTTTTTACAATAATTATTCTAGATTATTATTACATAATATTGTTGTTATGACAAAATCACCGACAAAAGAAAATTAAGGATATTTTTACTTAACATTGTTTTTGATATATCTGTGTATTACGTATTGTTGAAAGCTCTTGGTTTAACACCAGTCAGGTTGAAAAAACGACTTCACTTAACCACAGCGACGGGCCAACTATACTTGGTATATCAATCATGTGTCATTTTGGCCAATAATTGCACGTGCTAATACAGGCAGGAACTTTCATATTTTTTCTTAGCCGTTTTGCAAATTATATTTATTGCGCGCGATTGTTATCGAACATTTATACTGGATAACCTTGACCGCAACCTGGAGACACCTCGAACCCGGGATAGATAATGACATTGCTCTTAATGATTGAAATTATGGTCTGCGGTTTTAGCGAAAGTAAAACGTACAGAAAATGGAACACACATTGGGATATTAATATAATTTGTTTCAGAATAAGATAGTTGCAAATTGTTTCCTTGTTGATACATGGCGTTCTGTTCGAACCCGTCGATATTCGGTTGAGCCGAGTAACGTGCGTTGAAAATAAAAAAAAAGATATCGGTTTGATAATGGGTACTCGAGTGTACTCGTATAAACTATCATCAAGTACGAATAAAACGGCAAATAGATACCTGCGAACAATTATCGCTTCGTATTAGCATTGATTAACCGGTATTTTCATTTAGTATGGCGTTTAGTAAATAACTATAGGACATATTTGAAACCGGTTGTTTTTCTTTAAAAAAAAAAAAAATACATGTCTTTCATTAACACGTTAAGTCGATTGAAGTTTGTCGCCGTTTTTATACGCCTGCTAAATTATGCCACCGCCGTGCCGCGAATATTAATTTCAGTTAGGCTGCACGAACTGCAGCTGTACATAATCCCGTACAACGCGAAATGTGTCTTTCCGACTCACCTATCCACGACGCTTCTCCGTGGTTTACCAAAATTGAGCTGTTGGAATCTAGAAGCTGCGGAAGGAGTACCGCTGAGAACCCCTGACACATGCCCACGGAAATTGAATTGACATGGACAGCCACGGCGGACATGATCTGCAAAATGAAAGCACGGGCGCGATGTATCACACAATTTTTCCGTTGCACTAATCTAGTTATAATGGATGACGACTTAATTTCAATTAAATTGCTCGGCTTACACTGCGCATGAACTCTGTCCGCATGGGGTTCATTGAAGGACGCTTTGGCACAACGTTAAATTAAAACCTATAAGTATTTCCTTTTTGGACGCCTTGAACCTTGGTAATTTATGAGTCAATCTGCTACCAAGACGTTTTTGACATAGGTACAATAACACCGTGATTGATTGAGTCATGGGCAATATGTGTAGTAATCTTACAGTGTTTAACGCGGGTAAGTCTCTAATCTACTTAATATTTCTGTTTATTAACTTCCCATCAAAACATTTTGTCCCATAAAACTGTCTTGACTGATGTGAGTCATGATGCATACATTAACTTTATTGATGGACCATTAATATTTTATTACTTTATTACTCATTCACATTTTTTTTTTTTTTTTTAATTTAAAATTTTTAAGTCAGGATATTTTTACTTTATTATAACATATTTTGTCTGATAAAAGTTGATTATTTTAAAACACTTATAAGTATGGGTATTCATATTTGTGTTGTAAAATTATTGCCATTACAAAAATTCAATTTTTAATTTCAGTTATCTGAAGTTCATAATGTTTACTAGCATGAAAAACAAACCTGGAAAATTCTAGTAAAAATGTACTCATTTTTGTTTCGAGTTTTGATTCATATTATTTATGAGACACTGGAGGTTGAAAAGTAATACAAAAAATGGGTCATGGACTTGTCAACACAAAACTCATCGCTTTTATGACTGTATAGTCCTACGCGAATTTCAAATTTTATTATATGTAACAATTTTAACTTTAACTCAGGAAAATTATCATGAAGGATTTTTTTCCTCAAACGTGTATTGTCAGTCACGATATTATAATCTTGTTTAAGGCTTCTGTACGGTCTATCAAACGAGATTTCTTCATATTATTATTATTTACATAATGCAGATAATAAAGTTCTACCATCAATATCTACGTACTGGATTACATATGAGTATTTAGAAGGATAACTATTCGTTTATTGTTATAAATATTATACAAGGACATATCATAACAATCGTGTCTATGAGTATTTGCTTATCTCGAAGTGTTAAGTTCTCTCTTTATACCTGATGTCACCTAGATGTATTTGCATTAAAAAACGAATTAAAAATGTGATGTAAGTTGAACAAGAACTAATTATGATAATAGTGATGTTGCATGAGTTGTATAACCTTTGCTTTGTTATTTAATTTCTTCCACATTTGTTATTTTTTTATCTGTGTATTTTATAGTATTTATTGGAATGCATTTGAAATACAAAGTCTAAAATGTGCGATTTAAAAAAAAATGTGATCAATGCTCAACTATTTATACAATGTATGTCTAAATTCATATAACGAGTGTATATAAATAGTATATATAAATAAATAATTTCTTAAATAATATTCATGCACGTGTGTGTGTGTGTGTGTGTGTGGTTGGTGGGATAAGGTCAATGCCGTTAATATTGTACGTTCATTTAGTTAGAAATTTTAAGTTTTGTAACAATTTAATTTAAAAAGTAAATCGACGATTTTATTGAGCTTATTAAGTATGTTATGATGTAATATTATTATTCCGAATATCTAGTTTAATTTAATGAGAAAAGGGTGAGTATTACTATAATTATTACTAACTTGACTATGTCCAAACAGAAAGTTGCATTTATCCTGTACATAAAAATATGAATGATAGAATAATTATAATTAACTATGTGTAACAAATGAACAATTGTTTTTAAATAATGTTTTTGCAAGAGAACATTGTAATAAACTTTTGTAACTGAATATAATAATAAATAATAGTATTACTTAATCAAATAAATTTAATGAATTTAGTCTTTATAATTTTATTTTTTTTAAATAATTTAAATAAGTATTAACTTCTAGGATTTTTTTGATTGGCACACTCTTGAGAATTAGTAGGTTATAATTGTCATATTAAAACGGTAATAATTTAAGACATTAAAGTTAACATATTTTTGTGTCTCGGGGAATTTTTTGAACAACAGACTGTTTATAATAGGCATCTGCTGCTGTGTTAAGTGAAAAGTCCAAAAATCAGTTCATTGATTCAAATGGTGTTCACTAAATTAATCGACAACTTAAAAAGTTATAACCTACCTTATGAAAAAAGTATACAATTAATAAGTAGTATTGTAAATTAATGTTTTAATAATACATGATTTTCAGATTACTTAGGTAGATACATGTGATTTGTTCAGTATTCACTAAACACATAAACATATTTGTTAATTTTCCTTATTGTATTAAATAAAATAAAAATTTTGACCACGTGATAATGAATAAGTGATTACATATATTTCATAATTCATATTATTATTTTAATAAAACATCTAATAACAAATGGCAGTGTAGTGACGTACATAAGTATTGGTGTTGAATACGTATTTTAAATACTTTAATAGCCGACGTGTATTTGAGTGCATTTTAAATAACTAATTATTTTTCGTATTGAACATTTAATTTACATTTTGTCTGATTTTAACTTGTGAAAACTTATCTAATATAGTAAAAATATGAAAAGTATATATATATATATATATAATATATATTTTCTTAAGATAATTCTTCATGAAACAATATGAGAACGATTATTTAATTAGCTGAAAGAATGAGTTAACTGTCATAACATGCATTACTTTTGTGGGGCTGTAGCAATAATTTTCAACACGTCAATTGGCTTGTATATGTATATTAATAATTTTACTATACAATCGTGGATGGTAAAAACAATTACCTACATACCTAATGATATATACAATTATTATACTAAAACTTTTATTAAACTCAATGCCTTATAGTCAACATAATTAATAGTAATAAAATGTATAACAAATTATTTTAAATTAAACAATTGTTGAGTATTCGTTTTTTTATTGAGAGTATAATTTATTTTCCTTTAAATTTCATAATATATGTTAACACAGTGCAAATGTTTTTGTTTAAAACTAATAATTAATTAATTTAATCAAAAATGTAATTTTTTGTATGTATTTATAACACGTAGTATTTTATTTGGTACACATATATAATATATGTATTATGCCTTAAATGAAAAATTCAAAATAAAGTTCGTTTTATCTTTTTAACAATAATACTTTATAGAAAACTGTATGTTACAAAGTTTAAAATGATCATTCTAATATAGTTATATAAGAACAAAATGTATCGATATAAAATTATTTTTATACCAAAATAAATACTGTCTTCAATTTATCTGATTGTACACGTTTGAAATGTTTCAGCGTTTTGTATTCAGATAAGCATGAACAATGAGGATCTCTTAAAAAAACAATGTGTTGTGTCAAAAAAATATATTGAAAAACTTATTTCGTATTGATTGAATTTTAAGGGAATGACTTTGCTAGGTATTAATTCAAACCACTTAGAAAAATTCATTTTATGTGAAATATTTTAAAATCATTACTAATTACATTTTTTCAAAAATTTTAGGGAAAAACTATATTTTACTATTTCTTTATGTTCGTTTTATAGTTCCAAGAATATCTTATTTAAAATTCTTTGGGCGTAGAGTTTAAATAAGCGAATACAGTATTTATGATTAACAACTCATTAGTTTAATAGGATTTAAAAATTGCTTGATAATTCAATTATTTTGTTAAATTATTATATTTCATTTGATTAACTGAATTATACATATGATAAAATGATAAAACATGTTTTTTCTTTTTTCTTTTTATAAGATACCATTTAGTGAGAATTTAGTAGTCAATAGTCATGTTTTGAGCGGTTCTCGTATTTTGCGTTTAGTGGCTCAACATGTTCAAAATTGATTAGTCCATGGTTATGGTTTCGTCTTCTTCACAAAAAATAAAACGTACGATGGTAAAATATGTTCCCGTGGAATTAATATTGAATTCGAATATCTCAAGTATGTACTATAAAAAGTAGTCAAGGGCTACTCGATGTTACATGGTGAATCCAAAAGAAGGAGCAATGGTTGTTATTAGGAAATTGGCACACAAAAAAAAGACGTCTTTTGATGCCGGTTGCCATTGACATTGGGATATAAACACTCACAGTTCTGCCGCATCCCCATTGCCAGGTGTTCCATAACGTCTTGAAAGAATTTTTCATGACCATTCAAGTTCCGAGGTGTCCGTCGGTGGATGATACCCTGTCACCAGGTTTCATCGGCGGCGGCAGCGACGGTATCCACTGAACACGTCGCGGTGCGCGGCGGCGGTCGGGCACGACACGACTTTAAGTGTTACGTTATTCGTACGATATGAATTTCAGAAAACCGGTAGTCCGATGACAAAAAAAGAAAAAAGAAAATTGAAAAAAAAAACAAAAGTGAAAAATAACCGAAACCAAACTGCGCGGAGTGAATGGAGAAAACGGACGGACTCGCGTCGAGGTGTGACAACAGAAAAAACGGTTTTTATAATAATAGAAAAAAAAATTGTTCAGACGGTCCGGCGGCGGCGCGAACGCGCGCGTGTTAATCCGTGTTTCTTCGAGTAGACGATGACGACGACGACGTTACGGTGTACCGACTGCTGCGTGCTGCTGTGTAGTTCGGAGTCGACGAAAAGAGAGTGTACAATATTATTATTATTATTATCACTATTATAACGAGTAGGTACGCGAATTACACGCGCGCGCACACACACTCACTCACTCGCTCACTTGCACACACGCTCGTCGGCGCACACTTCGACACAATGCGCGGTCATAATAGCGAGGCGGTTATAGGTATAATAATATATACGTATATTATTTACGATAATAATAACAACAATATTATAGTGGTGTATACGGCGTACGGATAATAATACAAATTTATTATTATTATTGTTAAATACGCGACTGCAGCGGATGACGGCTAAACGGCGACGACGACGACGACGATGATAAATGCGTGTCTTGCGGGTCGACGAGATGCCGACTGTGCGACGACGGTGGCGAATGTCGCGTGTCCCGGACCGACCGGCGTTGATATAAGCGCGCGACTCCTACTACTTTTATGTAACCGCACACAATATAATAAAATATAATAAAATAATAATAATAATAATAATAATAATAATGTAATGTCTGTGCGAATTTTCGCGTCACGCGTGAATCACCGCCGAAGCCCAGCAGCCGTTGTCGTTCGAGTTGGAAGGCGACGGCGATCGTCGTACTCGTGATTCGTTGTCATATTTTATTACTATTGTCCCGTCGTCGTCGTCGCTGTTGTTGTACAATTCAACGGGTCCGAGTCCCCCACACGCATTATGCTACAGGAAGAAAAATAACTAATAAGACACGCCGGTATAATATATATTACTGTTGTAGGTATGTTATACAAGATGCTTTCGTCGATTCGGCTGATAATACAATTTCCATGGCCATCAATTAGTCATCACCAGTGTAGAAGTTATGAGAGTGTTAAAAGTTATGGAAAGAGTGCATGATATTCGACATCAAAAACCTACCTCACCCTCAAGAAATATCTACGTTCGTCGCTTTGCGCGTTTTGCAGGAGAAAATCACAAGTGCGGAATATTGGTTTACTACCACTCGTATAGAGTTTATTGATAATATAAAAACTATCATGTTATAGTTAAACCCGAAATCCGTCAAATCTAGAATTCACAAATCTTATTTGTCAATATCTGTTTTGATTTGTTAAAATTTGAATCAACCGTTGGTTCAAATGAAGTAGTTAAAACTAGTTTTAACTGTTATTTATAGGTATTAAAAATATAATGAGCGCGATCACAGGCGATCAAGATTGATCGTACAGCTATTAAATCGATTAAGATATCTTCAATATTGTACCCATCAGTGGCGTATTTACGGGGGGGGGGGTCCAGGGGTAACCCATACGTACCTAATAATAATCATAATAATAATAATACAATAATAGTATGTTAATTTAATACCTATACATAACTATAATAACGGTAAGTGTCGTGTCGAACATTTGTTTGCCAAAAATCATTCGCAAAAATGACTGCTTGTATAAAAAAAAACTAAACGTGTGCCATTCTAAATGCAACACTATTTTTGGAGTTATGACTAAATAACTAAAATCGATTTAGTGAAAGTATCGTTTACAGTAAATTTTACTGTATTTACTTGGTTTTCCGCACGCCTGGAAAAACCATTGAGAGAAGAAAAAAATTACCGCTCTAATGTATCATCCGCATGCAATTTTCGATTTATTAAGTTTCTGAATGATTATTTTGGAGCATTATTACCTACTACCCGAAAAAGTATTAAAAGAAAAAAAATAAACATCATAGTTAAACCAATAAACACGCTTCAATTAGAATCTAAAATAAGTTAAAAATAGTATTGATGAAAGGGGTTTTGATTTCTAGTTTTGATTAGGTAGTTAAAACTAGTTCTGATGGATTTCTGGTTTTGACTGTAACACAATATATAAATTATAGTAAGAGTTTTTGGATAATTATTCACGGGAAAAAAATCGAAATCGTAATAAATTAGTATGTGATGAATCACATGATGATATACCTGAGAAATTATTCGAAATCAATGGTACGTATTCAATCAAATTTTCATCTCTAAATACCATGTACAGGTATACCAGCTCACGAAGAAAATAAGCAGACATCCGTAACGACGTGTGGAAATAATATAATAGTAATAAACAATATTTTTATTGTTATTATTATTATAATTATTATTATTACTATCATAATCATCATTACGTTATCGAAGTGCGCGTTTATCACGCTATCAATCGACTGTTGGAGAGAAATTTTTCGAACATAGGTATCATAATATATTAATATATTATGTACATATTATAGTAATAATTACACCTTGTTGCAATATACTGTTTTATTTTACCAGTCATTACCAGACTGCCGAACAGTGGCGTAATTTAAAAATTCTAGAATGAAAAATCCTTTCAGTAGCTATACTAATAAGTATTATATACTTAAAAGTACAGCTTGCGCGAAATTACCGACTGTACGTGCGCTTGACAAAAATTATTGGCGTAAGAGGATGAAAATCTCGAGAGTCCCGTAAAATAATCCAGATATATCGAAAATAACATACAATATCCGTCCATGTCTTTTCCTTTGTTATAGCAGTTTGCAAAGATGACCAACTTAAAGTTACTAATTTTCACCTACAACAGATGTTGTACTTTTCGTACTTTTCGAACCTAAACGCTGGTAAAAAATGAATCGAACCACGTGATTTTAACGCAGGGGATGGATTTGGTTACTTTCAGCGAACACAACTTGACAGAAAAATGCATTGAATCTAAAATCTAAAAATATGATTTCTGTTCGATATTTTAATTTTATTAAAACACTTAGTAGATAAAGTTTTTAGGTTCGTAGTTTTAGCGTTTGCATCCGGGTGTCACTGCAGCAGACACTGAACTCACAGCAGTGATAGATTTAACGGTCGAACGAGTCCCACCGAGCTCCCGCGGACAAAACACAAACAAAACAAACAAAAAAAATTGTAATAAATACAGACAATACAAATTTTAATAACCTTATTAGTTTCTAAAAACAATTGATAGTATCCGATCAAGTCTTTAGACTTGTCGATCAACATTACCCCATTTTACGGATAAATTCTAATTTTATATTTCAGTATAACTTTCAAAAATCAAAATTCCGAATGGGTCTTTTTCTTGAAATTCATCACTTGTAGTAAACTTTGTAACTTCGCCGACACCGTGCTGTCCAAAGTTCATCACCCTTGCGAATGCGTATTTACAAAGGTGGTTTTCCGATTTTAACGAGGGAGAATGACGTGCAAGACACGGTAAAAATAAACTCGAACGTTAAATCGTTAAATCGTCTAGGTGTATGGCGTGGGCGTTTTTTTTTGCTAACATGTTTTACGGTAAAATGTTTTACGGCTTGTGTTTATCTCTTGTTATTCGATTTGTAGTTGATGTAATTAACACTTCGGTAATGTATTAATTACCAACTATTAACGATGTATAAAATATAAAGTATTACGTATAACATATGGACATAAATTATTATGGGTATTGTGTACCCAAGCGATTTCATACGTATCTTTATTTAACCATAAAAATTGTATTGTTGTGTTATAATAATACGGAGATACGTATTTGTAGAAGCTAAAGACACAAACATAACTGTCCCCATGGTTTTTTTATCTTATCTATATATTTTATCTCATCTAGGTCTCAGGTATGTTAAGATATAATTATTGTTTAATTCTATATACCGATTCCTGTGTGATTTGGTATTTTTGCATCGGTCATTGAGAATTGATTGTAATTATTAAGGTGAGATTTTAAAATAATTTACAGTTTAATATACCCATGCATATTTTGTAATTTACTCGAGTGTTCGAGTAATGTGAGTTGAATACGCAAGTGAAGTGATCAGCTTTAATTAAGATTAAGATTTCATAATTATGAATTTAACAAATTAAAATTTGTCCCTGACAAAAACATCATCAATATTATTATAATAAATATTATTACAATAAATATTATTATAAAGAACACAGACAAACGTTTTGTGAGTGGTTATTTATAAAATCAATATTAATCGAAAGGTCGTTTGGTTTATTGTTCGTAAATTTTGATTTTGTTAACAGTGTCTACGTCATAGTGAAATAATATGTACAATATATATATACCCCCTATAGAATTGCCAGAAATTACTTAGTGTATTTTGTTATCTATTTTTATACGCATGAATGCGGTGTGCAAACCAAAACAACATTTTGTTGCCAATATGAGCTTTGAGCAATGCTACCGCCTTAAGTGGTAACAATCAAATAATGTTATAAATATTTTTTGTACATTTGTTTTTATCTGGACACAATATTTTAGACATGTAGAAGCTTATGTTCATTAAGGGGTCAAAAAATGATTCTGTTTGGGGAAAACACAATTTTGCAATTTGATTTATTGGCAATATAATATAAATAATTTAACGTCTGTGAGCAGTAAAAGAATCTGTCAAATTTCGTTTTATTTAACATACTTCTGTAAGTACAAAGTCTTCTAGCGTCTAAAATCTAAATACGTGTAATCAGATGACATAATGTTTTTGATCGAGTTATCCGGATTTGTTTAACCTAACTTAAGGCTAAATATTTGAGACTTATATACACACATTTAAAATGTTTTTATACCAACTTACTGTATGGTAAAAGCAAATTTCAAATTTTGGTGGATCATGATTTGTCTTCTGATGTTTTACTGTTAAGTTCATAATATGTTTAGCCCTAAAATTGTTCAAAGACTAGAAACGAATTTAAACTTTTTAATTAGTCATTACAGCTTATCAAAATAATTTGTTATTATGATATTTAATAAATATATTGATATATAATATAGTATGACAAATTGTTTATAATAGTTAGTTAATTTATAAATAGACTTGACATAATTATATGAATTAATGACTAATTATATAATTGCTTTATTATTTTGCAAAACCTATTTTAATTTTATTTCATTTCAAAGAAGAATACATTATAACTACACTAAGTGAAGTATGCATGACTGCACTCAACACGTCTTAAAATCAACGGTTTTCATGTACCTACGTGTGCATAGTGAATTTAATTACTAATATAAAGTTAATTATAATTTTTCTTACGTAAAAATGTGAATACTCACTCTGGCAGTCCAAATTAAGATTTCTTGAGACATTCATTCAAATTTTTATTTCGTTATAAAATTGTAATATTTCTGAAATAGTGTAATGACAAAAAACAATAAGCGACAATTATTTTTACACTCAGTCATAAATTTAAAAATGACAAAAGCATCAATTTTTATTAGTCTCTAGTTTAGCGTACATTTCATAGATACTTCATAAATGTAATACATTTTTCTTTAAACTTACCACCAAAAACAATAATACTAATAATATAAGTCTTATCTATAAAATATCACAAAACGCACATTCAGTAACATTTTTTTACAATTTATTTACAAAGTTCATTTCAAAGAACTTTTCATGTTTATAATTTGCTTATGATTAGTATGCAGTGTTCAAGATATATTTTCGTTTGAAATATAGTTTTAGAAAAAAATCCCATAATTTTATTATTTTTTATATTTAGATTGACTTTCAACAGTTGAAAAAATACAGTCAATCTATATTTATGTAATATTAATTAAAGTACCATATTATATTTTTAATTGTTTTATGATTTCACCTAATTTAAAAAAAAAACATGTTTCAAACTTAGTCAACTATTTAAAAAAATAATATGAGATTTGATTTCTTATACATACGTTATAATATATTATTATTTACAAATTATCAATATGAAATTACGTAGGTACCTACGTAAATTCTGATAATGAATTATGATTATATGACTTAATTGTAATATATTAAATATAGTACGACGTATTCGTAAAATTGCGTTTTTTAATTTTTATTAATGTGCCAATAGAATCCTTACACGAATCAACATAATGTTAATAACAAGAAATAATTATTAAATGTTAAAAAAGTTGCATGTGTTAAAATAATCAACTATACATGTACTACGATATAATCATAGTCTGATCCACACGTGGAAAGTAGCCAGTTTGGGTAATCTAATCACGTTTCGTATTAATAGCCTTCGATATCAGTCTGTATAGGTACAGATATCATTTAGGATGGGTCAATCACATCTTTTTGAACTAATTTAGAATTGTACTTTGGTTTTAATACAGAATCGACCATATTGAAATTTATCATAGGTAAGCCCAACAATTGAAATTAATATTTTGTCAACATTTGTACTATATTTTATAATATACAACTGTTATATAAGTTTTATTCAATGATTCATATCGAACCTTTGTTAAAAAAATTTTTTGAGTGAATATTAATTATTGTAAAAATAAAATTTAAATAATTTTTATTATTTTGTTTTTATAAAAACGTTAAAATTTTTATATATTTGCAAAGAAATAAAAAATAAAAATAATAATTTGCACCATTAAGTCTATGTTTAATATTTTATCAATGTTTATAATTACATGAAAACATTGAGTTAATGGGAGTCACCTATGCAATTATTGATACTAGTGAAAAGCTTCATTGTATTCATGAGGTTCATCTTCTTAATTCACAAAATATTGTTTTTCTATGGATTTTATTACTTTTATTTTCATTTCACTTTTAAGACGATATACAAATTGTTTTTATAATTATCGTGTCACAAATAAGCCATAAATCATCTAGTACAGCGTTTCCCAAACTCTTGCCGGACCGGGCCCGGTAATGAATATTTTTCTCCTTTGTGACCCGCCGAAATGTTTTAAATTTTGTCGTTGTGTCAAAAAAACGTAAGAAAACACAATTGGATGTGCACATAGAATTTCACAATACAATATTGATAAGCGTTAATTTGTAACGACAACGAATAATTAGGTACAATATAGTTACTGATTTATATCAGTTGACTACTATAATCAGTGAGAGAAGTATGAAGCTGTTTATTTTTAACTAGGAACTCCAAGTTTGCCGGAAAGGACGTTAATTTAATTCTCGAGTCCGGTTCGACTTTCAACCGATTTCTGTATTTACTCTTCAGGAACACGAGCGTTGAAAATTCTGCTTCACACTCGCAATAGGTCGTGACGAAAGGCACGAGAATGTTATCGCTTGTTCTGCTAAACTGGATACGCTTTTGACGAGAAGACAACCAAAAGTCTATTGATCGCTGTTCCTTAAATATGTCTTTGAGTGCCGTGTCACACGAGAGTTCAATTATTAACGATTCAACATTCAAGTCCGAAAACATTCGTTCGAATACAGATTGAAAATGGGTTTCTTATCCACGCTTTGTTGTTGTTAATGGGAGGAAAATATTCTTTTAGATTAGCTTCCGATCCTTGCAAATGTTCCTGAATAAGAGCTGATTTATCGTGCGGCATGAAACTCACGTTGTTTTCTTTTTTTTTTAAATTTATTTTTTCTAAAAAGTTCAAATTCTCAATCGAAATGATAATAATAACAATAATTTTATATGAGAATTTTATTAAATTCTGCGGCCCGGTATAATATTTTCGTGGCCCGGTAGTGGGTCGCGATCCACTATTTGGGAAACGCTGATCTAGTACATGAATGATTTCAATGAAACCAAACAATTAAAGATCACTACATTCATAGGAACTACAGAGGTGTTGAAAACCGAAAAACATTAACCATTGGTAAATTGGCAAGGGCATTGCCAATTTTATTATTTTATTTATATGTTAATTGATTTTTTCATGTCAAAAATAATATATTCACAATATTTGATAATTTATATATAGAATGCATTTTTAATTTTTTAATTCAAATTTTTAAATAATTAATAGTATATATGCATTAAATGATTGAAATAATCTATCTGACGTATATGAATATTGCTTATTATATTATTTAAAAAGACATATACGTCACTTTTTAAAATTATTTTTCGGAGTAAATTGTAACTTGTAGAAATAAAACACTGCGTTTTACGTTCTATAGTCTCGTTTCAAAACTCAAGCAGTTGAAAGATGTATTTTTCAAGCAGCTGATTTAGTATTTATTTTATGTTATAATAATCTTTAACATGTTTTATTTATTTATATATTATATATTTCTTGTTTATTCATAATTTAAAATACGTAAATACTCGTATTTTTTTGGCAATAAAACATTTAAGCAATATTTTCATACATGCATGAATATTGACAAAAAAATAACATTTAATGTACATACTCGATTTCAATACAAAATTATTTTAGTAAATTTGAGTATAAGAATTTTTCAAATGAAAGAGAGATCCAGTTTCATAATATCTGAAAACAATTATTTCGTACTATTGAAAATGTGCTTTTACATTAGACAACAAAGTTATTCTCGAGTAAAATGACTTTTTGTTTTCTCAATTATAATATATTTCAATATTAAATAATATTACTAGTTACTTAAACTCATTAAATAAATTAATAAAAATTAATAATTAATACATCTTGGAGTAACCCAGACTACACCCAGTTTCACACATGTTTTATAAATTATAGTAGTTAAGGTCTATATAATGTAATTACTGCTTTATTTTATTGTTTTTATTTTATTAATGTACAAAATTTGACTGAGTAATATTTATTATTTGATTTTTATGTATATTTGTTTCAGTACGTATGCAAATGAGTGATATTTATTTCATTAACTTAATTTAATTTCTTATTTTGTAGTTTTTATTAATTTATAATAATATAGTATGTGTTTGTCAGAATTATAGCTACTATGATTTATTATTTATGTTTCAAAAATGTTAAATGTATTCTAAGTTAGTTTAATAAAAATTTAATATATGTAAGATAGTTCAACAAAAATCATAAGTAAACTATTTTTTGAGATCAATTGTAAATTTATTAGATATTTATCTGATACAAATATTATTTATTGAACCTGGTCATTTATATTGATAATTATTTTTTAATTATTATTTCACTGAATTCAGGGTTTTTTTAAAAAAATTTTTAATGTACCTAAAATAACAGATTCATCAAATGATTTAACGGTGTACAGTGATAGTCATAAAAATGATCAGAATATTGACTTAAAAAAGAGAGCATAAGCAACAGACTTCATCTAAGTATAATCTTTGTTAGTTTAGAGAGTAAGCCCAATGAATACGTGTCACTTTTTTCGTTATTATGTGCAAAAGCAACACCACAAAATAAGCTTTACGTTATCAAAGATGTTAATAAGATCGTAGAAGTAAGAATTTAACTAAGTCTAAATATTGAATTGTGATGATAAAACATTCTTTCTAAAAATATTTTCATGCCAATAACGTGGCAGTGAAACCCCAAGTTCATAATTGTCATATGTTTTATGTGAAAACTCATAATGGAATTTTGACGCAAAGACTCGCAAATGCAGTAATAATTTTTCATCCTAACATTTTGTACTGCAAACATTTTTTATTTGAAATAATTGGAATTCTAAAATCATAAATATTATCAGTAAATAATAATAATATTAGTCACAATTACCAATCACCCTCTATGATATCTTTTAAAATAACACAGTTATAAACATATTGTAATATTTTACAATAGTATAAACAATTACCCAGCTGCTCTTTATTTCGTGCGATTTTTCATTGTTGTATGCTCAGTAAAAAATAGTTACTTGCTTTTTTTTATTATATTTTCAGAGTAAATAATATAAGTTCTCACTTTTTTTTTCTTCTAACATTATTACAATTACAAACTGTACTAAAAGTGTTGCACAGTACATAAAAGTAGGGACTACGCAAATGTGACGCTGCTCTAGTTATTTTTTCTACAGAGTATTAACTTGTAATACTCATACGCATATTGAATCACGTTTTTTTATTCAAATTTTGCGAACAAACATGACAAATGAACAAATATATCCAATACTAAAGCCGATACAATGTATCTACTTTTCGAGACAATGAAGCTTATTCTTAATGAGTAATGAAACTAAAAGCAATAGAAAACTTGGAAACAAAAATAAAAATGTATGACATATTTTACTAATTTATCATTAGGAATAACTGTCATTTTGAAATTTTCAGTTTGTCTAAAAACTTGAGATTGTTGTTACAACTCATGAAACACGCGCGTTTTTGGCAATGAACACAAAGTCACATTTTTATACATAGATAATTTAAAAAAACTCACAAAAACATGATGAAAAATCGGATAAACATAATATATTGAGTGATGAACATTACGCGAACTATTTTACAATGAAAACAAGATGGTAGAATATAAATCGGTTATATAGGTAGCATCGTCTATCGAGACATATTGTGATTTATTTCATTATCCCACATAATATGAAGAGAAACTTATCGTTTAGTAAGTACATTATTATTTTCCTTATGGAAATAGACAAAAGTATGATATCTTTAGTTTTTTTTACTTTTTAGAGAAAATTTATGATAATAAAAAAGGTTCATACTTCGTGCCATGGGGTATTCTTAGCTCCTCGGACACGATAATGATGATGGGTGTATTGGATTTTAAAGAAACGATAGATCATTTAGTTAAATGATTCTGAGATTGAGTGTAAAATATATACCGTTCATATATTTAGCCCGTTTTTAGATTAACTGTTGGTAGTTATTTTGTTTATTAAAAGTATTTAAAATATTTTTTCTGAAAGGAGACATATTTTTTTACCAAAAGATTCAAAACATGCTGTTTTATTTGCATCCAAAAGTTCATAATAATAGTCCAATTTTTTTTAAATATGTGTTTAAAGTTGAAAATTAATGAAAAAACAGTCGATTTTGTAAAAATTGTATAGCAATTTACTGAAACGATGATAAAAAAAAATTCTGGTTCACAATTTTTTAGATTTCTTCCGTATTATTGTTAGTTAAGTATATAAGTAAGGTCACATTGAATTTTCAGAATTTTCTATCAAATATTAAAAATGTTATTAGAAATAAACTTAAACAAGTTATTTTCAAAGCTCTATTTTTAGTCCGAATTTTCAAAATTTTTTTGAAATTTTCGTCAAATGTATAACAAGGTATCTTTAATATATGGTGAAAATTTCAAGTTTTTGGCAATATTACTTTTGAGGTTATGGCTAAATGTATAAACTAAATTGCATTTTTATTCGTTTCTAAATTAGATAGGTATATCATGAGCCATGTCATCAAACAAGTAACATATGTAGATTTAGGTGATTGTCATACTAATTACTAGTGATATATTCGAATGTCATAGACTATTGGATATTACCTAGTCATAAGAGAGACATAAGATATTCTCTTTTCACACTTGAATGCGAGCAGGGTACCTAGGTAGTGGGTACATTTTTCCCGGGAATCATCGTAATATAGGGTGACCATACGTCCCGTATTATACAGGATTGTCCCGTATTTTCACTTTGTGTCCCGTTGTCCCGACAAAAGTTATACGGGACGCATTTTGTCCCGTATTTTCAAGTCGGTCCCATATTAATCCCGTTTTTCTCTTCATTGTTAATTTATAAATTCTACGATATTTTTGTATCACAATATTCATTAGAACATATTTGAAATCTATACTTATCAGCATTATATTTAGATTCTTGTCTTGACACATTTTAAAAACTTATCTTGTAATGAGTTTTAAAATATTCTATTAAAAGAAACTAAGTTACTCGATGAAATCAGTTCAGCACAAAAGTATACAAAAACATCAAAAGAAGAAATTTATCTGCCATCGTCTTCAAAATAATTTTTTTTTGGACTTTTGTGTACATGTTATACTTATTAATATTTTTATTTTATTTGTATTTAAAAACTATTATACAGCGTACATTTAATTTGTTTTTTTTTTAATATATTCAGTTAAAATTAGAATTTCCTTTTTTTTTTTTTTATTAACTTAGTGTCCCGTATTTTTATTTTATTTTTATGGTCACCCTATCGTAATAGGCAATTTCAATAATGTAGGGAAAATTAAAGTGTTGAAAATTAAAATGATAACTTTTATATTGCCTAAAATGTTTGAGTATCGTGCACCGTGCTGTAATACAATTCCCGGATCCTCTTTAACTTTACTCGTATTATATAAATTGATTACGATTTACAAGTTTCAAATAAGTGCTCGTATACTCTAAATTCAATGGTTTTGCACTTTGTAGTTGGGAGTATTCAAATACGTGATTTCAAACATTAAATAAAAATGATATTGTGTTATTTTATGTAAGTGATATTTTTATACAAAACTTTAGTCACAAGTTACAATAATAACTCATTTGCTAGATAATGAAAATCATTTTTTGTCACGTGTGCACCGAAAGTTTAAATTTGGATATCAGTAGATGAAAATATTTCTTTCACCCGGTGCAAGTAACTTTGCAAGTCAAATCGGATTAACATACATGTACGCATATTGATACGTTTTGTCTAACGTGTCTAATACTTATGGGTGGGTTACTCCCATGGTAATTTTTTTCAAATAGAAACATTAAAATTAATATTAATAATTTTTAGCGATTTTCGTGTTTTATAAAAGGAATAAGAAAGCACAATTATAGTTGATAGTATATTAAAAAATTGATCTCACAATTTATGTAAAATCAATTATCGAACTGTCGAGTGTCGACTCGAATTATGGGCGGTCGAACGCCGAATTTTAATGGAGAATAAGACAGTATATTATATTAATACAATGACTCCAGTTCATATGAATGATTTACCTAATTTTAGACAACCACAGCAATTGTTCACTCAAAATTAAACACCATTGATTTCTTATGAATGGTTGCCAATTTTATTTAAAGGATCACTGTTGTTTGAATACGTCGATTTACTACACTAGCCCAACAATTCTAATGGAATTTCTGCAGCGAATTAAAATTACATTTGTTACATAAACATTGGCCACGTATGAAATCAGTTTAAAAACAATATGAAGCGTGATAAGGAAAAATATTAGGTGTGGCTCATGCGTTTAAACGATTTCGGTGTTGGGTGAAATGTAGCCTTCCCTTACCGCTCGTGTATGCGACATGCGTCAGCCGCGTCTTGCGCCCTTGTGAGTTGTCTTAATTCTTATTTTACATAATTATGTAAGATATCAGACTATATTTGTAGAGACGGGGCATTAGGGAGGTTCAATTTCCCCCCAGAACCAAAATAAAAAATAACTTTTGTTTATTTGATTGTAAATTAGAGAATAATGGTGAAAAATTCTAGAGTTCATCGGATTCAGATTATTTATTAGTTTAAATTTAATAGTCCATGATAAGAAAATATAATAATGAAATTAATTAGGGGAAATTTTGTATTCTTAATTTAAAAAAAATATAAGATAAAAATATTAGATTGAAATGTGAATAATCTTACCTACATTTAATTTTTTATAATTTAAATTATTTTGTTTATAAGCTTTCATAATTTACATTATTAATTAGAAGACTAAATGAATGTAAATATGTAATACAATAAATAATATAAATTAATTAATGATACATCTCAGAACAAATTTGTCAAGCTCTAGGACCAAATCCTCAGGACGTAAAGAACTTAATTTTATTCTTAAAAAAAACAGAATTGTACAATTTAATTTAATGTAATCATGCAAATACCAAAATACTAACAATGTAACCAAAAAAATAAAAAATTCTTATAATAATGGCCTAGTTGTCGATGTATATTTTAGATCAATAAAAAAAAAAAATAATTAATAATACTCGTAAAAGAAAAAACTTGTTTTTTTGTTTCTGTTTGTAACAAATTTTTTTTCAATAAACGCCAGGATTTTTCTTCCATTTGCCTCCAGAAATGTAGAAAAATCTACGATGCTTGCAACAATTTCTAATGACAAAATACGGAAAAGTTTAAAATTTTTTTAAATATTATTATTGAATAATCCAATATAGCTGCTATCTGCTTACGTCTACATACTAACTGTTATTTTTAAACTTTGTGGAATTACAATGGATTTATGTTGTTTTATTATTTATTTATCATAATATTACATAGGTAGGTAGTATTCATTTAAATTGACGTATTTTTAATGTCTAAATCATGTGTATTTAACAATAATTTATTGAATCATGGTTTTATTTGTTTTAATTTTTTACGTGATGTTAACGATTAATTTCGATTTATCATTTGTTGTATCTAATGTTTTAGATCATTTTTAGGTGAAATGTTAAGATATTGTGTTGCGCAATAAATAATTATATGTTTAACTCACATAATACATTTGGTTCGCATTTCACATCTGTTGTCATTTAAATGTAAATCTAAAAACATAGGTATAATGAAGTTAGCGTGAAAGTTGTCTATTAGAAGCCGTCACTAACAGTGCTCTACATACAAGGACCGTGTGAAATTTTTCAAAATACATACGTTAAATGCATAAATTTCTTGTTAGTTATTTGCTGTCGAGTTTTTTCTACATTCAATTTAAAATAGATACAATTTTCTAATAATAACAAAATATTGAGCCCTTGGGACATTATACGAATTTGATCAGAAGGGCCCATTATCTTCTCAAAGAAACAAAAATAAATATTTTATTACTAATTGTTCTCGAACAATATTTTTCTCGGATAGTTAGATATAATTGAATGATAAATAACAATTCATCAATTCTATTTGCTCATACATAGTTAAGAATCAATTCTTTGTATTTTCTTAACATCTATATCTAAAATTTCTCGTTCAAATTATTCAATTTGACAAATGAATAACCGTTCGAAATGTCCTGACTTGTATAATAAGAATAAACCTCAACTTAAATGAGTACATACGAGTGTTAATAAAAATGTTCGGACAGGTTGTGTTAATTTGGTGTCCATTCATTTTTAGTCACCTATTAATTATAAAGAAAAACTAAATGGATGACTTCTCATGTTTCATTGTATGATTTTTGTACAAAAGTAACCTATTGAATGTGACCTATGAATATTTATCAACAAGGAAGGTTAGTAGATCAGATCTATTTTCTTCGGTTTAGTTTAAATTTTCCGTTCTATATTTAAATTTAGATCTTAAGATCTTAATATTAAAAATATCTAGATTATCTAACTTACGTGCTTATATTCCTTTGAATAATTGTTATTTATTGTAAAAATAACCATTACCACCGTATTTAGAACGCGAATATTTTCAACTCTATAGAGTGTAAATAGCTTTGAGGTACCTATGATACTTACATAAATACATATTATGAATACACTTACATTATATATTTGACTATAATTTAAAATTTAAATATTAATTTGAAAATAAACATTTCAACGTATATCGTGATTTTATTTGTTTTTGTAATAATGCTGACCTGTAAAAGAAGTTAAACATTTTTAATACCTATTCAAGTTAATAAATTACGAAATGTTAGATATTGACGCTTAATACTATGTTATACCTAATAATATTTTTCAGTTGAGTTATCATTATTTAATTTTAATTACTGTTATTTTATATTGTTTATTCAAACTTAAATAAGTTATTTAGTACATCTTTAATGCTTATTAGTTATTATTATGTATTTACTATTTGTTAACAAAATGTCATATCAATTTTTCTATAGGTTGATTTTGCATCTATAACAATAAATTGAATTCATATAAATTAAGAATAATATTTTTTGTTGGTTAGCACATTAAAATATAAAATTGTTTCAATGATATTTACTCTTAATTTAATGTTCTCAAGTTCGTATTATTTTGTTTATTATTTTCTATAACCAGTAGATTATCGTGTACTGCCAAAAAATTTCAAAATTTATTATTTTCATGTTTACAACAACAATTTTTATTTGTTGACGATCAACATATTATGCCAGTAGAATGTAAACGTCATCGAAATACCTACGTCATTTGTTTAATAACATTAGGATGAAATACAAAAAATATTACAAATGTATGACATAGAGAAAAAATAAAGGTATATTTCTCTTGTAATGTTTAGTACCTACAAGTTTTTTTTTTTTTTATTCTTATCGAAGATGAGAATGTAATCGTTTTATAATGTCACTTAATTTTTTTTCACATGTATAAATATTTTTAATTGGAATGAATAATAATTATAATCTAATTTTGATACAATGTTTTTAAATTATATAGCTGAAATTATACTTCTTACTTTACTTAAAACATGATTGATATCATCAAATGTCCTACTACAAATAGAGAGATAAACTAGAAGAAATGATACATACAACAAAAATTGTATTTTACTAGGTATTTTTTATGATGTTAACATATCAAACTAAATGGTGGAGAATCTCGAAATTTGTAATCAAACTTATTTATTTATTTTTTATTTATACGGGAAATCCCTTTTGATAATGATATAATTCACGGTTAAAATTATTCTTTTAATGTAAAATTTCAGATATGTTTTTTCTATAATTTCTTAAAATGTATAATTTGTGATTATAAGTTATTAGTTCTGAAATGTATATTCAAGCCTATTTATGTGTAATGCTAACTATATTTAAATTTTCATAACAATCTGGTGGAACAATTTTTTTTAACTTTCCTATTGCCTTATCCTTTCTATGCAACGAAAAATAGTTTACAAACTGTGGCCATCTGATGTAAAAATTCATGCTAGATCTTGACTAAAATAATAGTTCATCCCGCGAAGTAATAAAAATTGGTTTTATATTCAAATTAAAATTGAAATTTAAATAATAGTATTATTGACGTAAAAAAATATGTATCTATATACTAATTAACTCTACATTTTTAGAATAATTATAAAACGTATTTTACTGTGTCAAAACGAATTTTAATTATATTATGATTATATGAAGGTACGTAGTTTATAGCATGTATAAGTTACGTATAAAAATAAAACAATTTTATACATTTATTATAATTGTTATTTAATACATTTTAATTGTAGTTTTGAAACGTAAATGATTACATTATGACAAGTCAAAACATGCCATTTGCAATTCGTTATGTTAATTTACTGAACTTGACGGTTTTACGGTTTTAATAAGTACCTATCTAATACTTTTATATTTAAACCAAACATTTCCCGATAAATATTGTAACATTACACCTTCAAGGAAATTACAAAACTTCTGAATATACACCTACAGATATCTTTTTTTTTTAATTCTTTGATAGAAAATGAAATTTAAAATTTGATATTCATTTTTCTAGGTGAACTTTTAAATATATATCAAAATCAATAACATTTAATTCAGGTATGTATTTCACCTGTTTTTTCATTAATTTTGTAATGAAAGATACCTGTTATCTCAGATTATTAATTATTATTACTATTTATTCTTTTATTCATTTTTAATATCTAGTCCCAAAAAAGTGGCTTATTCACAGTGGTTAAACATTGTGATTGAATCCAGCATAATGAAAAAGTTTGAATTTTTTTTTAAATGTACAATGTCTAAAACATTAACACAATTTATATTTTGATATACTACTTGATTATTTTGGATTTTCAGTCGCAAGCGTTGCACTAAGTAATACACATGATGAACGCCGCTCGTCCACTAAACACAAAATAGGCTTAATTACACTCATCAACTTGACACCATTCTTAAAGTTTTTACGGAAAAACATTACACGTTATTTTATTTTCATCCGGTTTTTTGACACTACCATGGCTATACATGGATGATCATTAAACCAATTTTATCCCTTTAAATTATTAAACACACAAAATTAAAAACATGATATATTATAGTTGTAACTTTTATGTATTTGTATAAACCATAAACCTTCCTATACTCTAAATATTCAATTAAATATGGTTTTATCGATGATGTCAAGACTTTATCAAAAGAAGTGAGCTAGTTGACCTGCTTGGCTTTGAGTTTAGTCAAAAACAATATGCTCAAACTCTTTTAGACTATTTTTTTTTTTGTTATAGAAAAAGATTTGCACAAACTTATTTATCTTAAACATTTTAAATTTGGTCGTTACAATATTATTGAATTGATTTGGTTATTCATCTTATTAATAATAACTAATTATTAAATTATCGGTTATTGGACACAATGAAATGGTAGTGTATTTACTCATTACATTCATAATTTAGCTTTAATAAGATTTATACTTTAATATTTAGTTTTATGTGCCTTAAAGATACTTTAATGGCAATAATAGTATAATAGTTAATGGATATAATTATGCATATAATACATAATTACTACCCTCGTGTTTCATTTGTGGAAAAGTGTCATGTCATAATTTATAAATACATATTATGTTTGTGTTTATGATAGTTTATAATTTTGTAATTTGTCTGGGGCATATTATTTCGTTTTTATTATGTAATACTTAAATTATTCTATTTTGAAGTCTAGACTAATTATATTTTACAATATTTAGATTTTGTGATTAAAATAATTTAACTATGATTTAAATCTTGAACAACGAAAGAAAAAAGAAAAGAATTTTGAGAAAAATATAATTTACTGTAATTGAACTTAATTATTTTCAGAAAGCAATAATCACGGTAAATTTTAAAAATAACATATATTTTTTCCACTTGTCGTTAGTTTTTGTTATGAAAGTTTGTTTTATAATTATCTAGCATAATTTATTCGTAATTTTCCTTAAATAGAGAATACCCAGAAACAATTCAACGTTTGAGATTTAAGACATATCCATATTATTAATACTTTCTATCCAATCGTAGCATATTATATAAATACATAGTTCGTTTTTTTTTTAAATAAAAGTTTCTTTATTTATAAATAGCATTAAATTTATTCGTGATTGCAAGATACCTTAGTGTTCGATTTAGAGTTTCTGGTACACAATAATTTATATGGTATTCAAATACTACGAGGCTTTAACTTAATTTTAATGACAAATTACATTTTCAAATGTATTAACAATAAATGATATATATATATGTACAGTTTACATTTAGTTTTTAGTCCAATTGTCGGTAAGTATTTTTTTATCAAAACCGTGTAATTTTTTTTCTGAAGAAATATTTTTTTACTGATATGTAAATCCAACACATATTTTTCAATCTACGTCTCAAATTTTATAATGATTCGATCGACTAAATATTATTTTTTAAGCATTTAAAGATGAACATTGATGTAAAAAACTATCTATTAAATAAAATTTAGCCTTATAAAGTTAGCAGCACAACTATGACAGACACATATGCAATACATCCAACAAACTTGTTGGTAACTTGTTGGACATTGTTGGAACACCCACAGACTTTGTTGGACTTTATTTTTGTCGGTAGAGCTTTAGAAACTTTTGTGCTGCCATATATACTCCAACAGCACAACTTTACGTGAACTAAATTTCACCCCTATAAAAAGTGTCCAGCTTGACTTGTTGGACATTGTTGGGCCACTCTGAAAATTTGTTGGACATTATTTTAGCCGGTAGAGCTTTTGAAACTTTTGTGCTGCCAACAGCACAACTTTACGTGAACGAAATTTCACCCCTATAAAAAGTGTCCAGCTTGACTTGTTGGACATTGTTGGGCCACTCTGAAAATTTGTTGGACATTATTTTAGCCGGTAGAGCTTTTGAAACTTTTGTGCTGCCAACAGCACAACTTTACGTGAGCGAAATTTCACTCCTATAAAAAGTGTCCAGCTTGACTTGTTGGACATTGTTGGGTCACTTTGAAAATTTGTTTGACATTATTTTAGCCGGTTAGGTTAGGCTTGACACTTTTTATACGGGTGAAATTTCGCTCACGTAAAGTTGTGCTGTTGGCAGCACAAAAGTTTCAAAAGCTCTACCGGCTAAAATAATGTCCAACAAATTTTCAGATTGGCCCAACAATGTCCAACAAGTCAAGTTGGACACTTTTTATAGGGGTGAAATTTCGTTCACGTAAAGTTGTGCTGTTGGCAGCACAAAAGTTTCAAAAGCTCTACCGGCTAAAATAATGTCCGACAAATTTTCAGAGTGGCCCAACAATGTCCAACAAGTCAAGTTGGACACTTTTTATAGGGGTGAAATTTAGTTCACGTAAAGTTGTGCTGTTGGCAGCACAACTTTGAAAAGCTCTACCGGCTAAAATAATGTCCAACAAATTTTCAAAGTGACCCAACAATGTCCAACAAGTCAAGCTGGACACTTTTTATAGGGGTGAAATTTAGTTCACGTAAAGTTGTGCTGTTGGCAGCACAACTTTGAAAAGCTCTACCGGCTAAAATAATGTCCAACAAATTTTCAGAGTGATCCAACAATGTCCAACAAGTCAAGCTGGAAACTTTTTATACGGGTGAAATTTTGCTAACGTAAAGTTGTGCTGTTGGAGTATATATGGCAGCACAAAAGTTTCTAAAGCTCTACCGACAAAAATAAAGTCCAACAAAGTCTGTGGGTGTTCCAACAATGTCCAACAAGTTACCAACAAGTTTGTTGGATGTATTGCATATGTGTCTGTCATAGTTGTGCTGCTAACTTTATAAGGGTGTTTTTCCCCACACCTGGAAAAACTATCGAGGAAATAGAAAAATGACCTCTTTAAAGTACCATCTAGATCAAATTTCTAATCCACAGAATTTTGCTGGATGAAACTTTTCAAAAATTATCACAACTCAAAAAAGTGTTTACAGAAAAAATAAAAATAAAAATCGTTGTAAAACCATAACATCCTTCGCTTCGCTCAGAATCTAAAAACAAGGTTGCGAAATTCACAATAAATAATATAGGTACTATTTTAAATTGGTACTTTAATACGATCGCAGCAATTATAGTCGTGATTTTTATTCGTTGAAATCGTTTTGATTTTTTCCGTATCACGAGAACATATCTATATAATATATGTATGTATATTAATTATCATAACAATATATTGAATTTTAATTTTAGATATTTTTATTGTCTAAAAAGATTTAATCATAACATTTTTTTTTATAAATTAATTAGGTTTTTAAAAAAATAGTAGAATACAAAGTATTTTTTTTTTTAATACATATATGGCGATATTACATTTATTTTCATATATTTACAAAAATGTCTGTCATAGTTGTGCTGCTAACTTTATAAGGGTATAAAATTTGTATAAAAATTTGGATGGTCCCCTTTTCGGCCGCTGTCCCTTTACGGTCATTCTGTAATGTCAGTTTTTGGTCAGTATACAATTTTGAGTACCGATGATAAATAACAAGCTATAAACTTTAAATTTCATTCTGCAAGTGGACTGAATTTCTAGTTTCTAAACATAATTTAATATAACGCAATAAACTATGATTCCACTTGCAATTAAAAAACCATTTGGTAACTTTTATATTTTGAAACCCATATATATATATATAATATTTTATTTAAATTTAAACTATGTATTAGTAATTATCGGATGGATGGACAGATACAACAGAGATTAAGGTGCTTTTAACACTAATATGTTTAGAAATATAAAAAAAAAACATTATCTTGATGTAGTAAACAATTATTTTAAATTTGTATTATTATAGAACTATAATGTCAATAATTATTTCATTCAAAACTAGCATTTTATAGGTGATAGGTAGAAAACCATACAGATAGGCACTAAATGAATGCCACCATTCTACCAAAATATCAAAGAGTGGAATTTTCACATATTGAATTTATAAAAAAAATATGGTTTAATTATAAAAATTGTATTGAGATAAATTTATTATTTAACCTTAAACTAACATGAACTGCATATTCGGTAAAATTGTTGTTATTACAAATTTTTAATATTTAATAAGACTGTAATGAGATTTCATTCCATGTAAAATACATATAAATATTTAAAAAAAAGTGTTCAAAATAAATAATTATAGTTTTTATTCATCATGTGGAGTCCAAAATTCAATACTAGCCGAAAACAACCATTATGGAATGGCCGTAAAGGGACATCGGCCAAAATGAAAGGTAAAATTTTGCTGAAAACAGTTCTAACCAAAAATTTAGTTCAACACTTATAACGAAAAATTCCAGAGTAATGATTTTTAAAATTATTCAGTATCTTTAGGCGAGTGTATTGTGAAGTCATATTAAATTGTCCAGTCTTAAAATCAAAAAATTATAATATTATTAGAAATAAACATAAAAAAAAACTTATTTTCAAAATTCAAAGTTCTATTTTCAGTCAAAGAATTTTTTAATATTTTTAAAACTTTTTTCGTATATGTAAGTATGTATAATTAATATAATATGGTGAAAATTTCAAGTTTATAGCACATAACTTATGGAGTTATAATTGACTAAAATAACTAAAATCAATTTAGTGAAAGTCACGTTAATGTCAAAATTTTAATGTGCCGTTATTACTCGATTGTTAGGAAGTTTTTTCTTACGCTTTGAAAACTATTGGCGAAATGCATTACCTATTTATTCAGAGTTTTTTTTTTTTCATTTTCATCAAGTACTAAGTCTATGCAATTATTTATTTATTTATTTATTTTTTTTTTTAATAAGCGAAGCAAATTTTGCATCTATTTCCTAACTATTATTTTAGTTTAAATAGTTCTTTGTACGTATAAATGTACAATAAATAATATTATATGCCTACCAATTGTTTTTATTCACATTTAAATTATTGTTTGAAATAGGTAATGTTACTATAGAATTACTATTATAATATTACTATAGGGTTTTTGAAATAATACAACTAAAATACTATCAAAATTATATTGTTATATTGTTATAGTAAATATTTTGAAAGCTTTATTTCCGTGGCCAAAAAAATGAGTAATGACAATACGATAAAGTTTGAATTTTTTCTATGATTATCTCAATAAATCACAATAAATCATGACATTATTATTCCGTTTTTAACATTATGGTAATATTCTGAAAATACAAATCTTTTTAGATATTAGCATGTTTAAAGTATGCCAATTTTCTATCATTTTTTCGGTTTATTAATTTTTTTTCCTATCAATATTGAAATGTGAAAATACGAAAAATATTCTTAAGACTAGTAATGTACGCTACTGGTATACTGTTTTCATAAAGAGCCAGTGATGAAAGAGCAATCGAATGTGATTGAAATAAAATAAAATAATTGTAAGGCATTTTTGATCAATTTTTCAATAGTTTATCTTTATAACTGGAAAATAATTGAGAAACTATAAAAATTTTAAATGACTTACCTATAGTATCAAGAGCAATAATCAATGATCAATTTATTACTTACTACGCAAAGTGAGATGTCGGTTTTACACTCAGTCTCCGTACTCTGTATTATTTCACCAATACTTTTTTCACTATTCTTATTTTCCATTGTATTTTCTTTTGATGTATTTGATTAATTATTATTGCCAATTTAAACTATTTTAAGTTGAAAACTAGTAGTACGAGAAAAGATGAGTTTATCAGATACTGCTCTATGAAATCTATTATTGAAAGGCATAATAAAAAAAATGCGAATAAATTCTCTCACTTTAGCGCCTAAGGCATTCTGCTTATAATACAAATGTTATTTAAATTTTAGCCCTGGTTCGTAGTGTGTTATTAGTTAATTTATATACATTGAATAAACTCACTTTGTCTTCTGTCTCCATTAAATATAATGTTATTTCGAATGAACCGTAATGGTACTTTTTATTCTAAATAAATGAGAGGAGATAAGTCACGGGTATGCGCAAAAAGCAAAAAATGTATTAAATAATTTGAAATTTTCAGATACAATTGAGCATACTATAATGTTAATAATGTTAGTTAGTGATATATTATGCGATTTACTCGTTTCGATGTAAGCCAATGTTGTAACTTTATGCATTAGACTTTAATCAAGTATCTTATTTGTATTTAAAAAATGATTAGGTTTTCATAATCTACAATTATAAATAGTGTATGCACTTGTGTTATATGTACAATGGCTTGTTATGGCTTTGTATTCAACTAAATTACTTCGAAAACGTCTTTCATTTCTACAAACACCCACTGATAAGTATTTTCGAACTATAAAGAAAAATGTAAATCTACCTTGGTATTTGAAAATGTCTAAAGAACGTCTATTATAGTTTTTTGTGACAATTATGTGCATTATAATATTATTCAATTATAATGATTATTTGCTACTAATTCAGCATATACATAACAGTCATAATAATTAAACTGTAACTTTTCGATCATGAGAAATTATTTAATTTAAAACAGTACTGCGTCACTAATTTTAAAATTGTTTTTGTTGATCTTGTTATGAATAGCATGAATAATGATTATAACAACACTAAGGTTGCATACATATAACTGGCATGATAACATAAGTATTAAAACTGTTCGAAACAACTTAAATGAAATCGTAGACCTTTGTATTAGACTTTTACATTTCAAACTTTAAAAATGAATTCTGTTTTTAAAACTGTTACTAAATTGGCTATTTATTATGAATGACCAATAAAATAAATTTAAATTCAACATTGTATTATGATACTGAATATAACAGATTAGGCACTTTTTTTTTTTCCTGTTTTAACCGACGACGCCGCGGGATCTGCTTTCGCATTGCTTCCGCGGCGCAAACAGATTAGGCACTACATCTATAAAATGTAATGTATTTGTGAGTTAGTTTTTTTTTTTTTTTTTTGTAAATATGGCGATAGATTGTTAATTACATAAAATAAGCACAATGTTTTTTTTAATTTAAAAATTACTATCGAACCAAAAAAAAAACTTTTCAACTAGTATTAAATCTTTGATTTAACGTATATTCATGAAATAAATAAAAACATATAGTATGCATTTAAACATCTAAAAAGTGTATTCTAAGAACATGTATTTTTTTAATTTTTATAAAATGTTTATAGAACTGAATTTTACTGATAGGTACATCATATAATATTATTTTTTATTTTTTTCTAGACATATTTACAGTTAAAAAAGAATCGGAGATATACTTTGCAACCATGGGTGTCCTTCGCTTCTTGGACAAAATAATAGTGATGGTTTTAAAGAAATTTAGATTAGCTACATTTAGGTTAAAGAACGTATAGTATGAAGTTACTTAAATTCGAAGTCAACATTTACAAAAGACAATGCTGAGTGAAACGCAAGAAATAATTTATTTTAGTATCAACTAGTTAAGTTTTCGAAAAAATGAAAATCCTGATGATAAACGATTGATGCAATTTTCAAGTTTCAAGTTAAAAAGTACTAAAACAATGAAAAGGAATATCCATGTTGACTTATAATATTCATAAACCATTTCACCGTATTAAGATATTCTTATATTACCTATGTAATATATATATATATATATATATATATATATATATATATATATATATATAAATATATATATATATATATATATATATATACACAGGGTGTTTCTGAAATGAATAAGCAGACTAGTATAAACATGTTCATTGGGACGGCCTGATGAAGAATTTTTTTAAATTTTTTTTCTATCTTCAAAATTTTGGTTTATTCAATGTAATCCTTGAATGTTATCTTAAACGTAAAAATAAACATTCGAGTGCTTTTTTCTGCAAAATTCTCTTATGAATTGAGGTGTAACATCGTTTTTGCGATTTTCGAGCGTTTTTCACGCTCGAGTCGCCGACCAAAAAAAAAGTCGTGTGACCTATCAATTTGTATGAGAATTCTGCAATATAAACGGTGGTGACATTTATTTATCGTCATTTAACATACGTGATTAATAAATACGGAGTTTCATATTGCCTACCTATACAAATTATGAAATAATAACATAACTAGTGTTCACATTATTTTTAAATGATCAGATTTACAGTCCAGCATGTTATTGAATGGTAAGTATTGGACTGAGCTTTAATCTTAACTAATGTTGTTGATGTATGATTGTATGAGATACAGTCGATTGTGTATTTAATAAATAACGATAAAAATAGGTAATATTACACCGATAAGAAGTACAAAATCAAAGATTTATCTTATCGAGTCATAATAATTAAGTTACTAGTTATTAGGTTATAATATCCAAAAACTAGAATTTCATTATTAAATACACAATTAGTTTCTTTTATCTTCAACTTAAAATGTCACGGATAAAATATGTTACCATATTTTATTAAACATCTAAAAGACATAATTTCAATTTATAACAATAAATCTGATCATTTAAAAATAATGTGAACACTAGTTATGTTATTATTTCATAATTTGTATTGGTAGGCAATATGAAACTCCGTATTTATTAATCACGTATGTTAAATGACGATAAATAAATGTCACCACCGTTTATATTGCAGAATTCTCATACGAATTGATAGGTCACACGATTTTTTTTTGGTCGGTGACTCGAGCAAGAAAAACGCTCGAAAATCGCAAAAACGATGTTACAACTCAATTCATAAGAGAATTTTGCAGAAAAAAGCACTCGAATGTTTATTTTTACGTTTAAGATAACATTCAAGGATTACATTGAATAAACCGAGATTTTGAAGATAGAAAAAATTTTTTAAAAAATTCTTCATCAGGCCGTCACAATGAACATGTTTATACTAGTCTGCTTATTCATTTCAGAAACACCCTATATATATATAGCTAACGCTACTTATAAAGAAACATTCAAAAAATTTCAGACTTTACAATTGAAAATTAAAATGTAATAGTATAAAAATAAAAATAAATCTTAAATTTTACGTAAAAATAGATATTTCAACCGTAGTTTCAACTATATATAAAAATACTGATTAACGATTTTTCAAATTTTTTCAGTACTGTTAGTCAAGCATATTAATAAGATGACATTAATTTTTTAGATTTTTATATCACATATTTAAAATTGTATGAGATAAAAATTTCCAAAAAACGAAATTTTTTCAACAATTATAAAGTTGTTTATATAGCCTGGAAGTGGTAATATGTTTTTGAAACTTTTATCAATTCTGTACAAGAGACTTGTTGATACTTAGTGAACATTTCAAATGTCTATTACTATTATTTTTGGATTTATGGCCAAATTAAAAAAATGGATTTTATGAAAATCTCATATACTTACAGCAATTTTACAGTTTTTACTCAATTTTTAGGTAGTTTTTCCTGACGCAGGGAAAAAATATCGAGAATTGAGAAAAATGATCTCTTTAAAGTACCATCAAAAATAAAATTTCTGATTTATAGATTTGTTAGTTGAAACTTTTGGATAATTATTTCTACTCAAAAAATTGATTACACGCATAAAAAAACTCATCACTGTAAAACCAATATATTATTCGTTTCACTCTGAATCTTAAATAAAAACTTGAGAGTAGAGATATTCCATCAACTTATTAAAATGTTTCAGTGGCTACTCACATTATATATAATTGGGTTTTTACCACACACAACTTATAAAATTTCCTCACTTGAGAATTTTTACTCTACGCATTAACTTTTTTCATAAGAATGTGTTGTGTATTAGCCATTACGACTAAAAAATTGAGCAATAACACTGATCGAAAATAATATTAAAAGATTGAAAAACAAATGAATTACCATTAATACCAATATCTTACCCAGTAACTGAATAAGCTTTTCTGTGTGTATAGAGTATATTCAATTATATAAATTATTAACCAGTTTATCGAAAATAATCATTACAATCCATGACATAATAAAATAAGTATTTGATTTGGATATCTACTTCCTCTTTTCAATAAGATATCTTAAAATACATAATTAATCAAAATACTTTTTAATTTTAAGCAATTACAGTAGAACCTCGATTATCCGAACCTCCGTTAAACGAACCCTCCATTATCCGAACTAAAATATTAGAGTATCCGAACGTTACAACTCGTTGAAGTACTCGTATTCGCGGCCAGCTCATCGAATTTATCATAACTTTTGCTTTTGGTTTATTATTAGTACATAAACATATAAATGTACGTGTCATGGGCGTCCCCAGACATTTTCTAGGGGGGGGGGAGCAAAATTAATTAAAAAAATAAATGAAAATGTTTTTATATACATTTTATTTATAGTAAATTATATTTTATTTCGTCATTATTTCAATAAAATTATGAATTAAACATTAAAATTAAAATTAGGTAGGTATTATTATTACAATCAAAACATAAAAAAATATTATTAAACATCATTCTTTTTTATATAAATTTTAATCTCCGTGGACATTCTCTACCAAATTGTGTCAGTGCATTTTCAATAAATTTTTCTTTATTTGAATTTACTTTTTCTCTATGAACACTCAACATGCATAGTCCATTCAGTCTATCATCACCCATCGTTGATCGTAACCATGTTTTAACACAAGAACGTTCTGCTGTACAGCTTGTAGCCGGAAGAGACAAAAATATTTCCAAAGCAACAGCTATATTTGGAAAAAACGTACAGTTACAATTTAACAAATCGATAAAATCAATATCTTGGCAGTCCTTATTTTTCCAAAAACTGTACCAACTTTCCGATTCAGCTTGTAGATTATCAATTTGATAGAAATCAGTAATTTTTTCAATTCTTTCAAAATACATTTTTTTCTCCAATTTTTTAAAAATGTTAGGGTGAAGAAATTGTAGTAAAAATGCAATATCATTTTTTTTTTCAAAACGTTCTTTTATAGATTGTAAAATTGAATCAATATATGGTATAAAAATTGAAGCTCGGTAATAATCTTCACAACTCTCAGTTTCATAGTTCGCTCTTAGTGACTGTTTCTTTACCGTTCTTGGACGTGTAATGACAATATCTAAATCAATGGCGATTGATTTCGCTTCGTTAAATAATGTTTGGAAAATGTTATCAGCATCATTTCGATGATTATCGAACAATATTAGTAATGAATTAATATGCTCGCAGACTTTATATAGATCTACTGAGACGCCTTGTAACATATTTGTCACAGGTTCTAAAATAGCACTGTATTTTGCCATAATAATCATAGAAATTAAGAATGATGAATTTGAGGCCGCAGAATATAAGTAATGAGCTCGTTGCCTTGTATTGGAATTTGAATGTACTTCATTATTTGATAATGATTTCAAACTTGTCATTATTGAAATAAAATGTTCTGAAAATACTCTTATACTCTTATATTTAGACGACCAGCGTGTTTCACAAAATAGTGGTATGTTAGGGATAAGTTTTCTTCTAAGCGTACTTTCACGGAAAAATCTTATAATATCTTTTATAGTTCCCGTAGTATTACGAATAATCATTATTTTATTTAAATCATTTATAACTAAATTTAACCTGTGATTAGAACAATGAAAAAATAACGCTTTAATATACACTATACTCGTATTTATCACGAATTAATTTACTAACACCGCCTTCTTGTCCAGCCATTGTAGTACAACCATCATATCCTTGCCCATATAGTTTGTTTAAATTTAAACCACAATCAGTCATAAATGATATAATATTTGTAGCTACGGATTGAGCATTTAATTTTTCTAACGGAGTAAAACCTAAATATTCTTCCCGAATTTTTGGCGGATTTGAGTGTTTGTCTAAAAATCGAATTCCTATTGATAATTGTTCTGTTCCAGAAATATCTGCAGTTTCATCAGCAATAACAGAAAAAGCATTTGCAGCGTTAGCTAAATTAACTATATCATTTTTAATTAACTTTCCACATATAGAAATGATTTCATTTTGAATTCGAGGTGATGTATATTTGGCATTTCCCGCATTCTCCGATATATGTTTTTGTAATAATTCATCACCTGATTCAATCCGGAAAAGTAAAAGATCATTAAATATGCCTGAATTTGATGTTTTTCACCGTAGAGAAAGATCATGAGTTGCACAAAACAAAATACTTGAAATTATTGGTTTTAATTTTTGTCAATTATATTCTATTTGTTTTAGTAACCCTGAATTTGTCTGTTCAAGAATATTTAATTTGTTATCCTTCATAATATTTAAAAAATCATTTGCTCGTGCTGTTGATTCAAGATGCCATTGTGAAGATAGATGTGTTCGACTACAAGCATGGAAATCTTTATGTTTTGTAAATGGTTTTATTATAAACCCACCTTGTATACCTCTGTGAATATTTGGCTTAAATAATACACATACTCGACAAAAAGCTCCTTTTACGCCTCCAATAGCCGAATATGATAGCCATTAGCCATGTATTATTCTCTTCCAGCCATATGTGCCTAAATGGACGACCATTTTCCAATTTAAAATCATTTTTAAAATTATATGAAGTAGTTGGTACCCACGGATTACACAAAATATCGAACTTTAAAGCATCGTCAATTTTTACATTTGCCAAGTAGTGTCCTATATCATTTTTATAATATGCCTCTTCCTTGTTTTCAACTTGGTCAGTAAAATTACCACCTTTACTCAAGTTAGTAATAGCAGATGTACTTGTGGAATTAGTCTCTATAGTCATACTTTTTGTTTTATCTAACGGTCCATTAAGACTATCGTCTAATTTAGGTTTCTTAAAAAAGTTCCGTATATCCATTATTAATATTATAAAAAGATTTTACCTTGTCCGCTTGTCGAAATTTGTATATTTTATTGCTGCGAGAACGTGATGACACTCGTTTCGATCGAAAGCTGCGTTGGAACTAATGGGACTATGGGAGTACCCGCGCGCCGCGTATAATAATAATGATAGGTATAATATTATCATGTAAGTGACAAGATAATATTATACACAATGTAACAACAAACAGCTAATAATTTCTTGCCATGTGAGCATTCAAAAAATACGTTAAGATAAAATTGACCGATTATTATTAATGATAGTTTTCATAGATAGCCGTCAGCCGTGCGTTGACATAATATGTTATGGAAACTTAGTAGACCTATTTTTAGAAACTAATTTGGAATTTGGAATTTTACCAATTGCTGTGGAAATAACATTATTCCAGGGGGGGGGCAAGTGCCCCGTCTTGCCCACCCCTGGGGACGCCCATGGTACGTGTGTGGATCGTCAGTAAATAATTAAAACGTAACGGGCTTATCAATTAAACATTTGCGAGATTTGGCTGCAAAAAAGCACGTTGCAGTTTGGCGTCAAACGAAAATCGATAATTTTGTCAAAAAATTATAATAAACAAAATATTATGTTCCTATGTATGTAATATATTTTTAATAATGTAATGTATACAGTTCTGATAAAATATTAATAATAATAATACATATGAAATATAAATTATTTAATTTGTTAAAAAAAAAAAAAACAAATTATTTCCAACATCCGAACTTTTGCGTATCCGAACTAGGTGCAGTTCCAATTAGTTCAGATAATCGAGGTTCTACTGTATAATTACTGTTATGGTTATTCTTATAAAAATGTATTTTATTACTAATTACAGTAATTAATAAACGTAGGTTTTGTAATTTATTACGTGTAAACTTTAATCTTCAGAAAATTGTAGTATTTATCACGTGTTGTATTACCATTAGATTAAAATTAGTTTGGATCAATAAAAAAAAGAAAAAGAGATTAAAACTAATTGTATTACATAAATCATTATTTAAAAATTAAATTATCAATAAAATCAATATAACATTATATAGATAGGTAAGCCTTGAAAAATTAATATTAATTTATGAACTGTCCGATTAATTTTATAAATTATTAGATTAACGATTTTGTACTATTTATACGTGAGTGTTAGTGTCCCATTCGATAAAGTTCATTCATTTATTACTTCAATTTAAGAATTGTTTTGATCTTTTTTTTTTTTTTAATCATAAAAATTAAATGCTTAACATTTCTGAAAATCAAATTTTACACAATTTCATTCACGTGATTTTTCATTTATGAATTTTCGACTAAAAATGTAAAGTGACGAAATAATTGTGATACATTTTCGTGGAGTGCCAACTATGCTCCACTACTTTTTTTAATATTAAACTAAAATTATGTACTTATATTTATATTGGTCCAATAATACAATTTTGAACATCAAAATTATCGAAAAAAAAATTCTGTCATAATATTATTTTATAAATAGTGTTTAATAACCATTACAAATTTAAAAAATCATTTAGATAAAAGTAGTGTTAACTTAAATTTTTGTAAAAAATAAGAATTCAAACATTTTAAAATTAAAAATAAAACCTTAAAATATTTGACTGAGAAAAAGTATTGCATGCTAAATGAGACACCATATGCAATGTTAAGTTAATTAATTTATTTTAGTTTTGAAATAGGCAGTTAGGTAACATTACTGTTGGAAAAAATTCAATGGTTACACAAAAAATTGCAAACAGGATACTGAGACTGGTCAACATTCGTTACGCTTGGACCACCTCAGAGCGGTGTGGCGTCAATCTGCAATGTTGTATATATTATTATTTTAAATTTGTAAGCAGTAATAAATCATTGTAATCAAAAAAGAAATTTTTTCTAATTATTTCATTATAATAACATCTAGTTATAAAATTGTACAGTACATTATAAACATCTTACGTTAAAAAATTGTTTTATACAATTTTCAAGGTATTTGAAATGTACTTACATTTAGTTCTTAGCTACTTATTTAGAAACGACTATAGAATGTGAAAACGAAAATACTGACACAATCATATCAAAAAACTATAAGTATAAAATAGTTTTTTTTGTAAAATAATTATAAATAATATCCACCACTAAGTCTTAAATATTTGAGTACTAATGATCAAAACTTTTAATAATTTATGCAATAAAATTCTAAAATGTGTATTCTGACTTGTTTTATATTTATTCAAGGATAAAAAAAACATTTTATGTTATGGATTAACAGTTATTGTTCAGAGCATTTGAATTTATGAAGATTATGTACAAATAATAACGTTACATTGACGTAAGTTAGGAGTAACCTCACGCGAGGATTTTCTTTTTTATTCTTCATTACCATTGTATAGGTAAATTTTAATTAATTTATCATTGAATAAATGCATACATGATACATGAACACAATTTTTTTTATTCTAGGAAACGATGAATATTTAATAAAACTGTATTTAAAAACAAAATTGTATGGAGTATTTGTTTTTTATTAAGATATAAATGTAGTTAAAATATATGGCAATACAGTTTTTTTAGGCTGTATTATTTAAAACAAAAAAAATAAGTAAAATATGTACGCATGAACATCATATTAGATAACTAGATTTAACACTTTATAGGTAATTGTCTGTAAATTTAATTTACTAATCTTAAATTATTAGTATTTATAAATATGTACCTACCTATATACTATTTTATATAATATTATGTGTAATTATTATACTTAAGTATGTATTAGAATTGTGATTGATACGTGCAATATTAAATATTACTGTTGAAGGATTTTAGTATTGATTTAAACATAAATAAATGACAACGGGTTTTGGCCAAAGTTTAGATTTTAACATCAGTTTTCAATTTCAATGTATAATGGTACTTATTTTATACTTTTTTATCTGCGAGTACATTGTAGTATTTTAATTCAATAATTTTGTTTATTTTTCGAATGTAAATCATATTATTTTTACTACAAATTGTTCATTCTATATTATTATAACTAAAATTTTAGTATATCAATAAACAAAGAGATAGATGAAAACAATTTATATCAATTTCGGTTATTCAAATGTAATTTACATAATATTTTGTATTTTTGAATACTAATATAGGTATTATCACTCGTGTTTTTATTCAGGATATGTGTTATAAATATAAGAATAAAGTTTCAAGATAGTTTCAGCGCATATAGTTCGTAAATTTGAAGGATATATAATATGGAATATGTATTTTTTATTATTTATTCATATTTTGTTCTCAATAACGGAACGGTTTATGCACTATTTCCGCAAAACTCAAGGACGGAGCCTGGAGCGCAAATGAATTTGTCACTTTTAATATTAAGTAGCATAGTCTGTTAAAATTCAAGAACATTAAAAAAAAAAAAAACTTAAAATGAGCATAATTTTTTGATCCCTAATGTACTCATGAACTAGGAAGAAGACTATATTGGTGGCTTACTACTTTTTAATCACTTATTGACTATAGACAATAGGTGTTCTGATTATATTGTTTTGAAAATATAAAAAAATAAAGCATAGCTAAAGGCAAGTAATTCACCGATATGTAGTTTCCTGATATAAAATAAAACAAAAGATAAGTTCATAACTAATAATTTAAAATTTAATTTAAATTTGTATGTTTGAGTGGCACAGGCTTTTTATAATAGATATACGTAATATTGTTTTTTTCTCAAGGTTGACGTGAAACTGAATTTTCTAATCACTGCAAGTTGTAAAATTGGACTAAATAGGTAGTAAATACGTACTAGGTAAGTACTCGTAGTTATAGAGTAAAGAAACATTACAAGTTACCAATATACATTATACAGATAACAGATTGATTTTTTTAATCATTCTCATTCCATTTTTACCCTTGAGTAATGCTAACATTTTGATTTTTTTTTCTTGTGTTATTTTTTCATTCGTGAGATTTTTCATATATCTGTTTTCTGTTTTTTAAGGTCAGTCTTAATTTATATCAGTTTGATATGGTGAAAGAGAATACCGTTTTTGAAAATATTGATACCTACATTTGTAAAAATTATCTATCCTGGTATTTAAACGAAGAAACTGTGACGAATTCAATGACCCAAAGTGTTGAGAAATATTATTTGTCATTCTTGTCCAACTAGTTCTTGAATATGAATTTATAATATGGATCTTCAATAACCTACTTTAATTAACCAACTAGAAAAAGTTCAAAATAACTTTCTTTTGTGTCTTAACAACAAGTTCACATTTAAAGAAAATTCAATATTTTCATTGATAATTAAACTAGGCTTGATTTCCTTAATATAAAAAGTGAGTATATACACGTTAGTTTTGTATATAAAATATTTGGAACAATAATATTGATATATTGATAATCAGGATTTGCCGGGAGCTATATCATGTAATTTTAGAAGTCATAATATCTTTTTTTATCAGTTTTTATGCTCCAAACTACAGTAACTATGGATTGTTTAATAGAATGTTGATGAAATGTTATGAAGTAGAAAGTATTGATTTATATTTAGAGGTAATTATATATTGAATTTATTGATTATTAATTTTATAATACAATTTAACAAAAGTTTGTGAAACATCTGTAAAACGTGTTTTTTTTTTTCTCAAACTGAATTTAATTAATTTAGGCACCTGTTATATAATTTAAAGTAAAATTGTAAATTTACAGTACAATTTCGTTTATGATGTTGAATATACATTTATCAACATTAAACGTTTAGAGCAGTTGAGTAGTTTAGCAATGATACCTAACTCGGGAAATATATTTTCTATTATTACTAAATACTCCGTTACTTTAAAATTGCTTGTGGTTCCTGTAACTGTTGGTTTTGAGATTACAATCGAACCATAGTTATAAAAACGATAAAAATTATTTGTTTCATAAAGTATAGCTTAACTTGTGTGTTATAAATTTTAAAAGTATCCATAATATATTATACGCTATAGGGTCAAAAATTGGACAAGTATACTTAAAAATATTGTCTATATATAAACACAAAAAGATTTAAATGAGTAAAGTATAAATCTGTGCTTACACTAAGGCAATAAATGGATACCTATACTTAGAAGAATATGCTTTATTGTAATAATCACTTATAAGTAATATCTATTTGATAATCGTCTATTAAATTATCACCTTACCAACGGCGATCATCTTCAGTTAATAAATAAAACATTATAAGAGGTAACACATGTTGTATAGACATTGTATGATGCATTAAAATCAGCTATAAACAGTATGAATTTATTGTTTATCGTGACCAGTAAGTCATCAGTTGTGAACTGTAAGTTACCTATATTAAAAATATTGAAAATGTTTAAGCCCCATCATTGAACTTTTGAAATATTGCAAAAGTACACTATGCGCGTAGATGTAATATTGGACACTAAAAAATGTATTTTTACAAAGGCCGCATCTACTGGAGTTTCCTTGAAATTATCTCACAGAAATTGTTTTGTAACATTTCGAATATTGAATAAATTTTATTTACTGTAAGTTACAGCTTTTAAATTATAAGAATAACTACGATTTTTATATTTAACAAGAAAGATCCTAATCATTTTCGAAGAACTCAGATCCATTAAAAATGAATAATAAAATGTTGTAATATTGTAGGCATTGAACACTTTGAATTCATGATTATTTCGTACTACAAAAAATATTAAATGGAATAAAATAATATGTTGAATTAGTACAGATATTTTTTAGTTTAAAAAATTATACAGAAAACATTTTTTTACAGTTTTACATAGTTTCTAATGTTGTCGTAGTCTTGTTTTTGTTGCCGTATTTTAGAATTAGAATTTTTTGTGGTCAAGTATAGCTTACCTTATGTATTATTACATCCACAAAAATAAAAATACACTTAATGCATAGTTATACCTAAGTCATATAATACAAGTTATGGATGTTCTGAAAATTACACTCTTAAATAATAAAATTAAAATTTAATTAGATAATTATTCATTTTTACTACATAAAATAAAAATACATTTTATTTTGCTTTGTATTTCAAGGTTTTTGAATTGCAGGCTTAATTTTTAAGAAAGCGTTTTAGTACAATTATTTTTAAATATTCTGAATTTTTATTTTGTGAAATGTTAAGCACTATATTTCGATCCTTGCGTTGGACTTAACCTTGGAAATTAAAAAACTAAAGTACCAACCGTAAACTCGTAATTGTCAAACTTAAATTTTCGAGTTATTTTAACTTGATACTAAAATTAGGTAGGTAATTATTAATAGTACTTCTGTTCCATGAAATTACACCGTTACACCATAAATTATTAGGACTGAATACTATTGACTGCATTATACCTAGTATAACTAATAAGTGTCTTAAAGTACCTAGCTATTCCCACTGACAATCAATTTCAAGTCATCAGCTTAAACAATATTACACTCTTTTTTCATTTCATCGAAAGGCTGTTTGCTACATATATAAATGCATAAAACGAAAGGTAATCAATTGTATTGTTTTTAAAGAGTTTTTAGTAATTTTTTTATTAAAATCATCTTTTTAGTTTGCAGTTTACATCGATATAAGCGCTAATTTACTAAAATCATACGATTTTTTCTTTTTTCAATTTGGTTTATGACAAATGAAACAACTGATCTAATTTTTGAAATCATTAAATTATATTAATATAATACACATTGATGATTTGAACATTTGCATTTCATTTTAATCAACATCTATAATTACCTAGGTACTAATACCGACTGTTTTAAAACAAATCTAACACTATCTCGGACAATGACACGCTAGTATAATCTAGTAACCTTTAGTTTTATCGTAAAAATGCGATAAGAGAAAACATGTATATTTTTTACATCTAGAAATCTCTTATAAGTTACGTAGTTATTTAATTAAAACATTGATATAAATCTATCATTGTAGATTTTTGAAATAATATTCCAAATAATATTCGAAGAATTCAACGTTGTCAATATAATTATCATGCGAGTAAAGGTCTGCATAATATATATTAATTTTTGAAATAATGTTTGATTTAATTATTACGTGATAGAATTATTTAGTTAAGCATTACTATATAGACTTGTAATTTAATGAATCTGACAATTGTTTAGTAATTTGCATGATTATTAAATTTGGAGGGAGAGGAATGATGTTTTCTGTAATTCTCATAAGAATGTTAGACCAACATTTTATGAACTTCTTATATCATCGAAAGATCGCACAATCAGATCCGGTTAAATTCTTCTCATGCGTCGTGAGATCTTTACGTCAATCATTGTGGGTACGTTACACCATTAAGCATAGTAATATAATACTCAATGATAATACCTACGTGTGTGTTATGCATGTATGTCGTTTTATGTTTACACGTGCGTAGCGCGTGGCTTCAAATTGTCTAGAAAGTCTCCCCCCCCCGTGTATGCGAAAGAAAGCACGCTTAACACGGTTGTCCATTGATGACGACCAAAGGACAGTGACGGTGAGCACAATGGACCGCTTACCACGACCATAGTAACATTATAATATAATATTATGATTGATATTGTAATGAATGACACGCGCACTCACAAAACACAAATTTATATGTCGCGAGAAAGTATTTCTTTGCTGTTTGCATAACTATCGTGTCAGCGGCGCTACTCCTCCTCCTCCACCATCTCCATCGGTACCACCTCCTCTTCATCATCCTTGTTATGTTCCGCCACTGACCTTGGATCGTACGCGAAATCCACGTGTGATCTAATTAGAATATACCGACCGGAATATTCGTGTCAACCGTGCCGTCGAGTGTATCGAGGTACCTAAACATATTATAATTCTCTTTCATCGTGTCCAGACTGTACGCACTTTATGAGACTGCTCTACGGAGTGGAAAAAAACATTTTTACCTTTAATATTCAGAATTATAATATTATATCCTAACCATGTGTATAATAATATATCCTTGGGTGCGAGAGTAAAACTAATTCCTTTCTGCCTGCCGGCCACTGTCACTTCGTGAGGAGGACTTCCTAACCTTTTTCAATTTTTTTTTTTTAATCACCGTCACGAAATGGCGGATAGTGACGGACGACGACCACTACAAACGAAATTTCAAAAGAAAAAAAGGGGAGCCAGAAAGCAAGTCCGATTTTATAAAATAAGTTACGTTTAGCAAGATCATTTTTCTTGGATAACGTCACTAAATTTTTGTTTCTCATCACGAATATTTTTTTTTTTTATTCGTCCACCGTTTTATAAACGTAGGTATTTAGGACAGTTTACCAACTTATAGATTAATTCTGTTTTAGCAGAGAAAAATTAATTTATTGCTTATGCTAATATTAACTTTATATTTTTTCTTACGTATAAAACGTGTATATAATTTGCTCGTAAATTGAATAATCGTGCGCTATATCATTATATTATGTCGTTTATGACGTCATTTAGTGTACTGTGTAGCGCTTTTGAAACAATTGTGAAACACAACGAAACGGTTTTCAACTAATTAATATTGTATTCGTTTTAATCACTATGTAAAATTGTTTAATATACATTAATTTGTTTTTTTGAATTTTATCGCATAAAATCACAGCGACCGGTGTACCGTGTGACCGTTTGTCGGTAATTTTAGAGGGGTGGGGGAATTTAAACCTTTAAATCCAAACAATATTTTGCTACATTCGATTCTGACCAGCTATCGCATTCCGGGACCAGTATCACGCGCACGCGACCACTGCCGATCCGTCCGGAGTCGGTCCCGCAACAAACGACACACAGGTGTTTGCACAACTGAGTACAACTAATAATTATTGTTATTATCAGTCATTACTGTCGTCGTCGGCACACGCGTGCCAAATATCTTTTTTCGCGGACGCAACGCCGCCACCGCCGTCGTCGTATCGACAAAAAGACCCCCGCTGCATAGACCGCGTGATTTTTAATTTGCTCGCCGACGCCGCAGGGGGAGACCGCACACTGACCTGGGTCACCGCGGGCCAAATGTTGTCAAAACTTTTGCGCAACATACTAAAACACAGATAGCTATAATAATAATAACGTCATGTACATACGTATACATTTTCTCGGGGCCGTTGGTCAACGCGAGCGCCCACGAGGCCAATGACTGGACATTTTGGTTTTTTAAGATATTTTTATTTTTGCTTTTCCCAATTTTATTTGTCTCCGACTGACTTCGTCTCGAGAGACAGCGCGTCGGTTTCGTTCATTATTCGGGGTTTCTTTCGTTTCAATACGTCAAACACAATAATGTTTTTTTTCCATACAGAATCTGATGCGGCCGAGCATTCAAAATATCAAAACCGAACACAATGCGAATTAACACAACAATTAAATAATTATAATTCCTTATCTGTACTTAAACGATCATTTAAAAGAAAAGAAAAATCTGGCATGCGTCTATTTATAATTATTTGCAGTACTTGACCTCACAAAAGGCATTTCTAATATGTAGGTTAAATGGAAACAAATATATATTTATATAATATATATATATAAGTGTGTTAATGTATTCTTCATAGTAAACAGTTTTTTTCGTGAAGATTATAAATTTATAATCATTTATACGATTTAATATTATTCATTACACAATCCAATAAACAAAACAAACTAATAACTATACGCACGTAAATAATACGTCCAACGCGTGCTGGTACGAGAAAACTGTAATTATAACTTCTATCTCGTGCTTAATAGCTGCAGCAATACTGCAATAGAGTAGGCAGATATCTACACTTATAATAATGACGGGCGAAAGAATAACCATGTACAAAGTTATTTGCATTCAATTGCATTTCGGAATAATTTAAAATGAATAAATACGAACCCACTATCGTCTTTATTTAAATCATTTTTTTTTTTTTTTTTTTTTAATAACTTCTTTAATTCCTTGATTACTGATATAATATCGCATTGCCCGGCCATAGTCCATTCGACCAGAATTTCACTGTGTCACGTACTTAAATGTATTATTAATTTATTTATAAGTTGTACGTACAATCTATAATTCCTTAGATTGTGTGACGGAAAGTCTTTTCCGTGGTGTGCAGTTTTTTTTCTATTCAAGTGCACGTTGCTCGATTATCACCATCGTACAATAATTCGAGCACGCTCATAGTCAATATATGAATTATTGCGAAAATCCAAATTACACTAGTGAACTAAAATTTAGTTTGTATAGCCACAAAACCGATTATGTTTTAGCCACCAAACCGGTTCAATCGTGTAAATACGATTTCTAACTAGGTTTTTCTATTATTATTCAGGATATTTTCAAAAATCAATTATTATTTTTACTGCATTCTTGATTTTTTGGAATCCAATCAAAAATTGTCTTATCCATCTATACCGTGTGCATTGATTTACGTATTTATAATTCGTCCTACGTATAATGTTGACAGTGGACAATATGGACGATGTAAGTGTATTGACCTCTATAATTCTGAGGACTTTTATTGAAAATGCTAAGAATTTAGTGTGCAGTATACTGTACCCTTTTTGTTATTTCATTGGACATTTCTAAAACTTATTTTACAACTTACAGTGACATAAAAATAGTAAATACACTTGTTCTAAACGCATATTATTGTTTTATGACATTATTAGACCCGTTTACAAATAATCCTCCAGGCGAATACTGGTCGCGGCCAATTGACAATTCATAGATCGCATTGTCCTCAAAACTCAAACTAATAAAGCCAAGGTTATTTAGGTTGGTATGGAATTAAAATAGGCGGTCTACCCTGTATTAATCAGGTATCGTAACTATTTTCAAAAATGATATTCCCTAACAATTACCTCACAAAATATTTTACTTCAATTACATAGTCTTAACTATTTAAAATACATGTTATTCATTAATCGCATCGTTTTATATTTAACTATATTGGTGCCTCTTCTAAATCATACATACCGCTTTTTCATTTCAATTAGCAAGTTAGGTATTAAGCAATTGTTATTGCAAATAAAATTTCGTTACACATTTTTACATAAATTACTGTATTTCTGCACTCAACAATATTGAATAGATTAATAATTTAATACTATGTGTAGTATATTTATGTGTTATTTTGTGATTTTGAACAATAACAATAATAATAATAATATAGATAGAATTTTTTCATACCTATGGAATAATTCAATTTAAATTAGAGAAATATATATATAAAAGAGCCTGAATTTCCGTTTTTGAATTCATACTGAATAATATTTTTACTGAATATATTATTTAAAATATTTGATTTTTTTAATTAATGACCATTTTCTAATTTTTCAAGTGCATAGGTAGATATAGGCTCTTGGTGATTTGTACTCTATAAAATATTTTAAAATACTTCGTAAGTATATTAAGTATATTATTGATAATTAAGAATTTATACTACTGCCATTGATTTTATTATAGTTAACATTGGAAAAAAGACATAATTTATCAAATTTATTTACAATCAAAATTCAATAAAAGTAAAAATACTTTCAAACTACTTTTTATACGACAGTTAATATTATAATACATTGTGGAAAATCATTATAAATAGTATAAATTATCATTTGATGGTAATTTTTTATTGGTTTTTATTTTACGTGATAAATTAATATTTTTAAATTTTAGAAACAATAAAAATTTATATTTTTTAAAACTTTTACTAGACAGTTTTTAATAATTACCTAGAGTATATAAAAAAAATGCAGGTATACTTCCATCATAATTAATATACTTATTATTGTCTTTGATAATCCAACTAATGACCTCATTTTCTACGATATAACTGAACTGCAACTTGATATTTTTCTATATGGTGTTTTTAATGATGAAATCTTAGTACAGTGATCAACTGATCTTATTTAGTCACCAAAGATATTTCATCAGTCATCATTCTTGGTAAAACAATTGTTTTGAGTACCTAGTTCATTTGTTACGGAAAATACGATAAAGAAATTCTGCTCATCAGATTGATCTTTATTTTCTAACATTATGTAAATTCTAACTTATTTTCTATCCTATTTTTTAATACGTTTGCATGTTTTAATAGCATGGTACTGAAATGATTGCATTAGTATCTAAATAATCGCTAGCAAAAAACGATATAATGTAATTTTTTAACTAATTATCTCTTTTTTTCCGTTAATTATTTAATTTTTTTTTTCTCAAGCCATTGTTTCAAATCGGGTGGTATGTCATATGGATAGACAGAATTAAATGTGTGGATCTATATCATACACAATTTTTTGACTCTATAAACATAAAATATATGCGTATTGTACCTAAGTGTGTGTCAGTTTATGGACCTATTATACGTATTATCTTTAATAAAAATGCGGACGATCGTTGCCTCACATTATCTGAATGACAAGTCGTTCATCTTATAATAATTATACTTAAAATGTATATATTATACAGTTGTACGTCAATTTTAGTATCCAGTCCAAGCACGTATCCAGGATCAATTTTCGGGGTGGGGGGGGGGTAAAATATTTTTAATACATGAATTGAAAATACATAACTAATAATTATATTATAATTTGATTAATAATATCATACGCTACAAAATATTATAATATAATAATGTATACAAAATATAAATAATTTAAAAAAATTGTTGTAAAATATATTTATTACATGAACTAAGAATACATAATTATATTATAATTTGATAGATAATATTATACACTACAAAATATAATATAATAATGTATACAAAATATAAATAATATAAAATAATGGATGAATACCTACAATTTTAATTCATAAAACAAAGTCAACTTTACGTGGCATTCTGGAAAATTTATTGATTATTTCTTCGATGTTTATTTGGATACTTCGGTGGACTGACAATAAAGCTAAACCTGTTAGACGATCTTCACTGCAGCTATTCCTCAAATAGGTTTTTAATCGTCTTAAAGTTGAAAAAGAACGTTCTGCAGATGAAGTCGACACCGGGAGTGTTGCAAGTATGGATATTAAACACCAAATGTTTGGATAAAAGTCCTTCGACATGACGCCTAAAGTACAATGATTTTCTATGGGCTTTATAATAATTTTAGATACATTTATCATTCGTGTATGTTGGTATACATATATGTTAGTATATTAGTCGTATTGGAAATCGGAAAAAGAAGTCTTCATTATTTTTTAAGTTCTGCACTCTACGAGATCTTTAGAGAATAATTGAGTGTTTTAGAAAACTGAGATGGCTCGTTCATAATACAATAGATATTATAACCTCAAATTATTAATATTACATTTGCATTCTTATAACTATACCTACGTTGAGATTTATTTTATTCAAACGGTCGTTATCATATTGTTATCGAATTATGTGTTTTACCCGCGTATTTAAGCGACAATTAGCGTGCTGATGCGTATCCGTGTGGTCCGAGAAAGTGACACAAACACTAACAACTACGATTATCGGAACTCGGAAGACGTGAACCGCGGTCGGCGTGAGTTCTTTTCAGTTTTTTGTTTTAACAACGTGTTCAGAATGTCTATTTCTTTCTACGCATTAGACGGCTGTTTATCACGGCGCAGCTTTATGTACCACCGAGCTGTTCATTAACAGGCATAGGTACACATGGTGTTAGCTTTTTCTAGTATTACATTAATAATACTATTATTTTAATATTGTTATCAAAAATTTAATTTACTTTAAATTGCTGATTGCCAACGATCTATTAATCTCTATTTCCTCCACAAATATTATATCTGGGTCCTTAGGTTCCTCAACACGCATTTCCTTGATAAACTCCAAAATCCTTTTTCGTCATTTAAAACGACTTAAAGCGCTTTCCTATTTCTCTCTAATCTGCAGGCTATCAGAGAAATGAGCCTATAAATTATTTGATGAAATTAGATACTATAAGCGCCCTATGTTCTTATTTAAACTTTATGTTAAACTCATTTTCCCTTGTTGTATTTAGATCAACCATCAAACAAATATTTTTATCCAGCGCAAGTATGTTAATTTTTAATAAATAAAAAAAATATATAAACATTGTTATTGCGTATACGATTTTACGGAAGATGAGAGGATGCGTGAAACAGATAAGTATAAATTAATATATTACCTACAAATTGTACTCATAAATTAAAAACCAAGTCCAAAAGACCAAGTATTCTTAAAAATCGTTTCATTTTTGTTGGCCATAAATACTAACTTTGGACGTGTTCCTCGTTCCTTTTCACGCGTATTATACGAAATTGCTCCTAAACACATGCCATATTTTTTATTTGATCGTTGAAAATTATCTTGATATCATGTTACTTATCATAATAGTGATAAAAAAATAAATTGAAAATTAAGTTGATACTTATCTACTTATAGGTACTGCATCTCACTATTAAATATTTGCAAATGATACAGACATAAAATGTACCTACGTAATGTTTCGAAACGAAAGTTCAGAACGTAATAATTAAAAAATGTTTTAATATTGAACAACTACTAAGATAAGATTCTGTCAGTTTTATATTTTTAATAATAATTTACTTTGAAATATTTACACATATTTGGTTTGCTGGGCTGTGTGAAATAGAGAAATTACCAAGACACCAATTCATGAACTTGCGTTAATTTAAATAGTTACAAATTATTATTATTATTTTTTATTATTTATTAACATTAAAATGTCTCAGCATATTACATGATATTACAAGTCAGTTTAAAAATTAAAAATTACAAGATAAACAAATTATAAAACTGTATTTTTTGTTGCGTCGTTTAATATAATTTAATAGTGAATATGATTTTTATTTTGTTATTCTGCATATGTATTTATTAGATATATCATTTTTACTTAAACATATATCCACTCACACACAAAACTACAAGCAACTTTTAAAAGAGTTCTTAAAGAGTTTTTAACTTAATTAAAATATAACAAAAACAACTTTTGTAAACTTAAAATCAAATAAAAATATAAAAATATTCTTGTATGACATATCTATTTGAATTTAAAATAATTTTATTACATTTTGATTACAAGCAAATTACAATACATTTAATATCATTATTTTTTATCTACTCCTTCATCGTTCTTTTTTTATCTATAAACAAATAACGGTAAAACTTTAGAAATGCAAAAATATTATGATCGTTTTACAAATAATTGTATAAAATACTCTGTAACATGAAAACTAGTTATGATATTCTCTAATCTCCAAAGTATGCTATAATATGAAAAAGTAAAATGATTATTTTGTCGCCGTCGTTCCGATTTCTATCCCCGCCGAACTGCATGAAGTCAATAAATATATGTGAAACATAAAAGTTCACTCTTTAGTTATAAACGATGATTTAAAACATAATGATATTAATGAAAATAATCTTATTTAGAAATTTCAGTACTTAAATTTATATTATTAAACCAATAATTTAAAAGATATAGGCATTGAGTGTTAAAGGAAGCAAAGTAGTAACAGCTTATATTTTTCGAAGATATCCCGTGTTTTCCTCTTCGCTGATCGAAATTGTGAATCCTAACTATGCTATTGGGTCAATAATGAAAATTAAATTATTGAAATATGTTGCCAATTATCAAAATATTTATTTTCAAAAAACAGTCATAAATAATGACTAGAACAAAATTTATTGCATTTGTCAAATAGATATGAAACACCTATATCATGTATACATATAAATATATATGGTATTTTTTGTATGGTTTCGTAAAATATTTTCAAATACCTTCTTTAAATATTATAAATTAAATATGAAATCATAGTTGTGATAGTAATGCTGTACTAAGAATATAAATGTATAATCTGAATACTGCATAAAAGTTTATTCGGCGATTTCATGGTAGTATATAATAATTGACACTACATTTGTGTGCATTAATCTTGAGGCGATCAGTGATCAATGAATAGGTTATTAAATGGATAACCTTCTAGAAAACCGGTACATGAATCTCTAATACCGTGATGAACACATTTGCATTATGCTTATTTAGGGGATGTTCGCATAGGGACCACAAATCGGCATTGGAATTAAACGCCTTCTATTGTGTTTTGTATATCACGGACACCCGCATTGAATTTGACTATGATTAGTATTTATGTTTCATTTCACTTCCGAGGTGTATTGTAGAACATTATGGAAATACCCAATGCGCAGAACGCTAACGATTTTCGAATTAACAATTGAAAATATTCTTTGGGTGAAGGCAAAGCGATATGAACCGTGCATCGTGCGGTGTGTGTTATTGTTTGTGGTTGTTGAGTCGGTTTTCAGGGTGAAAGTGTTATGACTCAACGGTGATCATTGGGAAAGGACCAGAATACCAGATGAATCAATATTGTTATTGAACTAATTATATGATACATCAAGACATTGTACTAATTTGTATTTCACTATTGTAAAATGAAATTAAACAGGGAATCCGGCTAAATTAAATAGTTGTATTTGTATAAAATCATCCTATTTAACAGTTAAACTGATTTTTATGAATTTACTATTTATAAACATGAATTTTTACTACCCATACTGATAAAAAATTTTATTTGTTAAAATAACCAATAACTAAATAAGATTTATACTACTTTATTGCATACCTAATATTTGAAACATTAAAGTTTAGAACAATAAAATGTACAATCAAGTTGTTAATATGAACAGTGTTGAATCAACACTGATCGACATAATTTCGATTTAAATCGATTCACAAGATTGATTACAGTTAGAGAATCGCTTATCACTAGTATCAATGAAAAATATTTCTAAAGTCGAGTAATTAATTACACACCCCCTGAAATATATTTACATTTTTGTTGTATATATCATTACACCTGATTCTTATAGTTTCTACCACACAATTTAGATTTTCATAAGAAGAGAAAATTAACATTAGAATAATATACGGTATTATAACATTGTATATATTTTTAAGACGTGTCATGAATTAAATTTAAATTAAATGAAAAAATATTATAAAATACACTTATTAAAAGAAATATTGTCTAAATTAAATTTAAAGTATTAAAAAAAAACTCCTTCAAGTAGGTTGTTTTTAGTTTTATTTTCTGCAGGTTCGTAAAAACTGAATTTATTTGAATTTCTTTTGTAGTTTTGTTTTTCAGTTTTACGTTTTGAGCACCATCAGTAATCGGCCTCCTTATTGAAATCCCATCGGCCTTGATACCGCTAAAAACTTTGAGATTACACTTTTAAAACTAGTCCATGTATTTTTTTTCTACATTGGTCACACTATTTTCAAATGTAGTATCTTTCATTCGTATTCTTATATGTGATCCATCAAATATAACTTCTTTAATTTTCGATGAATGGAAAATTTGTTGCAGAGGTACAATACTTATTAGAATTAAAATATTATTATCTTAAACAAAATTCATTGTTTTATTTTAATAATAATCCTTGTAGCTATAGTGTATTTATGTACGAGTACATTGATATAGGTGTAAGTGCTGTTTGCTGATTCTACACATGCAAAGAAACTATACTGATAATTTATGAGGAAATGTAATTGCATTTTTATAAAAAGAAGTTGATAATATTCATAACACGAATAATGTAATATATTTAGTTAGTAATAACATCAAGAGCATATTTTATATTTTAAATTTTGAACGGAGTGAAAAATGAAGTTAATAGTTGGTTTTACTACTGGAGATACCTCATGGAGAGGAGAGCTTTGAGGAGAGCTGCCGAAAAACCGAGTAAAACAGTAAAATTTACTGTACACGACACTTTTACTAGACAAATTTTAGTTATTTAGTCATAACTTAAAAAAATAATGTTATTAGAAATTTGACAACTTTACAAAAGTTTCAAAAAGTTTTCTGGCTAAAAATAAAACTTTAAAAATACCTTGTTTTGTTAAAGTTTAAATCTAATGACATTTATTACTGTACAAAAAGTTTTGAAAATGTAATATAATTATACTGATGTACTTATCTTAACGAACAGATTTTTTTATAAGCCTTTAAGTAATTTACTATATGATTTTTACAGAATTGACTATTTTATGTCAATTTTAAACTTTACATGTTTATTCAAAAAAATTGATCTATCCAATCATTATGAAACTTTAGATACAGATATAAAAATATTTTGAATCTTTTGGTAAAAAAGAATTTCTTATTTGTCAAATAAAAAAACTTAGAACATATTTGATAAAAAAAAAAAGTACTCTGACAATCAAACTAAAAACAGTTAAATTTATGAATGGTATATTTTGTTAAACTGAAGATTTGCTCAGAACCATTTAACTAAAAATATGATGTTCGTTTCTTTAAAATGCAATTTGCATATAGCCATTGTCTTGTCCGAGGAGTGAAAAATACTCCATGATTTATATTTGTTTCTAGTTGTACTGTATAACTATTCGTATAATTATTAACTATTAGGGTATTAAAATTTGTAATAATAATTACAGTTAATCCAGACTATATTAAAAAATAAATAAATTAAGTTCACACTTGATCTCAAACGAGTGTTGAGTATAGTTTACGATTTTGAATTGATAGCATTTGCCGTATCTCCATCAAAAAAGCGTGTTCAAAAAATGCGAAAGGAAGGGAAGAAGTATTTAATAATATGTGTTCGTAAAGAAATTATTATTGTTCAATTCATTTAAACAAATAATTAATAATGGAAATGAAAGTAGTTAATAGGCATACGTACCTATTTTCACTATAGATAATAAAAATCAATTTTATACATATTAAGCTTGTTTAATTTATAATTCAATTTAGTAAATAAAATCAAACTTTTAGAGGCGTTGTTTAAAACACTTACTGTTCTAAACCGCATAATTTGTATATGTCATTACCACAAATTTTTTGTCTATTGTTTAATAGGTATTTCTGAATGGAATTTCAGAATCACACACTTTGATTAAAAATTTAAAGTAAAATTAGTAACACAATGCTCTCTAGTAAATTTACTTAACTTTTAATTTGTATAGAAATACAAAAAAATTATAATTATAAAAGTTAATTTATTTTATCAGATAAAAAATTAAGTTATGTTTAAATATAAACATTACAAATTACGATCTGTGCGTAAAACTAAAACTTCAAATTTTAAATATTTTAATGGGTACAAGTATTAGCCTTCGGATTTCTTTCCCGCTGGCAATTTAATCTCATTTCAGAACTTATATAAAACATATCCCTCGATTTTTATGAAAAACTACGCGAGGTGGATCTCAATAAATAATGACTGACTATCAAAAAATAAATTTGTTACTAAACTATTATGATAAAATAATGTTATTTCAAGAAAAAGTGTGCAATATCTAAATAATTCAGTTAGCAGTATTGAACGATGTGGTTTTGAAAAGTGTAATGTATAAAAAAAAGTGTGTGCAATTGAACAATTTTTTTTTTAAATGTGCGGTATGAAGACCATTGATTTTAAGCTATTTTAATCAGACAGTTTGGAACTTTCTTAGCTATTCAGATGATTTAAAAAGAAAAAAAGTTGGTTTTTAAAATATTTTTCAAAATCTTACTATTCATTCAATGATGTAATTATATATTAGAACTTGCGATGGTAGACAGTTGATAGTACTTAGATAGTCTTTATCTATAATACAATTAGATCAAAATAAGTACTCAGTTAACTTGAAATATTGTTCTTATTATCCATGCATTACGCATGTTATGGTTAAAAACTGAATATCTACCCATCAGTTTTCTTTATAGGATATTGACATATCGACTGTTCTTGAATTATTTTCATCCGAAACTTTTATGAATTAATTTTGATGGACCTTGAGATGTTCAAAGCAGAACTTGATCAAGCTTCAAATAACGACTGAATTTTATACATAATTGACGAATAATAATTGTGAGTGTAAGGCAAGATTTGAAAGAATCACTTTTTATGCCATTTAGTTCGACGTTACTGTTTTGTAAAAAATCTAGAAAGTTTTTTAATTAGACAGTTTTATTTCATTAAATATAATTTTAATAACATAATCAGCCATTTTACTTAAATTAAATATCTTTGAGATATGTATCTTTTGATCACTAAATAAATAAATATATTAGTAAATAGTGTTTATAAAAACAAATGCCATTTACGACATTTTTAAGTACGTCTAATTAGTAGTTTGAAAAATTCACCACAATTTTTATTTACAGGAAGACGGTCATCACAATAAAATTAATCGTTAGTGCCATGCTATTGTTGACCGTTGTGGGTCAAAGTCAAGGACTAACATTGCACAATGTTAACGTTCATATATAATCACTAAGCATACAATTAAAACCTTCTAGACAGTTGTTTTGATTGTAATTATCAAAAGTATTGCTGACATTGAACTAAATTAGTAAGTCAAAAATTTTTGGAAATTTTCGATACGTTTTGAGTATTTTGGGTTTTTAAATATTAGGAATCAAAATTTTTATTTGTAATTATTGTTCTCAGTGAGTTTATCGACCTTATTTGAATACATTCAGGATAGTGTAAAAATATTGATGGAATCGAATCAGATCAAGTGGCATCTGTATTGAGTGTCTAGTTGATTATATTCCATGAAATATAGAAAATGTAGTAAAAATGTAATGGTAGGTAATCAGTTTTCATCATCACTTATTATGTCATATTCATTATATGATCATAAGTATTGGAATGCATTTTAAAACAAATCAGTTTTTATACATGATTATGTCTAAATAAAAGCAGTAAAATATATTTTGAAAAATTAATTAGTTTTCAAATAATTACGATATTATAATTATCATTATTATTGTTATTATTTTGATATCTCCCTAATTTTTGGTTGACTTATAATTAATAATGTTGTTATTCAGTTTCGCAATCTATGTTTTTATTTTAATCGAATTGTTGCGTTATGATATTCGCTCTCATTTTGATATGTTTATTTAATACATAGATTTTCTGATACTGTTTTAGATTCTGAGTGAAGCGAAGGATCTTATAGTTTTATAATGATGTTTTTTTCTTTTTTTTTTTTCTGTAAACACTTTTTCGTATAGAAATCCTTGTCCAAAAGTTTCGTCCAGCAACTTTTAGATTTGAAATTGAACTGAGATGGTACTTTAGAGAGGTCATTTTTCCAAAATCTCCATAGATTTTCCAGTAATCAAGAATAACTATCGAAAAACTGAGTAAAAACGGTAAAATCGGTAAAAATCCGCCGTAAACGAGATTTTCACTGTTCAGATTTTAGGTATTTAGTCATAAATCGAAAAGTATTGAAGCTAGAAACTTGAAAATTTTATCCAATATCAAATACATACTTTTTTATATTGGACAACATTTTCAGAACAATTATAGCACTTTTGACTTAAATATAGAACTTTTAATTTACCAAATTGTTTGAAAGTTTTTATGTAATATAATTTTAAATATTTGACAAAAAGTTCTGAAAATTTAATATGACCTTACTCATATACCTACCTAATTATCCTAACAAAAATTCAAAAATCGTGACTCAGGGTTTTTATTTATACACACTTTAATAAATTATTATACGATTTTTTACGATATTGTCTGATTTCTTTTAAGTTTATTTCTTATGAAATATTGAGTATTTGTTAGAAAGTTCTGAAATTTTAATACAAGTTTAATCTTATAATAAACTATCAATACCGAAAAAATATCAATAATCGTGACTCAAGATTTTTTTTTTCCAAGCATTTAAAAAATTATAGAAATAACCGTAAAATACGTAAACAGTATTTAAATAATAATAATAATAATAGTAATATAATTATTACACTGAAGCTTTGCTCAGAATCGTTTTATACTAAAGAAATGAATCATAATTTCTTTAAAACTTAATACATTTATCACCAATATCTTGTCCGAGGACCGAAGGGACGAAGGACGAAATTGTACCACCATCATCTCACTTACCAGCTTTTTTCATTTGTTGATTGAGAGTTCAGAAAAATCTTATTATTTAAATTAATTTAAATAATTAATTTAATTTAAATTATTTAATTATTTACTCAATTTTAATTATTTTTTAATTATTTTATTATTTATTCAATTTTAATTATTTTTTAATTATTTAATTATTTGTGATATTTACACGTACCTCCATATATATATATATATATATATTTATTTATTTATGAATAAATACTAAATTCATAAATGAAAATCTTAAATAAAAAAATAATTTTAGATAATATTCTAATCAATTCAAGATTTTCTTCGTTGAACATTTCAAAATTTATATGGTGAGAAATTAAATATTTCCAAAAATACATAAAGTTTCAATGCATATAAAATAGTTTTTTTTTTGGAAACTTTGTTAAACAATTAGTTTCAACAATTAATAATAGTCTATAAAATAATTATTGTTATATAACCTCAACAATTATTCTGTGCTCATTAATTTTAATATAATATAATTTGTACACTTTTATAATTACATCAAATTCTTTTTTAATTGTTTACTTATGTAATTTAATAATTGAATTAATATTTCATTAATAAGTTCTTAACACATTAATAATTGCATTATTTATACAATAAGATAACATTATTCTAACGGTACAGGTAATGATGTATCTAGACATTCATAGTTTTAGTGGAGAGGAGTGGAATAAATATATTAATCAATGAATCATTTAAAATATTTTTTTTAACGAAATACCAAATTTATATTTTTGCGATGACAGAGTTTTACTTTAATATTTATTTATTAGTAATTCATTTTGGCATTGTATCAAAAAAAAAAAAAAAAAAGTCAATAGATAAATCATGAAACACATACATATAGCTAATTGAAGATACACTTATAAACACCTTGTGCATTTTTTGAAACATACAATTGCATACACATCTACTGACAAGGTCAACCAGAATATTTTAAAGTTTTCAACTATAATTAAAATTGAAAACTGAAAGATAAAGTAAGTATAGTGTGAAATAAATATATGTAACTCATTATAATCTTGGTTGGATAAATGAAGCCGAGCCTCAACAATTTAATTCTTTAAGATTTTGAAAAAAGCGAAGAATTTATTGATTCTACAATAATATTTATTGTGATTTGTAATAATTTTTGTTTGTCCATAACTGTTTATTGGGTTGAAGATCAAAAGATTTAAGATTAACGTATTCGAGAGTGTTTCCGATATTTAGGAAATACTAATGAAAAATCGGATAAAGACACTAAAAACGGTAAAATGTCGTTAACTAGATATTTTTTAAAATCGATTTTACATGATTAGTCATAACGCTAAATGACGTACAAAGCTTGAAATCTCACCAAATGTCAATTACGCTTACATACAGAGTAGACAAAAGTTATGTGAATATATACTTATTTACATATTTTTACTACTGTACAATGTACAAATGTATAATTCCTTATTCCTTCGTCGAGTAATTGTAATATTAATATTCAAACAAGCACAGTTTATTAGTGGACTTCAAAGAGACTCACAACTAAGTGATTAACTGCTAGGTTAGATACTAATCAAAATTGACGGCGCAAAACGCAGGTATTAAAATATCATAATTATGTGTGAACATTGTTACTTACTGAACACATAAGTGAAATAAATCAATAGTAAGCAAATGGTTTAGAAACCATATATCTATTACAGATTTTAATAAAAAATTTAAGTATTAGAAATGACGCCTCGACGTGTCTCATACAATAATAATTACGCCGCGTATTCACAATCTCCAAGCCAAGCCAACATCGCACAAAACCACGTAGGTATAGTGGTATAGAAATGAGACATATTGAATAGTGTTTAAACATTTAATTGTGTATATTGTACATGCAGCATTAGGAATTACATAATCGATACTTAATGAGCTTACTAAATATATATATATATATATATATATATACGCTCATTTTTACGAGTCCCTTGATTTTGACGACATTTAACATGTAATTAACAGTGGATAATACACCCGTCTTGTCAATGATGTCAATATAAAAATACATTTCAGGGGGACGGCCGGGGGGGGATTGCCCCCCTGAGATTTTTCATGTCAGTTACAAAATTTAAGATTTTAGATTCTGAGTGAAGCGAAGGATCTTATGGTTTTACAATGATGTTTATTTTTTTTTTCTGTAAACAGTTTTTCGTATAGAAATCCTTGTCCAAAAGTTTCGTCCAGCAACTTTTTAGATTCGAAATTGAACTGAGAGCGTCTTAAACGGGTTTTACTGTGTATATTGTATATTACATATATTTTACGTATATTCGAAGTGAAATCAAGATTTTTCTTCAATGATTATTTCAAATTCGTTATTTTAAAATTAAATTTCAGTTTCCGAGGGAAGGAAATAGTAGATTGTCTTGACATGAATGTTTATTTATTTTTATGGAAATGCTTTTTAGTAAACTTAACTTTGTCCAAAAGTTTCATCTAGTAACTCTATAAATCGCAAATCACCTTTAGATGGTACTTTGAGGGTTCATTTTTCTAAGCGTTAAGAAAAATTTCCGAAAAACGATACCATGAACGAGTCTTTCACCTTATCGATTTTAGTTTCTTAGTCATAACTCAAAAGAATATTTTGGCTAAAAATAGAACATCGATAAAACCTTGTTTTTAAAAGTTTATTTCTAATGAAATAATTACTATTAAGTAACAAGTATTGAATATCAAATAGGACTTAACTTAAATAATTAAATCAAGACACTCAAAAATTTAAAAAATCGTTAGTCAGGATTGTTTTTTTTTTATAAAAGTGTAAGTAGATTATTATACCATTTTTATGGAACCGACTGTATTTACATAAATATTTAACTTTAAATGTGTATAAAAAATTATTGTAGTGTCCAATCATTATGGACCTTTGGATACAAATAGAATAACATGAAAACTTTTATATGGTTTGGATAAAAAAACCTACTGACAATTAGACTAAAAACGGTTAAATATATATTAAGCATATATTTTACATTTAGGCTTTGCTTAGAATCGTTCAACTATAGAAATGATATATCATTTCTTAAAAATGTGATACACCTATCCCCAATATTTAGTCCGTGGATCGAATAATACCTCGTGGTGCGAAGTACGTACTTTTTATCATAACTCATTACCTTTTATTTTCAATTGACCAAATGAACCATTAAAAATAATTGAAAAATACGCATTCTGATCACTTTCATATATGTACTAAAGTCAATAATTAATAAAATAAGAAAAGTTAATTGAAAAACTAATTACGTTTTAGATCACTTTATATACATAAAAGTATATTGAGTAGTTTTATTGAAATTTATCCCGGCGTTTGTATTTATACATTTTAGTAGGTAGTGTTAATTTAAATAATATGTTCACTTATATTATAAAGTCGGTAAAAAAAGTGAACTTTTATGACTTTATGACTCTATTATAACTTTTGTTTTGCTTGAAAAAGTACATTTTTGTGAAAACTCACTAATCACATACAATATAAATAATATAATCTCAAACATTAATTGCAACGATAGCTTAAAGAATTACGTATTTCGCCCAATGGTGTATTATTCACTCCTCGGACAAGTTAATGGAGATGGGTGTATTGAATTTTAAAGAAATGGTGGATCATTTCTTAAGTTAATCGATTCTGAGCAAAGCGTCAGAATTAAAATATGCCGTTCATATATTTGACCAATTTTTGTCTAAGTATCGGTTTTTTTTTTTCAAAACTATTTAAAATGTGTTTGTTTTGTAAAAAAAAAAAAAAACATTTTTTTTTTAAACTAAAATATTCAAAACTTGTTATTTTATCTGTATTCAAAGTTTCATTATGATAGTATGGACTTATTTCTTCAAATAAATATTTAAGGTAGAGAATTGCCGTAAAAACAGTTTATTATGTAAAAATTTTATGATAACAATTTAATTAAACGCTTGTAAAAAAAAAAACGAGTCATTATTTTTAGAATTTTTTCAGAATAGTTAGAAAAAGTATGAGTTAAGTCATATTAATATTTCTGAAGTTTTCACTGAATATTAAAAACTTTCTTATAAATATACTTGAAAGAAACGTGGATCTTCAAAATTCTATTTTTAGCTCATTAATAGTAAATTTTTTGAAACATTTTTCTAAGTACGTAATAATACATCAATAATATTTATGAAGAAAATTTCAAGATTCTAGTAACATTAATTTTGTAGTTTTGAAAAAATTCTTAAAGTAGATTTAATAAGAATATCATTTATGGTGAATTTCGCGTTTTACCCCGATTTTCCTCAGTTTTTCTTCACTTCTGAAAAAATTATTTTAAAGAACGTTTAATATACCCTCAAAGTACTATCTAAATTCGATTTTCGATCTATAGAGTTGCTAAATGAAACGTTTGAACAAAGTTAAGGTGAGTAAGAAGTATCTTCAGAAAAAAATAATAAATATGATTGTAAAACCATAAGATCCTTCACCTCACTCAGAATCTAAAAAAAGAAATAGCACTATATACAAAAAAAAAAAATGTAAAATATCCACTTCCTTGATTCATATAAGAGTATTTTTTTTTCATTTATGCCCTATGATAAAGCCATTGTTTTTGCATGTGTGTATAAGTGTTACTTGTGTAATACGTGTATGTAGGGATTTATAGATAAAAAGTCTCTTGGTTACCCATTACACTATTTTTAACCGAAAAATGAAATCGCTGTATCGCTCATTTCGTGAAATACAGAATAAATAAATAAAAAAAAAAAAAAATAAATAAAAAAATAAAAAATTACACATTCCTATGTAGTTTAACAGATAAACGATGCGATATTGCATTGACAAGATCGAGAATCGGTCACGCATTTTTAACTCATGTGTTCCTAATTATTAATTTAAAAACGCCTAACATTCATACTCGGGAAATTGTAAATTCTGCTGATTTTAATAATATGTAAATTATCCCAATGGTTAACTCTCCCAGCTCTATTTAATTTCAATCATTCTGGACGGAAGAATTGCATAAGCAGGTACCGCCCAGTCGTTGATTAAAAAAAAAGTTGATTCTATCTGAAGGATAATTTGAAACACTCCAGGGTCTGTAATAAATTTGTTTGTAGGTGTATTTTGTTTTTCAGACTACCCAATATTAAAGATACGATAATTCAAATAGAATTACAAAAAAAATCACTGTCTCAGTGTTGCCGATTCGCAGTACAAAAATGCAATTCAAAATAACTTGGTAGAGTTTACATATTTCTTTAAAGTAGAAATGAAATAAACCTGAGAGTTTTACATGTTTCTTCAATTAAATACAATGTTGAACCACTTGAACCGGAAAAGTTCATTATACAATCCGAAAAATTTCCACTACCCCATATGCACTATATACCTAGTATGTTTGACCACCGAATAAATAATTGATGAATGCACACAAAATTTCAAAACTCACGTTACGCCTTATAAATACCAAATAACCTGAAAGAAATTTTTGACGAAAATAATAGCACTAAAACTATGAATTTCCTAACCAAAATCAGTATTTTAAACAAATTCTGAAAACTAATATTTCATAGTATACATATATATATATATATATTATATATATATGTTACGGTCCAAGTGGAAAAATCAGTCACTGTATACAATGATCAAACATTGTATACAATGCTAAATCTATTTGGGCAAAGTAAACCATTCATATTTATTTCCTATATAAACTAGTCATTGTAATACAATGTCTGGTCATTGTGTACAATGCTAAAACTGGTGAGGACATTGTATATAATTCTAAAACTGATGCAATTAGAGATAATAACACTCTCGAGTCTAGTTTTTTCCAAACTTAACAACTCAACTTCTACCCAATCAAAATATACTTTAAAGTTTATTTCAGTAATTTAATAAGTTGATAGGCGACAATCAGTAGGTAGATAATATCAACAGGTAATGGGACACGTTACATTGTCACTTTATCGCTAATATTATCTCAATAGGACGAAACTCGTACGCAATACATAAACATACTGTCAGTTCCGTGTTATACTCGTACGTTCGGCCATTAAATTTAGCGTGTGCGTGTTTTAAAAATGGAAAGTAAATTTATAAATTGTTTAAACAATATTGTTGAAAATAAAAAACATAATAGTACATTTTTAAGTAAAAAGAAATATGATGAACTAATTTTGCATTTAAAAGAATTGAAATCGAATAAAACTAAGACTTCAAATGATTATAAATTGATTAAGAAATATGATATTTTTAAAGTGAGTAATTTAGAAAGACTTATTGTGCCAATTAATGAAGGTAATCAAATTAAATATTACGTGCATAATGAAGAAATATTTAGTATTCTACATGAAACACATTTATCAATCGGGCATGGTGGTCGCAGTAGAATGGAACACGATCTAAATAGTAAATATAAAAATATCACAAGGGAAACAATTATGTTATACCTGAACTTATGCGAATCATGTCAAAAAAAGGGCAGTTCAATTAAAAAGGGCTTAGTGGTTAAACATATTATATCAACAGAAATGAATTCACGTTGTCAAATCGACTTAATTGATATGCAGGCACAGCCTGATGGTAATTATAAGTTTATTTTGGTCTATCAAGACCATTTAACTAAATTTGTAAACCTACGTCCTTTAACTCATAAACGTGCTGAAGAAGTTGCGTATGTGTTTCTGGATATCTTTACAACTTTTGGTGCTCCGACAATATTACACAGTGGCAATGGAAGAGAATTTGCCAATAAGGTTATAGAAGAACTATGTAACATGTGGCACGATTTGAAAATTGTACATAGTAAACCTCGTCATTCGCAAAGTCAAGGTTCGGTTGAACGTGCAAATCAGGACGTCGAGAATATGCTAGGAACATGGTTGCAGGATAACAAGATCAAAAAGTGGAGCGAAGGCCTGAAATTTGTACAATTTATGAAAAATCGTGCTTTTCACCATGGCATCAAATGTTCACCTTATGAAGCTATGTTTGGCTGTAAACCTAAAATTGGATTAAATAATTGTATACTACCAAAACATATTGTAGAGAAATTAAAAACCGAAGACGATTTGGAAAAGGCATTGAACACTGCAATTGGAGAAGAAAAAGACGAAGAAAGCGAAGAAAAAGAAAAAAATGAAGAAAACGAAGGAGAAAGAGAGACAAATTATAATAATGTTTTAAATTCTAGAAAACTTTCTATACACAAAAAAAGAACTGAATCTGTTCATAATTTAGATATTCAAGCTAACAAAATGAAGTTTATCTCGGAAAGACGATTTTGTGAAGGAACAATTGGACAATCAGTTAAAATAAAGATACCAGATGTAAATAGAGCTCGAAGTGACTTACGATCAATTTTGGGAGTGATTATATCAGGTAATAAAAGCAATTTTACTGTTACGAGTATTATTAACATGTTCACTCATTTGTGATTAAAATTTGTTTTAGTGGATAATGGAAATTACAAATTAGGCACAACTAAAGGTCAACTGCAACATTATTACAGTAGAAATCAGTTTACAATTTGCAAGGAGGAGTTTGTTTGTATTGAGGATGTACCCGACATTCAGTTATCTCTGAGGGAAGTAGCTAGACTATTTTCAAATCTAGGAGGACAAGGCTACGAACGCTGCACTTGTGTTACAAAATGTGACACAAAAAAATGCAAATGTAAAAAGGTCAGTATTTTATGCAACTCGAAATGCCACAATGGCAATAATTGTAACAATAAATAATATTATTTTTTTCTATTTATTAATAATAATTAACATTAAATATCTAATAATTCATTTTTTTTCTAATAATTTGAAATAATATATAAATTTAAAAACTATAAATATAAGAATGTATAAATAATTATTTATGTTTACTTGGCATTTTCAGTTCTGGTCATTGTATACAATGTCTAGTCTATGTGTATAATTATCCACATGGCTTGATACAATCGGACATTGTATACAATGTTTGATCATTGTATACAGTGACTGATTTTCTACTTGGACCGTAACATATATATATATTTTTTTTTTTAATATATATTATATATAAATATAACTTGCTTCACATAAGAAGAAGCCCCCCATTGGAGGCACTCCTAGTATACATATAACATATAACTAGAGTTAGGATGTTGATGACTTTTGCATTTTTTTTCCTTTGATTCTATACAATGCTATCCTAGCTAAAAATTTGATTCATGCTCTCTTGATGCAGAATATTCTAATTTTATTTTGCATTTTTTTTGCATTTTTCGGCATTTTTAGCTACAAATGCATTTTTGTTTGTTTTTTAGCGTAATTTTTCAACATTTTTAAGACATTTTTTCATCTTTTAGGTCATTTTTTGTAGTTTTTTACAATGTGGGGTAATTTTAGATTTTAGAGCAAGAGTTGAACCCTAGTTTGGAAACAAATTTAATTTATTTAAAATCTAACTTTTGATTTGGACAAGTAGTAAAAAATTATTATTACACCCATTATCACGCCCATATTTCTAAAAAAATTATTATTTATAAATATATTTTTTTTCACTGAATTAATTAGTTTTTTAGATCATTTTTAAGGTTATTTTTGAAGTTTTTAGGGAATTTTTGCACTTTTTTAGAGTATTTTTGCATTTTTTTTTAGAGCATTTTGCGTGTTTTTAGCTCATCAACATCCTAACTCTACATATAACATATAATATATGTATACATTTATAAGTGTATTTTTAATGTACACATGTTAAAATCTATTCAAACAATAATATGTTATTTTGAAATATAAAACAAAACTTGACAAAAATGGATTATTCTTATAATTTTTCCAGATTTATTTTTGCTAGAAATTTGAAAATGTCTCCATTAAGCTATACATTTAATAAAATATGAGTAATTAATAATCATTGTTGTTGGATTAAGTGGTATTTAATCTATCGGCTATACTGTTTGTTTTAACAGTATTTGTAATAAAATACGAAAAATTCTTTTAAGGCTTTATGATTATAAAAATCCTTGATTTTTATCCTTAATAATGGTGTATCGGTTGTCGTTTGAATAAATAAAATTTGAAAAAGTAGCTTAGTCAATTTTATATAAAAGTAAAGGTAAATAAGTAGTTGGAATTGAGACAAATATCCCGATCAATAAGATTCAATGTGATATTGTGATATAGTCAGTGCCAAATGAATATTAACCTAGAGCAATTTAAAAATGTTCACGTTTAGTTGAATCTTTTCCAAAATATCTTTAGACGTATTTTTGTATTAATTTATTTTATTTTATACTAAAAAAAAAATATTTATGCATAAAGGTAATTCAAATGTGTCTTGGCTGTCAATCAAAAACCATTCAAACGACGTGAATGTGAATATTTTTCAAAACATTTTATGAATTAATTACTCAAGTTGTTAATAATTCGTATTACTTTTTTTTTTTTTTTTTTTTTTTTTAATTTCTATAACAGTTTTTTTTTAAACTTTATTAAAGCGCAAAAATATATGTGTACTTTCATAAAGTAGCGTGTACTTATTTATAATACTTATTATATAGAAAAATGTTAAGATATGTACTTACCTATAAATTCAGTACCTATATCTATAAATACAACCAATATAGCTTACGAGAATAAATATGTTTTAATTATTTACAATTAAAAGTAGGTATGTAATTTCTACATCATTAATTAATGAATAATTTATATAATATTTTAAATTTAGAATGATGATAACAATTCATTTTGCTATAAAAAAAAATGTCAACCAAACTCCAACCATAGCTTTAATCATAGCTTGAACAAAAATCAGTACATTGAATAGTTATAGTAAAATATTTTAATTTATTTTCTTGTTATAATGATAGGCATTAGACTGACTTAATATTAATATAGAGAGCCACCATTAAATGTTGTGTCTGACGTAATAAAACGTGGGTACCTGAACGCTTGCACCATTATTCTTAAAATAAAATGTATTTCTTAGTCCAAAACGTATTAAATAAATCTATTTTTTAAAACTTAAACAACTTGCCAGACAACATTAACCTTGGAAATTCAAGCCAAATACCGAAATATATAATTTTCAACTTACATGTTTTTTTTTCATTTAATCATAATAATTATCAAAAGTGAAAAACTGTATGAAAGAATACAATCATTGTCATTTTATCGTAAGAATGATGTACATTTATTCACCGTAAGTGTAACATAATTTTTTTATCTGATATCTTTAAACAAGTACCTTCGTGAAATCTAATTTATAATTTATTCTTATGAAGCAGTCAGTATATCTTTAATTAAGAAAACATTACTACAAAAATATACACGTATTTGTATATAGTTGACATTGTATTAAAAAACTCAATTCCTACTGTTTTTCCAATTATGTATAAATTTTGATTTATTAGTATTGATTTTGGCAGGGAAATCATTCTTCAAAGAGATACGATTGAATGTTATTGGAAACTAAAATTAAAATGAAAAAGTGAAATGCAATCTTTTTAGTTTAATGTACTTATAACTAAATGGCCGTTTATATTTAAGCAAGTAATATTATATCCAACATCAACACTGCACCATATTTCTTCTTCTAAAAATAGAATACAATAATTTCAAATAAAATAATTCTTAATTAAAATTACATTTTATCATTCTTTTTACATTTTTCAACGTGCATTGTTCATTAATTTCTAGAAAGTTGAATAAATTGTTTTTGAATTGTATGATCCTATTTAATCCTATCTCATGTTTTTATTTTTTTCATCAAACCGTAGTTTTATGAAATAACGATCGACTATAAATAGTTTTCAAATATTCAGTTTTCTTCACACTTTAACAAATCCTAACTCTGATTAAATGAAAGCTTTGAACTATTGTCTTTTGTCTTCTATTTATGAATGAAATATATTATAGTTATTTTTAAAATTTGAACTTTTTCATGTTACCCATAAAAAATAGAATGATTTAGTGAGTGTAAAAGAGATTTGACCCTGGCATTTGAACACTACACATTTATTTAATACACGAGATCAAAACTTTTACTATGTCGTCCAAATTAATAAAAACAAAATTGTTCCGTAATAATTTTCCAATTATTTCAATATTTTTTTTTCTTGTCTGGCTTTAATCCCATTTTACATTTACTTAAGCCGAATAAAGTTTGGAAATTGGAAGAGCTGACGGATATTTCCACCATGCCAGGCAAAGAATGGGCCAGAAATACACTGTTCGGGCGGAATAAAAATGTTTAATAATATTTTGATAAGTTAAATATTTTTCAACGATAAAACACAATTAATAATCGTAAGTGTTTAATCAGTTACATGAAACTAAAAATAAGAATATTAGAAATTATTTTTAATTATGTATTCATCTTAAAAATGTTTAATCTAAGAGATAACTGACACTTGCCAATCGTTTAAGTGTTGGTAGTATATATTCATATGGCTGAACAGAAATGTTTACATTCCTATGTGTTAACACTAAGTGTCAAAAACGTCTTAAAACTGATTTTGTTTTATATAATCTTTTAACTGTTAGTTATTTTAGCAAACATATTGTGATACGAGATTTCAATTCACATAATAAATCTTTTCAAATGGTTTAACTGTTTTGTTTAATCGGTACCGCACTAATTCAAATTATTATCAATATAAAACTGATGATAGGAAATACAGAAAAATACATTTTACGAAAATATATACCAGTTAATTAAATAAATGTGTAATTATTATAATCAATAAATTTATAGTAAAAATATTGAAAAATTGTATTTGTATTTTGTATTTTAAATTGTAAAAAAAAAAATCATGAATACTCTTAAACAGTGTTATCAATCGAAACATTAAAAATAATTTTAAAAAATAAGTCCTTCATTTCTATCGAATATCTACTTAATATTATCACTTGTTAAAAAGTGTATAAATGTTTGTTTAAATAATACATCTAAATTACCTATTCACCGCTATTCACTTAATTTTCTTTTTTATCATATATCATATGTGTCATTCTCTTTTTTTCAATAATTATAATTGATATCTATTTTTACAAGTATTATATTGCAGGATCTATAATGATACCATAAATTATATAATACAATTATCTTAATTCAATGATGTTACGCTTTACTTAAATTTGCGACAAAAATAGTTTTATAATATTTAATTTTAATATAATACTGCATAAACAGGAAGCATTTCAATTAGAAAATAATTTAAATCTAAATTATTGATAAAATTTTAAACTAATTGAAACGTTTGGTAATTTAAAGTATAAGGCAGGGAGTTTATTTCGATATTGTTACATATTATTTGAATAATACCTATAAATCAAATTGTAATACATTTTACTGAATTTTTGTCGTATATAATCCTTTCATACATAGAGTTATATCAAACTGTTTTTAGAGATGATGATAGCCGTATAGAACATAAGATGAACGAAATAAATTTTCTTATTCTTGCGTTAAGAGACGAAAGACCGCATTTCAAAAGTACACTGATCTTTGTTGAACTCTTTCGATGTCATTAATTTAGGTTGGCTTAGCTCCACAAAATATAACATACTTCGGAAGGTGATATTTGTTATTAACTTTAAAATAAGTACATTTTACAATTTTACAGAGACTTAGTGTAGTGTAAATTATAATGACCAAGTTACACCATTTAAAAATACTTTAATACAGTTACGTTTTGGTTTAAACCGATAGTATTTTTAATTTTTATACGTAATAAATCGTTTACATGGGCTCATGATTTTTTTTTTAAACGGTATACCTGAGTTTGGGAATTTTTTAGTCATATTTATAAGTACCTAGTATACATAAATGTTGGTAAAATCGTATTTATAACTTGTATAAAAAAATTGGTTGAATAAAAATTGATTTGTTTTGAAAAATGTTGCTATTCATAATACTTCATTTAAAATACAAACTATAAATTTAATTAATAACTGTGACAACAAATGAATAATTTGTCAAGACATTTAGATCATTTTTAAAGAAAAAAATGTACATATTTCACCAAATACACTTATAACACACAAAGCCTGATTTAATACAATAACAGAACTTGTGTTAGGTCTTCAATTCGAAAATGTTCTTAAAAAAATCGATTGAGAGTGGGACGAAAAACGTTAGTAATAAAAAAAACCAAAAAATTGACGTAAAACATATTATTACGTAAAAATCGTATTATATTTACTTAAATGCATATAAAAAAAATTCTAAGCTATGATTTTTGAAATTTTTCAAGAATTGTTTAAGAAGTTGATGGGTATAGTCATATGAAAATGTCATAAGTTTTTCTCAAATATTCAGAATTTTATTTGGGATAAACTTTTTTCAAACAATGTAATTTCTATGTTACATATTTAGCCCAAATGTGTAAATCACTTTTTTGACACATTTAGTGATACGTCATTAACAATTGGTGAAAATTTCAAGTTTCCAGCAACATTACTTTTGGAGTAATGACGAAATTACTAAATTTGATTGAATGAAAGTTTCGTTTACGGCGAATTTCGAAATTTTGGACCATTTTAGGCTGTTTTACCACTCACCTGAAAAAACTATTGAGATGAGAACTTAATGAACCCTGAATTTTATTAAATTTTATGTTTTACATTTTAGTAACCGAGCACTTACTTAACATTTTAACAAGGAATCAATTTAAAGGCCTAGACAACTTTTTATTTTGTTCATATTTTTCTAATTTAATTTTTTACTTTGCCGTCCTGCGTAGTATTAAAAAATAAATTTCAAGTGATAGTGAATAGACAACTAGAACAACATTAGTAAACTTTAATAAGAATTTTCATCGTTAGTAGAACAAAAGTCTCATCGGGAGTCGATCAAGCGCTGAATGCGTGCATTACTGCATCACGCCATACTATTGATTATAGAATTGACGAGTCTATTCTATTAATCAATGGCCATACACTGTGATATCACTGATGTTAAAATACTGGGTTCGAAAAATTCTATAAATAATTAATAAGTATTTAATACTTCCGATGGTTCAATAAGTGATAAAATGACAAAAATGACTAAAATTCTTAATAACTGACTACCTTATGAATAAATATACTGAAATCAATTGGATATTACATTTTGTAAAATAAATGCATGTTCATTTGATTAGAAAAAAAATGTTCTTCTGCGTGAGGGGCTCGTCCCCCCCCCCCGAAATTAGGAGCCAAGTTCAAGTGTACCATCTGTACTTGCGTAAATCAGTACTTGAACACACATCTATATTTCATTTATTATTTGGTTAACTTTCAAAGTATCAAAGTTACAAACGTTAGGTATTTGTTTAAACTAATCACTCCAATTATTGTTAAGTATCTTCTTATTATAATATCTGAATTAATTTAGATCAGTTCACGTTTAAATGATAAAATTTAAAAAGACATAACTAATACAAAGAATGATTTTTTTAAAATTTAAATTTAGACTTAAATATAAATTTTAAGAACATGTTTTGCTAATCATACTTTAACATAAAATTGACTTGACCACAATTCTTGTACCTCGAGATTCCTTTTTTTTTTCAATAAAATTATGTTAATGAAACATGATGTAAGAAATTCCAATTATAGATTAATATTTCATCAGATAATAAAATTTTAAGTTATATTTAATAAATCGTGTTAATATAGTTTAAAGTGTTTGCACTGCTTTAACTCATAAAAAATATTTATGTTGAAAGAACGTTCATCTTAATTTTGGTTTACATAATATATTTTAATATAGCTTTTATGTCTGCAAGTAGGTTTATATATTTTAATTGTTGAACCAAATATTAAGAAATTGTAATGAATAATTATATATTCATTTTTATTGACCATCAAATTATTTTTATAACATTATCTTTTTATAGTTACTAAAACCACTGAAATATTTTAATACTTTTACTGAAATTTATAAATAATGAAATTGATTAGAAAAAATTATACTTTTGTCCCAGAATTGGAATTTTAAAATAAAATAATTATTAATTAGAATTGATGGTATATAGAAATTTATAGAAACCTATCGATTGTAAATAATAATGTCACTGTTTCATCGTATTGAATATTAAAATTAAAATGTTTATTAATGTAGCGTAAGTTATCATAGAAACGTATAACATTTTCATTTAACTTTTTTAAATGGTACGTACTAAATATTAACTACAATACGATGTAACTAAAAACAATCACAGTATGAAAAAGGTAATGGAAAAATAAATTAAGCAGTTAAGTTAATGAGATAAAAAAAAATTATCTTTCATTCCCAAACTAGTTATGTTTAACATATTTTATGATGCACTTTAATATATTTAAGTGAAATATTATGTATACTAAATGATTTTGCTTTTCATCTAGGTACCTATTATTATTACCCATTGCAATTCATATACCTATATTTTCAAAGAAAGTATATTAATTAATAAGATACTTTAGAATTTACACTTCGTTGTTATATGTCAATTTTGTTCTTGTATTATTTTTATACAATATTATGGAAATTTAATTGTATTCAAGACATAATCTACTGAAAAAAAACTATAGATACGTATTGAATTTGAATATATTCAATGTTACAATTACAAATGTACAATAAATGAATAACGTATACTTAAATTGCATAGGTAATGTCTAATTATGTTTTTACTATTGATAATTATTACATAACTATTTTAAATATATTGAATAATTTTATACATCAGGTGTGACCAGCAACCATTTTAAAATTGATCGTTTTTGTAAACACGACAATGGTTGTTTAAAAATGTTATTTTTATTTTCATCCAACATCTTAAAAACGATTTTCTTAAATATTTGTTTTTGGAAATTTAATATGGATATTTATGAAACATACTCGTTAAAAAGCTGGTAAGTGAGATGATGGTGGTACAAGTTCGTCCTTAGTCCCTTCGGTCCTCGGACAAGATATTGGTGATGAATGTATTAAGTTTTAAAGAAATTATGACTCATTTCTTTAGTATAAAACGATTCTGAGCAAAGCTTCAGTGTAATACAATATATTATTATTTAAATACTGTTTACGTATTTTACGGTTATTTGTATAATTTTTGGTGAGTTATAATAATTTATTAAAGTGTGTATAAAAAAAAATCCTGAGTCACGATTTTTGAACTTTTGTTAGGATAATTAGGTAGGTATATGAGTAAGGTCATATTAAATTTTCAGAACTTTTTGTCAAATATTTAAAATTATATTACATAAAAACTTTCAAACTATTTGGTAAATTAAAAGTTCTATATTTAAGTCAAAAGTGCTATAATTGTTCTGAAAATTTTGTCTAATATAAAAAAGTATGTATTTGATATTGGATAAAATTTTCAAGTTTCTAGCTTCAATACTTTTCGATTTATGACTAAATACCTAAAATCTGAACAGTGAAAATCTCGTTTACGGCGGATTTTTACCGATTTTACCGTTTTTACTCAGTTTTTCGATCGTTATTCTTGATTACTGGAAAAACTATGGAGATTTTGGAAAAATGACCTCTCTAAAGTACCATCTCAGTTCAATTTCGAATCTAAAAAGTTGCTGGACGAAACTTTTTGACAAGAATTTCTATACGAAAAAGTGTTTACAGAAAAAAAAAAAAAAAAAAAAAAAAAATAAACATCATTGTAAAACCATAAGATCCTTCGCTTCACTCAGAATCTAAAATTGAATAATAAATAGAATGACCATTAAATTATGTAAACCCAGTGCCGTATTTACCAGTTAACACTATAAGCTAGTGCTTAGGGCGGCAATTTCTCAAGGGCGGCAAATAATTTTTAATATTAAATTTTTACTATTTTAGTAAACTTTAAAAACTTTAAAATAAGTTATTTATATAGCATGGGTTGACAATTGTGTGTTTATCTCTGTACCTAATCACAAAAAAAAACCCAGTAATTAGTCAATGCAATAGAGGGGTCTCTGTAAATTGCGTTCCATTTCAAATTTTTTATGTAAATTGCGGCCTGGGTATATTTTATACATACGTAAATTGCGGCCCAGGTATATTTTATACATACGTAAATTGCGGCCCGGGTATATTTTTGTACATATGCTTATCTAACTATTTCTTATTAATATGTAAATTACGTCTAAGCCTTTTTTCCACAAAACCAATATTTTCCTTCCCATTTTTCAGACTTAGGACTATAACTATAACAGACTTAAAACTATCTATACAAATATTATTATCATCAAATTTCAAAAAATACTTACACGTTTTAACTGTGCAACACCAACGTTGAATATCATTGTTTAGAAATTTATAAAAACGAAATTTGAAACCATCAACTATTTTCAACGTTTTATTCCTTTCACTTTTCATAACGTCCATTTTTATGAGATTGAAAAAAAATACTGTAAACTGTAGAGCAACCACAGATATATAAAACAGCTAGATAGCCGACACAACGAATAAAATTGAAGTCTAGAATCCATATGCGAACAGGGCAAAATATGATTGATTAATCCATGACATTTTACATTATTCCATGAAATATAATTTTTCTGTGATTGAAACCAAAGATATAATATAAAAATGTTGTTTTATATATCAGTTATCTTTTTACATGGATTTGGATTGAAACACAATTTTTCGTTTATAACTTATAAACATGAAGATTAGAGATAAGGAGACCAAACTCCTATGAGCCGCCCGTTTATAAAGTGGCCCGACAAAAGTCGCACGGTTATTCTGCCACCAGGAGCGCGTCGTTCGATTAGAGGGCTATATTTTACAATTATAGCATGTAGACATGTAGTATTATTATACTATATATAATAGGAATTATGTATGTTTTTCGAATTAAACATGATTTATTATTCCTTGCAAATAATTTATTACTTTATGATTTAGATCAGATCTAAAACATATATACAGAATTGGGGATATTGGTTAAAATTGGTTCAATAATAAAAAAGCTGGTAAGATAATGGTGGTGGAAGTTGGTCCTTCGTCGCTACGCTCCTCGGACAAGATAATGGTCATGTGTATAGAATTTTCTATTGCGGGATCACCAAGTTTACGATAATTTAGTTGTATGGTAGGTACTTTAAATTTGAATGCAATGATAAATCATTGCATTCGGAAAAAACCATTCTGAGTAAAATTCAGTAGATAGTCAATTTATTATGTAAATTATAACAAGAAAAGTTTCAAATTTTTTAGCACTATTCTTGTTGAAGGCAGTACAAAATAATTAACATCGATTATATAATATTCTTTATTTCGACGTTTTTAGTCAAATATTGTAGGCAATTTGAACGCGTAAACAGTTGTAAAAAAAAATTGTGACTAACGATTTTCGATATTTTTACATCATCGGTAGTAATACACATGAGTATGATTGTATTAAATTTTCAGCTCTTAATATCCAAAGGTTAAAATTTTAGAAAGCAAAAACCTCCAAAAAATGAGAATTTTCCAATATTTTCAAACTTCGATATACAAGTCAAAAGTTGTTAAATCTTTTTGAAAATTTTATTGGCTATGTGAGTGGCCATTTTTAGTAGTCATTAAAATTTTCAAGTCCCTTGCTCTATTATTGACGGAGTAATGGCTAAAAAACTAAAATAGATTTTACGAAAATCGAGAATACGGCATTTTCACCGTTTTTTGACAATTTTTCGGTAGTTATCGCCCACTCCTGGAAAAACTATGGAGAAATTCGAAAAATGAGCCGAATAAAGTACCATCCCAACAAAAGTTCCGTTCTAAAAAGTTGCTGGATGAAACTTTTGGGCCAGTATTTCGATAAGAAAAAGTGGCTCCATACATAAAAAACTAACTAAAAAACAAAACTAAAAAACTAAAAAAAAAAAACTAAAAAAAAACACACAGATTTGTAAAACCAATACATTCTTCGAAAAACTTCGTTTTACTCAGAATCTAAAACAAATATATTATTATAATTAGCTATTAAACACATGAACATAGATGATTTCCATATGATTATTTATTATTGAATTCATCAAAATATTAAATTTATAAATAGACAATGTATACAATGGTAAGGTTTCAAATAATTTGTATTATTATTTCGTATTTGTTTGATTATTTAAATACAATAATTATACATAAAACCAGAGTAATTTTTATTTTTTATTTTTTTTACCTAAACATTAAAAATGGTTAAGTGCTGTTTTGTACCAGGGTGTAATACTGGTTATGCTTTAGATGTCAAACAACAAAAATCAATTGGATTAAAAAATAAAAGTTTATTTAAAGCACCCAAAGTAAAAAAAAAAAACAAAATATCTTAACCTTATTTATGAATAATAATTTTCCTATTTAATTATTTGTTACATATGTTATTTAGAATACAGAGCTTTTAGCAAGATGGCATAGAGCATACCTAGAAAAGACAAAATGCTTACAGAAAATTGCTATATATGTGAATATCATTTCGAAGAGAATGATATTCTTTTTTTTGACGAGACTATCTTAAATGATGGAACAGTCAATAAAATTAAAAGAATTAGACCCATATTAAAAGCAGGGGCAGTTCCATCTATATTTCCGAACTTGCCATTGTATCTAACAAAGCATACAATGAATAGAAAACCTCCTCTTAAAAGGTCTATAAATATTGATAAAAAGATATCTAAACCAAGTCAGGCATGTTTAAATACAGTTGAAAATTCCCACGAAGAATTTTCTTTTCAGTATTTAAAAGAGAATCTGAATCTGTTAGAAAAACCATGTAATAAATGGATGTTTGGATTAACTGATGATGAAGTAGTGCTTGCAATATAGAATAGTGATTCTGAAAAAATAATAGTAATTTCAAATAATTTTATAGTAAAAGTAAGCAATTAATTATTCAAAAATAAAATAAATAACTGTACAAACCTATAATTGTATTTTATATTAATTCATATTATTCCAATTCTTTATACATTAAATATTGACAGATTTTTTGAATGGTATTGAAATTTTATTTGACTGCAACATTATTAATACAATTTTATTGAGTATGAATGATACAAATAAGTTATTGAAATATATACATTCTTTAATAGCATGTAAAGGGATTACATCAGCAAATAACATTAACAGGTTCATGTATTATTTATGTACATACCATTTTTCATTAAACTCGTAGTCATTATAGAATATTTTGAATTTTATACTTTTTTTACAGGAAACACCTTTTTAACTTTACTTGTATATTTAAGTATACTTTAATATAAGCAGGTAATTAGTAATGAATGATAATTTATATTTCATTCAAATACAAAAATAACGTACATTTATAGTAAAATACATATAATATGTGGTAAAACATAGCCCTCTAATCGAACGACGCGCTCCTGGTGGCAGAATAACCGTGCGACTTTTGTCGGGCCATATTTTGTATACGGAGTTTGGTCTCCTTATCTCTAATCTTCATGCTTATAAACTATAAACTATAAAGTGCAATTCAAGTAATTCAACATCATGATGGTTTCTTGTTCTGTGTCTGGTTGTGTCCATAGGAGACTGAAAGGAAGCAAAGTTCATTTTTTTTTTCGTAAGTTCCCGGGACGCAATTTACGTATGTTTTAAAAATACACGGGCCGCAATTTACGTATGTTTTAAAAGTACACGGGCCGCAATTTACGTATTTTTTAAAAGTACGCGGGCCGCAATTCACATAGTATATGACCATGACCGTACTTACAGGGACGCAATTTACCGACTCCGCAATAGAGAACAAGAGCTCATACTGTGGCATGTTCTATGGTATTATTACAACAAAATGGACTTCGATGCCATAATAGGTGATTTTGCGACTCAAAAGTCGCGCAGAAATGAGTACTAGACAATAACTATCTAATTTTGAATACAATAATTAACTATTTAAGTATTTATTACTACCATGTTTTTTATCATTATAGTTTATATCATATTTTTTATAATTACATTTTTTATATGAATGTATATGTATGCATTTTTATAACAGCTGTATATTTTAGATTCTGAGTGAAGCGAAGGATCTTATGGTTTTACAATGACGTTTATTTTTTTTTTCTGTAAACACTTTTTCGTATAGAAATCTTTGTCCAAAAGTTTCGTCCAGCAACTTTTTAGATTCGAAATTGAACTGAGATGGTACTTTAAAGAGGTCATTTTTCCAAAATCTCCATAGTTTTTCCAATAATCAAGAATAACGATCGAAAAACTGAGTAAAAACGGTAAAATCGGTAAAAATCCGCCGTAAACGAGATTTTCACTGTTCAGATTTTAGGTATTTAGTCATAAATCGAAAAGTATTGAAGCTAGAAACTTGAAAATGTTATTCAATATCAAATACATACTTTTTTATATTGGACAACATTTTCAAAACAATTATAGCACTTTTGACTTAAATATAGAACTTTTAATTTACCAAATAGTTTGAAAGTTTTTATGTAATATAATTTTAAATATTTGACAAAAAGTTCTGAAAATTTAATATGACCTTACTCATATACCTACCTAATTATCCTAACAAAAATTCAAAAATCGTGACTCAGGGTTTTTATTTATACACACTTTAATAAATTATTATACGATTTTTTACGATATTGTCTGATTTCTTTTAAGTTTATTTCTTATGAAATATTGAGTATTTGTTAGAAAGTTCTGAAATTTTAATACAAGTTTACTCTTATACTAAACTATCAATACCGAAAAAATATCAATAATCGTGACTCAAGATTTTTTTTCCAAGCATTTAAAAAATTATAGATATAACCGTAAAATACGTAAACAGTATTTAAATAATAATATATTATTTACACTGAAGCTTTGCTCAGAATCGTTTTATGCTAAAGAAATGAGTCATCATTTCTTTAAAACTTAATCCATTCATCACCAATATCTTGTCCGAGGACCGAAGGGACGAAGGACGAACTTGTACCACCATCATCTCACTTAACAGCTTTTTATTTTTCATCATTAAAATTTTAAGTAATAAAGAAAAAAACAATAATTGTACGATTTAAAAACATTTTTTAGACTAGAAAAATATTTATATTAAAAGGCGGTAATTTATTGTGTGCTTAAGGCGGCACAATGGTTAAATCCGGCACTGTGTAAACCAGAAACAAACTGGAGCCACAAACACTACCGAACTTTATGTCTTTAGAGTGGTCACATCAATATTAAGTTTATGAACATCAAAAATATTTAATAATGAGTTAAAGGCAAAATAAATAGTTACATTTCATCCTTATCTTGAAATTTCTTTCTCATTAATTCACAATTTATAATTGATCACTCATCAATTTATCGTCATTTACTTAAAATTAAGCAATCTTTATTTTTAATTAAAATAAATGTCTTATTTTTTTGATTTTGTTCTAATTTAGGCACAGTCAAATATTTGTCGTATTATTATGTAAACCAGAGAACTTGAAAATTAATGATTCGAAATTATTTTACTTAAAGGCGATGCTTTAACTTACTTAACGAAAATACGAATGAAAACTTAACTTCCGAACTGACCATAACTTCCAGATTTCAATAAAAATAATCGTTTATTTGATATATCAAAACATAATAATAGTATCTATGTACTAGTATGTATAATAATCTATTTAAGTATTTAAATTAGAAAAACTACGAGACCACATGCCTGGCCCACCAGGAAATTTTCCAGTTTGTTGGTGGGCCAGTCCACTTTTGTTGTGAACACTTACAGCAACATGACATAAACAACACAATTACTGAAGACTATAATTTTTATATTTTATATAGTTTCGTCAATTATTACTTGAAAGTTTTAAGGTATTTTTATAAATTATCAGATTGTACATCACTTCATTGTACATAAAAACTTGATTTGTTATGAGTTGATATTTATACTGTGTAAACATAAAGTATTTATATATTTTAGGTCACAACTAACATCATATTTAACTTTGCTTAAATACCAAAAGTTTGTGATTATTATATTATGCTATTGATTATCAAGCGCGGGTCCAGATGGTGGGCCGGGTGAGCATGGGCCCACCCCCAAAAATTTTCTACGATCACGATTTTGATTTTAAAATTGTCATCCAATGTCTGAAAATACTTAATACTTTATCTGATATAATAATAATCGCGTAGAAGAGTAAGAAAACAGCAGTTTATCCACCTCTTAAAATATCATGTAATTGTGACGTGGAAATGTGACGAATTCATTTTTATTTATAAATATCGATTGCCGTTTGTTACCGAATCAAATTCTGTGGAAGTGTACATCTCTGTCAAACGCCTGAAAGCATCGTTTTTAGAGTTTGAAGGAATATACAGACGAATCTTGGTCATTCCGATTTCAAGTGCTACAGCTGAAAGAAGTTTTTCGACCATGGAAAGAATAAAAACCTTCAACAGGCCAACAATGACCAGCAGACGCTTACATAACCTGGCTCTGCTATCTATTGAACTATATTCACGAAAAAAGTGACGATTCAATGAAGAACGCCGAGGAAATTCTAAATGAGTTTGCATGTGGCATGATAAGAAGATTGCATTTTTCATTTCAACTTTATTTCGATACTAAAAACCGAATAAAAATTATTCTGTAGTTGATTCAATGATACTAACGATTTCTAATTGTATTGTATTAACTTTTGTGGTTCAACGTACGGGCCCACTCGAAAAAATATTCCTAGATCCGCGCCTGTTGATTGTACATACTAGTATAAATACTATTATGTGTAATCAATGATATATATACCTAAAAAAATTGTTCGGGCATACTATAGAGAACACAGATGATGAAATCAAGGCCGCATTTCAGAAGGCCCGAATGAGGCAACACTCAGAGTGTCCAATTTTCAGGAATAGCACAATTTTTATAGTGTGTTATCAAATATATAACTAATTGAAATATATTTGTAAAATTTAAAATCGATTTTGATATGTCATCATAATATTGTATTATAGTCTATAGCTACTCTATATTGTATTGACATAAATATTGTACAAATAGCGTTTAATCTTCGATAATATCAAAGGCAGTCAAATGCTCAATATGACGGGAAAGATAACATTGAACCTATCCGCCGATAAAGTGTCCGTGGCGTATCGTGGTATATTGCCAACGAGTTCTATCAATACACCTAGGATCACAATGTCATAAAGTCTAAACCAAACGATTTCGGATCCCGTCGGCCAATGCAGACGGATGTTTGGCGTGAAAATTATCATATTATAGATTTATAGCGGTGTTATTCGTCGTCAACACGTCGCGCCGACGACGAGGCCGTGCATATTTTCATCGTCTTTTTTCGTAACAATGCTCCCGATGCGAGAGAGATACGTGATCACGTCGATAACCTGCCGCCGCCGCCACCGTCACCGCCGCCGAGCGGATGTATATTTGGCATCGGACGCGCGCATCGTGGCTCGTGTATTGTAATGGGCCCGCGCTCCGTAAAGGCAGCGCACACTTCCCTCGGGCCACCGGCTGGGTTTAAAAATAATTTATAACGTTCTTGAAGGCACGTTGTCATCTTACGTGTGACGGCCGGCGGTTTTTGGCAGTCCAGCACCGTCCGCAGCAGCCGTCGCACCCGGCTGATGGTGTACCACTAGTTCGCGCGGTGTCGTTTTCGTTACGGTCTCGCCGTCGAATTTCGCGTTGCGATTTTGCGAACGATGATAGTGCGCTGGTGACACCGAAACGCCCGTACAATGTCGTGTTACTGTCCGAATTGGATGAACGACACGCCGATGGAGGTGCCCGTCAACCTCAGTCACCAGTCGGATCTGCTCAAGGTTTGACGAATCGCTATTCCTCAGAGTAAACCTACCCGACGATGACGAGTTGTATCAAATAACCGATGTTTTTCGTTTTCATTCAATATATATGCATGCATAATGTATTCCTCTATACTAGATCTCGTAGTTGATCGCAGGCTATGTTGATTGTAACTCCTCGAGTGCGTAATAACGACACGCTTTGTGTTAGTAGACTAAACGACCGGTCGTAGTCGATCGTCAGTAAGTGTCCCTATAAAACACGTCTTGATCAATGAACACGATAACTTATGTGTTAAATGGTTGAATATTGTCACAGGTGTTAAGGAAATAAAACAATTTTGGAGACCAAATAACAAATCTTTTTTTTTATGTTTTTGATTATGGCCTCACTCGTATACGGGTCGAGGGTTTATAAATAAATCTAGACATTACGTGGACTTAACGACTACTAATAGTTGACAGTATTGAGATTGGGAGGGCTATTTCGGGAGGATGCGCTACGGCTAGTCGTCATATGCTCGTTAAAATTATACCTACATTTAAATGAGTCAAACAGAATTATTTTGATATGATATGTAATATTTGTTACACGAAATTTACTATTTATCATCTGCAGTCACCTATCCGATACTTTTTGTTGGTGAAAACTCTAGGTTGAATACGTAGTTTTTAATAAATTATTTCATCGGATTCATCCATAATTGTATTACAAATATTTTACGGACGAATGAATTAGTATAATAATCCTGATTATGTTGAAAACTTCATTGATATATTTTTTTTATCAAAAATCTTTTTTTGTATTCTATTTCATAAATTCCGTATATTTTGAGAGATGATTTTTGTAATAGTCAAAATTACAGTTTCGATTAGATAATTTAATTTGATATACCGTTATATTTTAATTTTGAGATACATTAATTTATTCGTTAGAGTACATAAAAATATGATAATCAATCAGTGTTACAATTTTAGACATTTATATAATTACGGTATACGTACACAATAAAGAGATTCATTTATGTGGATTCATGTGGATAGGAATTATTGTAATGATTAAAAAAAGCTAAATTCATAATCCACTATAATACCTAGGTACCAAAGAAATTGAAAAGTTTTTATAAAAATACAAATCTCGTTATTAAAAAAAAAAATTAAATAAGGAACACATAAATAAGTATAAATATGAAAATAAATAAAATAAAATAGTTTGACAGGTTTATTTTATTGAAAAAAAAAACATTAAATATCTCATGATAGTAGGTATTTAAAAGTAATTTAATTCGTCTATATTTACAAATAATTGTCATAATTATCATAAATTAAGGTCAAATATAGTTGAAGTTTTAAGATATCGAAGGGGTGAATATAGAATTATTTCATTTGTAGTCATTTAGAGAGGTAGAGGTATGAAGATAATAAATTATTACCTATAAGTTATAGTTTCTGAAAATATTTAACTAAAAATATTAAGTTTATCAAAAAATGTTTCAAACTTCACTCGAAATTAATATATGAACATACCATGGGAATACCATTATTTCAATGAAAGTAATTGAATATATTCACCAAAAATCAAAATTCAATCAGAATACATATTTTTGGTTCATTATTAACTTAAAACACTGAGATAAACTAATTAATCATACAAAGTTAATTAGTTATAAAATACTGCAGTTCTCTGGCTTAGGATTAACGGTTTAAGTATAAGGTATGTGATTGTTTGGGTTTTTATTTTTATCTTGATGAGTTTAATTTACAGTGAACTATATTTATTTTATTCAACATATAAACATTGAATAAAAATGCATGTCTAATTTCTATTAAAAAACGTTTAATGTACTAGCTACACATATGTGCATACGAGTCCTTAAATTGATATAATGATTAAGTTTAGGGAACTTAAACGTACCATTACATAGGGAATCAAATGTATCGCACTTGGTAATAAGTAATAACTATTAACTAATAATAATAATAAATAATAACATAAAGTATTAATTACGCCACGTTATGTGTGAGTATGCAATATGCGTACACACATATATATATATATATATATATATATATATTTATAAGTAGTAATATACAGAGATATTTATTTGTACCTATATAAAATAACTATATCCCTTCATAGTATAGTGGTATTATTAATATTTAGGTTAGTTTATTTTTTTGCAAAATCAAAATGAATTTTTTTTATTTATGTATTTTTTTGTTTGATGAAAATAAATTACAATATAATTCTATAACATATTATTCATTTATTTTGTATGTTACTACAAAATTAAATAATTTTGTTTGGAAATAGTATATCTATATTATTATGTGAAAGTAATACAATTCATAAATTATAAAATTTTCTAGATGATTTGATAATCTATGGTTAAAACTTATTTGATCATATAATTGATGAATTAACGTATAAAATACACATAAAAAAATGTTTTTAATATTTTTCAATGTGTCACTAAAACATTTCGAAGTGAGTGAAAATATTAAGTTTGAAGTACTTTAAATTGAAATTGCAGTGAAATATCGCTCACTCAGAACCTTGTTAATATTTAAATAAACACAGTTTATTTGTAGATCTCAAAGTACTAGAAATTAAATGGTTAACTGTTAGGTTAGGATATTAATCAAAAGTGACAATTCGAAACGTAGGTATTAAATTATTATATTTATGTGTATGTATGATATATTTATGTGTGTGTATGTATGAAATTTAAAGTGGAGTAATATAGTTCAAGAATCATTTATTTAAGTTAAACTGATTAGAGAAAAAAGATTCAACTGTTAGCGATTACTCAAAAAAGAATTTCCATAAAAGCAATATCCTTCAAAATAATTAATTTTTTGCGTTTTAAGAACAATATTGTATATTATAAATAAAAATATTATTTATAAATAATATAACCATCCAACCCATCAAAATAAAAAATATTATTATGTTATCATAAAACACTTAAGTAAATAGTTTAAACTGAAATTTGCATAAATTTACATTCCAACAATAACAAAATATATTGTTAATAATAAAAAAAATATGCTATAACATATATATATATATATTAAGATGAAAATATTTGACCATAATAAATTTGGTATAATACATTTTTTGAATAAATTGAATAAATAAAATTTCTACCAAATTAAGAGTTCAAAATTTTGTTGGGTTTTAATTTAAAAAAAAAAAATACTTCATCAATTTATTATCATTATAATTCACTGATATATATATATATGTATGTATGTATTTATATGTATATATTATATCAATTAGACTAAAAACGGTAAAATGTGTAAATATTAAATGATATACCATATCATACTGCAACTTTGTTCAAAATTGTTTTACTTAAATCTTGAAACGATTTTCACAATTAAATACATCCATTACCATAATTTCGTTCAAAAATTACTATCTGAACGGCTTTTTTAAAAATGTTAATATTTTTTTTTAAATAATTTATTCAATTTTATATATGTTGTATTTTAATTTTTAATTTTATTATTTTAATATTATAAATATATGTTAAAGGATTTATGTGTAAATAGTTATATTTTTAAATAAATCATCCTGCATAGGATAGTGAAATATATCAATTATAATCTGCTGTAATTATCATCAAAAGATAAACTTAATTACTTTTAAAATTATTATTGCAATCATATAGGGTATGTTGATGATAAATTCAATTTTACATCATCACAAAGTCGTCAATACATTTGTCATCAGTTGAAGAGTTTGCCAAGAGTTCATAAAATAATTATAATAATAAAATAGCAATCAGATTAATATTGGACTCATATTATTGGTCAAGGTCAACAAAAAAGTCTGTCCATTTCATGTTTATTTTTAATTGATAATGGTCTTTATAAAAATATACACCTTAATAATATATATTAATTACTCAATTATTTATCAAATATTGACCAATAATCATCTAATAGTGTCAAAATATAATTTATTTTTAGGGACCAGAAATTGTACATGTTTCAAAATTTTATAAAGAAGGAATCGAAGGAAAATTTCTCAGCAACATAGCACCAGATGCAAGGACATTGTACGAAACATTTCGAAAAGGAGCAAAAGTTTCAAGTGTGTGATATAAATTTTTGTTTACAATATTAATTATATAGGTTACACAAATGTATTTATTTTTAGACAATGGAAAGTGCTTAGGATGGCGTGAAAATATCAGTAAACCATTTCAATGGATTCATTACAATGAAACTTTACTTCGTGCTCGAAATTTTGGTTCGGGTCTGTTGGGTCTTGGTTTACCGAAAAATAACCAGATTTTCATTGGGATATTCAGCCAAAACTGTCCGGAATGGATTTTAACAGAACAAGCAGCTTATTGCTTTTCGATGGTTATTGTACCACTTTACGACACATTAGGTCCAGAAGCTTGTTCTTTCATTATCAACCAAGGTAAACTTTTACTATCAATGATACTATGTGAAATATTAGCCTATAATACTTTTACATCTGATAATATAATTATTATTTCCATTTTTATATACAAGGAAAACTGATAAGTATTTTAAATCAGTTTTTATTACAATTACACTTAATGCGGATATCAGAGGCTCATGAACATATTAAAATGTGTTGATTTAGCTGAAATATCTGTGGTGGTGGTCGATACCGATGAAAAATGCAACCAGCTGTTAGATAGATCCCCTAAATGTCTTCGACGAATAATCGTCATCCGCGGTACGAGACCATCAACAAATCAGAAGGCCAGAAATCGTGGCGTGGAATTACTAAGTTTTGACGAAATAGAAAGAGCTGGAACATCGAAACCCCACCCGGAACAGGTAAATATAAATATAAATACGTAATGAATCTTTTATTTGCATTTACTGTCTAAAACAGCCTCCGAAACCCACCGATTTATGCACGATATGCTACACTTCAGGCACTACGGGATTGCCCAAAGGAGTGATGCTGACCCATGGCAATGTGGTAGCAGCTGTCAGTGCTGTGCTTGTGCAACTTTCCCACTATAGACCAAACGTAGGTGACGTGATGATCTCTTACTTGCCTTTAGCTCACATGCTAGAAAGATGTTGCGAAGTAAGTGAATCAACATTTGGACCACCCACGCGCAATTATTTTAATAACGTCGATGACATTTTACCGACAGAACGGCATGTATCTGGTTGGAGGTGCTGTTGGTTTTTACAGCGGGAACATTAAGTTTTTATTTGAAGATATGAGAGTTTTAAAGCCGACTATTATGCCCAGTGTCCCACGTTTGTTAAACAGAATGTACGAGAAAGAAATGGCGAATATTGTCCCGTGGTTTTTCAAACGCATGTTGTTCAACATGGCGCTCCGGTCAAAAGAAAAAGAAATTAAAAAGTTTGGTTTGTCTCCTACTTCTATTAAGATTCAAATATTCAAGTTATTCATTTAGTATTTGTATTTCAGAGGTGTAGTTCGGAAAAATAGTATTTGGGACAAATTGGTTTTTAACAATTTACAAAAAAATATTGGCGGCCGGTTGAGATTGATGATTACTGGTTCAGCTCCGTTGGCTGGAAATGTTTTAACTTTCATGAGATGCGCTCTTGGATGCATCGTAAGTTAAAACTAACAAGCATATAGAACGCACTTTGATGCCTATTCAATTACTATGTACGATAGGTAGTAGAAGGATATGGTCAAACAGAATGCACAGCACCCATAACGTTGTCAATTCAAGGCGATATGAATACAGATCACGTGGGACCACCTGTAGCTTGTAACTTGGTTAAGTTAGCTGATGTACCAGAAATGGAGTACTACGCATCGTCTAATCAAGGCGAAATTTGTGTAAAAGGATCTAACGTTTTTCAAGGGTATTTCAAGGATCCAGAAACTGTTACATTCGATGAACATGGGTGGCATCATACAGGAGATATCGGAATGTGGCTACCAGTGAGTGTACAATTATAGTATTATTTTGTTTTTCGGTATTTTTTGAGTCTTAAAAATATATTGAAGTTTGAATCGATTCTTTAATCTTTATTCTATACATTTGATCGTGACTCAAGAATAGATAACTTAACATTATAAGAGGGCCGATATTTAGGATTTTTAATTCTAGGAGGTCACAGCACGCAATATAAAACAGTTGTTTTTTGCGCACAATAAATAAAAAACTGACGGTGAATAATGTTTCATTCAACTGCAGATAAAAGTGTATTTAAAGCTTTATATGTTAATTAAGTAAAAATAGAATTAATATATTTTATTAAATTATAAAAAACATTATTTTTTCTTTGGTTAGATTTTATAATATTGAGTTTTATAAGTTAGCAAAGATAAACGGTACATGAGTCAATAACTATTCCATAACTGGTACTTATTCTAAAAAATTATGGAAACGTTGTACCAATAAAATAATTATCAAACACATCTCTTGAAAAAATAAAATTATTTATGTAACAGAATAATATTTAACATGTAAAATATATGTTTTGTTTTCTTTGATTACATTAATAATTAGTAGTATGTCAATACGAATAAAATATATGATATTGATTGTGATAATTTTACGTTTACAGAATGGAACTCTTAAAATAATAGATCGTAAGAGGCATATTTTTAAGCTCTCCCAAGGGGAATATATTGTTCCCGAAAAAATTGAAACAATTTATTTAAAAAGTCAATATGTGCATCAAGTTTTTGTCCATGGAGAATCCATAAAGGTAAATAACAATACTATTTTTATTTTTACGATTTCGTCGCTATTCCGTATTTTAAAACTAGATATGAATAAAATGAATCAAGTTTATAATATATAAGAGTATCTATAAAATAAAAGTAGTATAATAACAGCATACACCCAGTTCATGTTAAGTACACTTCCTTAAACTTACACATCACGACTAACACAGATATTTTCATTAATGATTGTAGTTATTGATTTTCAGTGCAAAAAGTTTAGATGGTAGGTTTTATAAAAACTATTAGCTTAATTTCATGAAAAAAGATTAACTAAAATTAGAATGATATATTTTACCTATAGGTATTAAAATTATAGCTACCTAAAATGAATATTGTTAAAAAGAAATTGAACTATATGATAGAGTAAATATCTTCATTTAAATTATTATACTATGTTTTGTATAATACTAAAGTTGAGGACTTTTTAAATACAAAAACTTATTTGTTGGATTTAGTAAAATCAACATATAGACATAATGGCACACAAATTATAATTAAAATACGTATGTTTACGTTTAATTCATCATACTTATGGCTATGTTCCAACACAGTCGAATTCTACGTGTTAACACCAACAAAAATTTAAAGATTAATTAAAACCTAAATAAAAAATGATGGAAATATGTTTGTCTAAATTACGAACTATGGAACAAAAATTTTAAAAATCCAGGAAAGAAAAATTTATAATATTAATTAAAAACAAAATTAAACATATATGTTTAATTTGGTTTCTAACCACTATAGTTGTAAACTATTAAAATTTAACATTATTCAAATATTTTTTAAATTATTTGAACGCTTGAACTGACCTAATATTTTATTAAATGGCAATTACTACACAGGATTGTTATTTTATTTATAAACCCAATGATTTGTTCATAATCAGAGGTTTAAATGTAAGATACATGTAGGATTATCATCACTTATTTATTTAAATTTACACAGATTTTTATATTCTCATTACATGTGATTTGAAAACTAATTAAAAATTGATTCATTTTCACAACAATACCCACGTAAATATACAGTTATTAATAAACACTCAAAAATAAAGAATAAATAAAAGAAAACGATCAGATACTATTAGGTTTAAGTTCCCGGTGACTGTAAAGTCAGTATTTTCTCATCATTTTAAGGTTGACGACGTTAAAATAAAATCTATTTACATTTTTTACAAATTAAGTGCAAAATATTGTAAAACTACAAAACCTCTTCATAATAAAAATAAATTATATTACGATCCATCCTCGCTGATCATTATTTATTTCATGAAATCAACCACTTCGATCTCTTTCCAGTATTAAAATAGTTGTAATTCATTTAAAATTATTATATCACATTTCTAACATTTAATATGTTTTACATGTATGGAAAATTAAATTTTACTAAGAAGTGTCATTCACCAAAAATTTTCAGTATTTTAAATGGGCGCGACGGCCGTATAACACGTGATACGTAATGCATACTACGCAGTGGACTTACACGGAGACTGACATTTTCCTTGAGTAGCGCTCGGCGTGATTAATAATAATTCGCCGTCGATCATCATTTAAGTGCAGTGGTGTGACCTGGCTACACATTATGTTGTTAAATGTGTAGTAATACTTGGTCGGCTATGCTCGTAAATAAAATGACCTTTTTATATGTGCACAATTAGAGAGACTTAAGGTAGACTGAGTCTCTATTCAAAGTCCACCATCCAAAGCCAGCCAACCGTTTAATAAAATGCATCAAAGATTCAAATCTTGATGAAATTAAATAAATAAATACATTTATCTCAAAACTTGATATTCTTTAATCAAATCTGTTGATATTTTAAGTATGTTTTATTTTATACATTTGCACCGGGTCGCTGTAGAGTAAAAAAATATGTTATTAAAATAGACCCACGTTTGTGATGCCAAGAGGATACATTTCGATAATAGTATGTCGTTATATTGTGTATTTTTACGCGTTCCTTTTGATAACACCATTGGTGGTTATAAATTAACATTGACGATTTTATACCTACACCAATCAATACTGAACAAAAAAAACCAATACTGGAGGAGCCGAGAGCTCAATAGTCGTCGTCTCGCCCCGACTCGGTCAGGCCGCCACTGCGTTAAGTGGTTAACTCGGTAATAATATTAATTTCGTATTCAGCTCGCAGCGAGAGCGCCTAACAGCGATGCGGTATACAACACATCGCACGCCGATCTCGATCGTAAAATGACTCGCGCACGTTTTCGCCAAACGCGTGATATGAATTTTTTATTTTCCCGGTTCGCTGTTTCAGTCGTGTATCATAGCCATAGTGGTTCCGGTGGTGGACATCATTAAATGTTGGGCGCAAGAGAACGGCATATCCGGTACGCTGTCCGTGCTGTGTGCCAACCCCGAGGTCAAAAAGCTCATTATGGACGACATGACTGCTTGGGGCAAAGACGGCGGTCTGAAGTCGTTCGAACAGGTTACGTATTGTTACGATGTCATTATTATTACTATTCTTATTATTATGATTATGATTATTATGATTATTATTATTATTGTTGTTGTTGTTGTTATTTTATTTTTATTTATTTCTTAGACGTACAATTGACAGCGTGTAAAATAAAGAAAGAATATATCTACTCTACTCCTTTAAACCGGAGCTTGTGGCGGAGTAGAGGGTTAACAATTTAATTAATAATAATCATATCATATTGCTTATAATAACATATAAAATGGAATAAAATAGAGCAAATCTTTCAAGCATTAATTTAAAGAAAAGAAACAGCTTTTTATTATTATAAATATAACTTACATACACGTGGGATTGATATTAGGTACAAAGAAAAACTAAATCAATCAATAATAATCATATGGAAAGTATATCAAATGCTAACTGAATTTTTATTCCTTTTAATCCGTTATCATTTAATTATTGTGATTTAAGTTAAACAACAAAATTAAATAAAAACAAAATCATCAAAACACGGTTTCTAATTATTAAGGAGTAATTAATTCTGAAAATAACCATTTGTCAACTACTTTTTTTCGTTTACTAAGCCACCATATATATATATATATTTTTTATAATTTAGATACCTGGTTAAAGTAGGTTGGAACTAAATAGTGTACAAAAAATTGACCGAACGACTTTTTTTGTGTACTTTACAAGTATATCATATGCTCCATGTTATCTTTATTGGGAAAAATCTGTCTTGCATTCGGGGTTGATTAATTTTTTTACTATAAATACAATTACAATTGTTTTGTCTAAGTGTATTATCAGAAGAACACATAAATTAATGCAATATTCACTTTTGTTGAGCCTTCCGAGGATATTTTATTCAGTATTAATCTTGACACGTTATTTCGATCAGATCGGAGGGATCTAAAAACATTTTCTTTGACTTATTATTTATTGTTTTGACTATTATTATTGTGATGTCGCGTCGAGAATCGCTCGTCTCATCCGGTCGTCCGTCTCGTTGCAGGTGAAAGACATCTACCTGCACCCGGACCCGTTCTCCGTGCAAAACGGCCTGTTGACGCCGACGTTCAAAATGAAACGGCCGCAGGTGAGGTCGTACTTTGCGCCGCAGATCGAAGACATGTACGTCAAGTTGACGTGAACACCGACGGCCGCCGGCGGACCTACGCGCGCGGCCCGACGCGTAAATAGTGGACACGAACGTTATTTAACAATTCTATTCCCGCAGTATTGCGCGCGTAATGACGATAATCACAACATTTATTGATAAGTAACACAGTGTATTATTCTTATTATTACTATTATTGTTATTATTATTATTATTATTATTATTATTATTATTATTACTATTATTTTCTTCCATACCGTCAATGTCGGACATAATGCTTCTACGAAAGAACGTGAAATATTGTTACGATATCACAACAGTTGTTTGCCACGTAATAATAATAATAATAATAAAAAAATATCTGCCAACAATTCAAATGTATACTGTTTTTTTTTTTTTTTTTTGATAATCGGCGGCGGGATATAGATCAATGTGTTTTATCGGGCGCACGAATCGTATGGAATCGTGTTCGTTTTATTGCTGTTGGATACGCGATCGTTTACTGAGAATATAATATCAAACATACGTCTATACGTACCTAGTATATAATATACCGGATACTTTAGTATTGGTTTTATTGGTTGCTATGCATTTTACGATACAATAATTTACTGTAATACGTTCATTTGTATATAGTTATACAATTTAAAAGACACCAATTACAAGGTTACAAAATGAACAAACATGCAGGAACATAAATGCGTTATATTTTTAAAAATAATTTGATTACTAAACAGTAAGTTAGTTTATATCATGTTATATACATACATATATTATATATATATATATATATATATTAGCATAGAAATAATCTTACTATGATTATGTAATCAATATGTGTTATCTTCAAAAGTCAGAGTTTTACATTTTGAATATTTATTTTAAAATTAATAGCTTTACTCAATGTGTACGATTATTACATTAATAATCGTTCATTGTTATTATGATTATTGTTCTAAAACCAATTTCTTATACGATATTACTCGTATTACTCAATTATACAATTTTTTTCATTTTTCCATTTTTATCAACAATAAAACTAATAAGTGTGTGTAATGTCAATGTGTATGTCATAAAAATATTAATGTATTACTCGTATTATTATTAGTTACTTGCAATGAAATAATTTACCAAAAGCGACGTGTGATTAAAATATTTAGAAAAAATTTAAAACTGACAAAAAGTTCGCTAAACAATTAAAAGAAAAAAAACGAGAATCAACTGAACTAATCATTTTATCATATACATGTATGTAATATAACTAAAAAGCCTAGATATACGTAGTATGTACATATGAAATTTGTTCATTTATTTTCAACTCAATGCTTGTTAAAACAATACTTGCAAATTTTATAAAAGTAAAACCTATTTCATAAACACCACATGACCAGTGAATTTTTCGGTCTAACTTAATTGATAGTTTTTCCTGGGGCAAAGAAAAACTAACAGTGAATAAAGATTAAAAATAATTTCTTTAAAAATATTAATAAAGAATCAGCAATAGATGACATTTTTTCTCTGTAGACAAAAATCATATCAGGTTTTTGGACCATATCGATAATATTTTATGATTTTGGACAAAACTAAGTAAAAATACATTATTTTAAAGCCGGAAAATTCATTGTCCACTTTATTAGCAATCAGAATTTTATAGATATTAAAACGTAATATAAAAAAATGTTACTTCGATTTATTTACGCCTCATAAAAATATAAGTATGTAACACAAACAGCAGCGACTAGTCTTTTGAGCTTCATATGAACTGCTGTACCTATGTTTACCGTGTTGTATTGTTGAGTTGCATAAAATTGTAAAATTCAAAATATACACTCTGACGCACCATATTATTGATTACATTATATCTTTATTGCTGATGCAAAAAATAAGTAAGGAGCTGTAGTACATAAAATATAAATTACAGTTTTTTAAATGTATTTATTAGGAATTATGATGTACCTTTTACGCATATAATACATTATTTATTATTCAACTACTATACTAATACAACATAATAGTGTACCGACCCTTCCTTCGCCTTTTGATTAGCTGTACATTTAACATTTAAATTTTGTAATATTTTTTTCACCTAACAATCTATATACATTGTAATTTACCAAGGAACTTGCCCGTATAATTAATAATAGATAAATAAATAAATAATATTGTAGAATACATTTTCTATTCATGAACTAATTTCTATACCCACTACAACTACAATACATAGTAAAAATTGTAAGTAAACCTAGTAGAGACAAATATTACACTATTAAACAAACTTTGAAACCTATAATTACTTTTTAACTTCGTTATTTTATTTTAGGTTGGTACAATATAACAGAAACATAAAATACCAGAGTAGAGAAGATTCAACGGTATATCCAACAAAACCAACGGTCACAATTTCGCTAGGTATTCTAAACTTGAAACATTTATATATATCTAATAAAATCAGATCAATAACAACAATAATTTTAGTACCAAAATATATAATAAAAAAAATATTCTTTTTCATTATATTATTTTATAAGTCATAGCTGCCAATTAAGAATATTAAAAGCTTAAAAGTTATTGAATACAATAGTACAAAGCAGTAAATATAAATTTTTTTCCATAAATTCTTATAAAATCCTTATTATTTATTTTCATTTATTTGTAAAATTTCAATAGTTTTCTTTTCTTTTTTTTTTACTTTATACTGTACATTTTAACATGAAAAAAAATTTAAATATCAGCATTATACAGAGTTGGATTAAAATTGTTAAATTTGTATAAGATATTACGAATCTATTGAAAATTACTTTATAGAATAGATGAAAGTTTATCTATTATATTACATTTAAATTTATTGTGTATTATAGTTAAAGAAAAAATTGTTGATCTTTGGCTGTGTTTACCTTTAGTCCATCCAAATATAATTTATATTAGTCATTCAATTTTTTCAATTTCATGATTTGCGGAATTTGTATTGTTTGATAGCCATAAACAATTGACTTAATTTAAAAAAAATAGGATTGAGAATCAAAAAGTATTATTTTAGTTTTAGTTTTAAATAAAACGGTTTTCGTTCATTTTCCATAATATTAATTTTAAGCGGATTATTTATAGAAATTTTATATAAAATATATACTTGAAACTGTAAACTTATTCAGCCCCGGTACTGAAATCAAGTTTAAAAAAACAAAGCGTACAGTTAAATACTGTGTGTACTTATGTAGAACATCACATGTATATTTACATAATGTGATTTCCCTTTGTATAAAGCATACATTTGAATTTTTTCATACACATTTTAAAACTAATTGAATCACATTTTTACAAAAAAAAGATTGTTTTGCTATTTTTATCTGTGAGAATTTTTAAATAATTTAATTTTTTTAATAGCGACTATTATTTTTAACAGTTTTATATGGAAAAAACAACATACTATTTTGAAATTTTGATTCCTAAATTTGTTTTATCGGATCAATAGTTATTGTTTCACAATCAACATTATTATCATCAGTACATTATCATGCTTTGATTTTTAGACCATCATAAATCATGAACTTCATCAATATAATAAATATAGGTAGTCTATTAAGTATTAACACAATAATACGAAATTCCCAAATTTTTAAAAAAAATTTTTTTTTTCATTGAAGAATGCTCCTACATTAGTTTTTACTATTCAAGCACCATAGTACTTGATCGTTTCAAAAATGTCTATTCTTAATTAAGTGTTGGTTAAATTCATAATATTAAATATAACGCATGAAATAATTTAAGATAAACTATCCAACAAAGTTTTTACGAAATTAAAACCAATGAAAATCTATTGAAATCTAAAATAGTTTATAAACCTTAATTTAAGGTCCTTAAATCTATTACTTATTTACACAATATATCATAGCAAAATCGTAAAGATACAAGCCACGTATATAGGTTAACATATCATTTTAAATTATATGTATCGTATGTTTCGGGCGTTATAAGGTAAGTATTTGTATTATATTTTTATATTGACGTAATTTTAAATAATGTTAGTCTGTTTTCGTGTTATGATGTTATTATAAGCTAAATTCGGTTTTTTCTAAATACGAAACAAATAAAAATAATAATAATAGTCGTTGACAAACCAAAAGTACTCGTTGTAATTTTTATGGTTACACGAAAAATTTTAAATGAATAAATGATAATTTTTATCGGGTTACATGGTATGTAGGCATTGTTAAGTTGAGTCAATCATTAAATTTAAAGCTTGATGTTCAGTCCTGTTCATGACCGTGATTTTTAATGAATTGAATCAGATTGTAAGTATTATTATTATTATTATTTTTTGTATTTATGATTTTAAGAATAAATATACTTTAGTCTAAAATAATAACTCTTTAAATATTAAATATTTAAATAAAATTATTCGAAAATTTTCATTGAGTATCAGTTTTGAATACTTTTGAATCACTTCAAACAATTGTTATCGAAATCAAACGATAAAACCACGGTGACTCAGTGATTACATATTAACGAGCTGATTTGTTGGTCATGAATCGCATGACGTGTGTTTAATTTTATATTCAGTGAATTTCATACGTTCAATCATAAAGTTTCACCGGGGGCGCTTAGGATATTTTTATTTTCGAATTCGAATGTGAAGACAATTATGAAAAGTATGAAATCGTCACGGCTACTTGTAAGAAGTTATAAGGACTAGTGGCTACAACCATATAAATCATCAATAGTCGATCCTCTATTAGCATAAACGGTTGATTAAATTTGATATATGTATCACGTGAAAAGTGACAGCTACATATCATTTCGTAGATAAGGGCAAACACCTACAGTAAAATAATTATGTTTGTTTTTTGTTATTTTAGACATAAATGTAACCTAATCGTTCATAAGACTCTGAAAATTATAAGTAATTGGTACAATATAATTTCAATAGTGTAAATTACCAGATACCTTACTAGATTTATTCCAACTTTTTTTTGTTTCATAGGTCAGATTAATTAAAAAATTAAATCAAGCAACATGTGCAATTCTGTACCATTGGTAATAGACAATGGATCCAGTATGTGCAAAGCTGGTTTCGCTGGAGAAGATTCTCCTAAAACAGTGTTCCCGACTATTGTTGGCCGACCTTATCATCAGGTTAATACTATGAATAAATGTAATTTTCATAAAATTAATAGTTAAGTTCATTTTAACCAGTAGATTTTATCAAATATTTTTGAATAATCATTCATCAACATAATAACACCTCGTTAAAATTTTGGTACATTATTATTATAAATTATTGAGACTTTCACATACTTACATATTTTATTTTAATCTATGTAAATATAAAGGCCTAATTATTTAGAGTATAAAAACACTATTAGTTATTTATAACACATTCTATGTTTTTTTTATGTTAAATTAAGATTAAATTACGGATTTTGTAGAAATTTTCATACCTGATAAAATTAAATTATTGATCTTCAAACCAAATACGTAAAATATTAAACGTTTTTACGTTTTATTAGCGTAAACGTATTACACACCAAACATGCATTTACCGCGACTTCATCATAAAAAAAGATGCAAACATTTTTTTTAATTACCAAAAGAACACACGCATGCGCTTCTAATCTTATATTGAATTTTATGAGTTGAGCTGTCGATTTCATAATGTCCTGTACTTGAACTTTGATAGATCATAAAAAGCCGGTTAATTGAAAATGTTTTCTATGTTCTTTCTATAGTATTACAATTATTTTTTCTATTGAACTAAAAGTACTATATATTTTTACAACTTTGTTAATATAAGACACTTTCAGCAAATCATTGTGTATTGTCGTCGATAAAATATTAGAAGTTTTAATTAAATTGTTGTATTAACTCAGAGGTATATGTAATAAAATGTATTTTCATTTAATTTCATACTCATATTAAAAAAAAAATCTATTTACAGTGTGTAAACGCTAACTGAGAACACTCAATAATCTTTGCGTAAAACCCTGCAATTTGAATTCTGATTTTTTGTTGGTTTTTATGACATAAAAATACACATTTTTATGAGTTTTTAAATTTTTCAACTTAATTAGACTTAGTTTTAATAGTATAAATTAATTATTTACTGATTACATTGTACATATTATATTATATTCCGCTAAATTGACTATTTTTATTTATATGCCTGCAAACTGCTATTTTCCAGTGCTATCCCGTTTTTTTCTTTATATTATAAATTAAATGTTTCGCACTTGTGCCATACCAATCATAAATTGGGGGGGGGGTCCCCCTATATACGCCACTGGTTTGACAGTGTTTCAATGCTACTCTTCAGAGGCGTTGATAGCGATATGACAGAGGCAATGATGACGTGTTTTCGCCATACGGCGAAGTAATTTTCAAGTTTACGTCTATAATCACGCTACATCAAGACGTCGTCGCGTTAATATTACATCACTTGCATGTATCCTATAACAGTTTTCTAACTTATAAGTGAAAGTTAATTATATAACATATTATATTAATCATGGCATTATACGTACAACGGCGATTATTACAGAGGTTTATAGATGATATAGGACAAACAGACTGCTATATTGGGTATAAAGCTCAATCCAAAAGAATTATTCTTAACTTGAAATGCCCAATCGAGAAAGGTATAGTTGTTAATTGGGATGACATGGAGAAAATTTGGTATCACATTTTTCACAACGAGTTGAATGTGACCCCAGAAAATTATCCGATGTTACTGGCAGATACTCTAATCAATTACCGCGCTCAACGAGAAAGGATCATACAAGTATAATAGTGTTTCTCTGGTTTAAATACATAAGAATAGAAAACTTATGTTGTCGTCTCTCATCACCTTAATTTTATTCGTAGATAATGTTCGAAACATTTCAATTACCGGCTATGTACATTGCAAACCAAGGCGTACTCTCATTGTATGCCTCTGGTCGAGTGACTGGTATCGTCATGAATTCTGGCGATGGTGTATCGTATACTTATCCCGTTTATGATGGATACGCTATACCTCACGCAGTTTTTAGTATGAATCATGCTGGTTGTGATATCACAGACTACTTAATGAAAATCTTGAAAAACAGTGGTCACAATTTTTCCATGACTACTGAACGAGAAATTGTTCGCGATATCAAGGAAAAATTGTGTTACGTCGCTTCGGACTTCGAAAAAGAAATCAGCGACAGATCAGCTGCTTCTAGCTCTCTGAAGAAATCTTATAAATTGCCCGATGGACAAACGATCACAATCGGAGATGAAAGGTAAATTAATTTTACTTATATTATTTATGTCATGTTTAATATTTACGAATTTCTAATAAATTTAATTTTTCATTAGATTTTACTGTCCAGAAGCTCTATTTCTACCTTCATACTTAGAACTCGATGCATATGGCATTCATGAAATTATCTACAATTCTATTATGAAGTGTGATTTAGACATCAGAAGAGACTTGTACGCCAACATTGTACTATCTGGAGGTAATACCATGTTTCCTGGCATTGCTGATAGACTGAAAAAAGAAATAGTTGATTTGACACCATCTGTAAAGAAAATTAATATAATCGCTTCATCTGAACGAAAATATTTAGGATGGATAGGAGGATCGGTCGTAGCTTGTTTGTCATCCTATCAAGATTTGTGGGTTACTAAAAAAAATTACGAAGAACATGGCCCATCCATTGTGAATAGAAAATGTATATAAAAAATACTCTCATATTTTTGTAAAAAAAATTCCAAAATATACACATATGATTATAATTATACAATTTAAAATATACTGAATAAAATCATACAATTAAGCTTAATTTAATTTAACTTTATTCTTTAATTTATTTAATGTATAATTTAAAACAGAAATATGTTTACTACTAATTTACAAATTTGTATTTCATATGAACACATTATTAAGTATTTATGAATCAACAATGAAATTATGAAAATAGGTAGTTGATTAGGTCTTAATTATTATGATTTACGAAGTTATTATGAATTTGATTGAATATAATTGGTATGTTAGGAATTAATGTCAGTGAAATACTGAGTGTGTGGCAAAAAATACTTCTAACGGCAAAAACAATTATTTTGTAAATAGTATAAAACATTTGTAATATGGAAAATCCATTTTGCAGTTGTACGTTCTACGATTGATTATAAATTCTAATACTAGTATAATATATATACCTATAATTATAAATATAATATAGTATTTATAATCAATGGTTTTATCTATGAACCTGCCCAGAAACATTACATTATTTTGTATTAGATATTAGTAAGGTATGCTATTTTTTAATATTAATATATTAATAGTGAAGTGTATGAGTAAGCTCATATTAAAATTTCAGAAGTTTTAATCAAATTTTAAAAATACACCATTCAAATATTTTACCATTTTTCGTCTAATTATCGGTAGATTTTTTTTTTCAGAATTGTCTAAAGTTTCTTTGTTTGAAAAAAACATTTTTTATAGATAATATTCAAAACTTCTTGTTCTATCTGTATTCAAAGTTTCATTATGTTCGAATCCACCAATTTCTTCAAATAAATTGTTAAAGTTGAAAATTGACACAAAAACAGTTTATCAAGTAAAAAATGTATTATAATTTACTTTAGCGCTTATGAAAATAAATCTTCTTTTTTGCTATTCTTTCGGAACGACAATACTCAAAAAGAAATTGGAAAATCATTTAATATAAGGTAAGTTTAATTAGTTTATTGTAATATGAGGATTGGAAGTTGTTACAAATTGCTATTTATAAACCTACTAAAAAACTTATAAAATTAGTATTCGAAAAAAGTATTTAGTGCTTAGTTTTGTATTTAAATTTTAAACTCCTAGCTCAAGGTTCACAATTTTTACCAAAAGTTTGTGTACAGTTTTCAGCTTTCAGCTTTGGTTCAAAGTTTTACCCAACATTCATCATTACAGGACTATATAAGAGCTTGTTCTGATTTGCTTACAAAAAATATTACTTCTGATTCACACTGGGTTCCCCGATGCTTTATAAGAATCGATGTCGCTCATTTTATTAAGATATGCAGTAAGTGGACTCCTCTGAAGACAGTCCCGCGGAGGGTTAGAGAAATCATTCTTCGTGCTATGTGTCTATTAATAAAGTGTCAATCATTGACAGAAGTTCGCTCACTGCTATTTTCAATGTTTGTAGTTTTTATTAATGAAACTGACGGGATAAATGTATTAAGTAGACAAGAGACCGATTGTGAGGTACATAAAAAAAAATTGATTGAAGCTACTTCTAGTGGTTTTATACAATGTCAGCAAGATTTTGATGAATTAATTGCAATATCTGAATCAGATGATGAGGCCCGGAATGCGTTAGAAGAAATGTTTGAAGAACAAATTGAAGGACTATATGATCATGAAAACCCTTTTCAATCATGGGCAGAAAATATATATGATACCACTAAGAGTTTGATACAAGAAGGATCAGGAATAAATCCATTGTTTATTCCAACATTAGCTCCTATTTTAATTAAAATAACAAAACTGTTACCGCTATGGTCAGGTATAATGTTACCCATATTTGGTTATGGTGACGATGTTTCTAGTTCATCAGCCGTTGAGTCGAGTTTTGGAAAACTCAAAACTGTGACTTTCAAACATGTATCATTACCTACCGATATTGAACAATATTTAAAAACTCATATTTCATCGTTAAAAGGAGCTACACTAATACGTTCAGCCAGGAATATGAACGATTTTTCTACACTTTCGGTAGTATCAGACCAATAATATGTATCAAACACCAAAAATCGCAATCATTCGATTATGAGTTTGGCTGACAAAATAACCGGTAACGACAACTGTTTTTTTTACCAATAAAAAAATTTCCAAAATGGGTCGGGCTGGCGCAATGGTAAGTGATGAAAACGGTTTATTAATATATGTTTTCTCTATAGTTATGAATACACGATAGTATGATTAGGGCTCTAAAAACTTTCATAATATGCATAAAGTTATAAATGAAATTTATATATTATGCTATTTAAAATAAATATATAACATCTTTAAAATTTTATTTTGAAAAAACCCTGCATACGAGAGATTTATACGCGCAGGCCGCAGGTTCCGTGAATGGAAAGTGAAAACGTTTTTCGTTTTGCCGTGGACAGTGGACCATAGTATAGATTAATAAAATTGTAACTTTAAAGTAAAATACTAATATTACTGTACAATAATAAAATATGTCTTGTGTATAGACAATAGACAATTAATAACATAATAATTTAATATAAAATATGGTTCATTTAAGCAACACCATGATATGATATGTATTATATGCGTATATTATTTGCATGATAAGTATTATATCACAAGTGTAAAATAAAAAGACAGAGTGTCTGTACAGGACTTTTTTAATATAAATGTAATAAATACAGTGAAAGGGCATTAATAAAATGTCGAAAAAGTGTCTGTACTTTCATTGTATTTTATAAAATATCAACAGAAAATATATTATATTCCAACAATTTTAGTATTCTATTTATTTTAAAGTAATATATTTATGACAATTTCAAATTCTGATGAGGTGTACAAAAACTGATATCACTCTTTACAGTGATACGGCCGTTACAGGACATTTTAATTCAAAAAAACACTGTTCATATCCCAAAAATCGGAAAATTCCCATTGTAGGCCGGGCTGGCGCAACGGTAAAAATACGTAAACGGTTTTTTACCATAAAAAATTGTCGTGCAAATTCTGGCGACTGTCGTGCGAATTCATGCGAATGGCGTGCTAAATATTGGCATATTTATATTGTCGATAGCTACGTAGTAGGATCAAAAAGTTCCCGGAATTCATAAATTGAAAAAAAACTATTTTTCTTGTCAAATATCTGGTTATTGGAATCAAAAGAAGACGTGATTTCCTATCTTATGGTTAAATTGTCAAAACTATTTTAGTCTCTCGTTTGCCGTAATCGTGTCCATACGAAACGGTTTATACGCGTTTTTTTCAAAATGTCACGATTCGCACAATGGGCCAACATTAAATTTTGTTTTAAACTTGGCAAAACTGCTGCAGAAACACTCGGATTTTCGCAAACAGTTTACAACAAATGAAGGTTTAAAGAAAACAGTCGTTTTTGAACGGTTTAATCGTTTCAAAAATGGTCAAGAGTCACTCGAAGACGAAGAGCGGAGTGGCCGACCATGAAGGTCGTGTCGATTGTGTTATTCAACATCGAAGGGTTGTTTCACGGGGAATTTGTACCGAATCCAAAAAAAATAAACTCTGGTTTTCATATTGAAGTTTTAAAACGTTCGAGAAACTCAATTCGTCGAAATAGGCCGAAAATATGGTTGGTTTTTGCATCACGATAGGGCGCCGTGTCACTCATCCTTTGCAGTTCGGCAATTTTTAGCCGATAAAAAATTACCATGATTCCACGACTCCCGTTTTCTTTAAATATTGCATCGTGTGACTTCTGGCTATTTCCAAAATTAAAACTAAGACTCAAAGGTGAATGATTCGGTTCCGTAGAAGACATTGAAGTCAATGCGATAGCGAACCTCGGGGCCTTATCGATTGAGGCATACCAAAGACGTTTTCGGCAGATGCCGAATTCGTCGGAGTAAGTGTGTCTATGCCGAAAGACGATATTTCGAAGGGGATCAAGTCAGTTTAAGTTTAAATTGTATGCGTAAAAAACCAAAACGAAATTCCGGGAACTTTTTGATCCTACTACGTATATCTTTTCTATTGGGCCGGGCTGACGCAACGTTGCTCTAGCCCGGCCCATTAAATTTAGGGTTTTGCTGTTTAACCTTTATCATGCAAATTCTAATTTTTGCCATGCAAATTCATGCAAATTACATGCTAAATATTGGTGCAAAAATTTTTCGAAATTTCGAAATGAGCCGGGCTGGTGCAACGTAGGTACGTACGCTCCAAATATTGTGTTCTAAAACTGCCTTTTAAAAGTGTCACCATAAGTCATTCAAAATCAACCTCGTATCACTCTATCATAATATTTTTGAATTTACTATTTAATTATATAAATATGAAAATAATGAATACAATAATTCTGATTCAAAAGAAATATAAAATTATTGGTAAAATAAAATAATTTGGTTTTAAATTAAATTAAAATAAGAAATTACAATTGAATAATACTGCGTTAATATTATAATATTTAATACTTTATATACAATTGAACGTAGATAAAACATGATTGTCATTAGTAGAAATTAATATCATTATAGTATATTATTATAGTTATATTTATTATAGTAGGTACTTACCACTTGGTACTTACGTGAAACTTTTCAGTAGTTATACGGAGATTCGGTGTATACAATATTGGAGAAGACGTCACGACGAAAGTCAAAAAAGAAATGAATGCATTATATATATATTATACGGGTTCGGTGAATTGCGTCCCCCAAAAAAATGTTAATTCACAGATAGGTGAATTGCGTTCCCGATATTTTTTTCGAATAGGTGAATTGCGTCCCCAATATTTTTTCCGAATAGGTGAATTGCGTCCCCGATACTTTTTGAAATGTTAGAAAATAGATTACATATTTAAAACTTACATTACAAAAGATGCAAGTTTTCCACCAAATCTCCGGGCTGAATTAACACCAACAACAAATCGGACAACCAACAGTTGTGAGGCATTCCACTCTAAATTAAATAATCTATTTATCTCTAGTCATCCAAATAATTACAGTTTTATTGATTTTATAAAAAATATTCAATCCGTAACATACAGAAAAATACGTAGTAATGAACAAAGAAAATCACGTGTCAAATTATCAAAAAAGAAAATTATATTGGAGAAAAAATGATTGAATATAATAATAAATTACTGACCAGATTTGAAAACCAAAGCCGTTTCATTTAAATTTTTACCAGTTTAATATACTTTTACAAAAATTGTATTATTTTTTACATAAATAATTGACGATTAACTAAATAATTGTCCTACAAATGTTACTAATGTTAGCATGAAAATGTATTGTACATACTTATTGGATTTTTTAAATTTAATTTGTAAATTATATTTCAGCTAATGTATTAACTTAGTACATTTTATGTATTTGTTACATACCTAGTATTAAAATATAACAGGGACGCAATTCACCTAGTATATTTTAATAACAGGAAATATTCTTGTTATTTGGGTACATATTTCATGATTAAAAGTTGAACAGAAGACTTTGTTAATTTTACTAATCGTTTTCCATTCTGTGCATACATATACTAAGTACGTTTACGTGAGGATAGTTATTTCACATCAAATTGACTGTGTTGTCCTTAAGCAACCTCAAATATTATTGAATAATTGTAATTAAAAACAAAGAAATTAAACCATCAAATACAATAATAATTCAAAATAATACAGTTCAATTTCTAATTAGATAAAAATGATTAAATAATATTATCATTTATTAATAATAAAATTCTGTAATTAAAAAGTACATTCTTCGCTCTTCAGACAAAATAATGGGGATGGGAGTATTCAATATTATGTTAAACCATCCTAAGCAAAGCTGCAGTATAAATTAAAATTACACGTACTGTTTTTATATTTAACCGTTTATAGTTAAATTGTCGGAATGTTTTTTTCATCAAATCTGTTAAAAGTTTTCTTGTTTCACAAATGTACAGGAATTATTTTTTACCAAAAAATTCAATATATGTTTTTCTATGTGTAACCAAAGTTTCATAGTGATTAGAGATATATGGTATAGATATTTTAATAAATATTTTAATTTTGAAAATTGGTAAAAAATATTTTCAAATGGTAAAAATTGTGTAATACTTTATTAAAACTCTTGTAAAAAAATCCAGTCATGGTTTTTGAAATTTTTTAGGTGTCATTACTTAAGCACTATATACATACAATTTTTGATCTATAAAGTTGCTGAATGAAACTTTTGGAATATTTATTTAAGTATACCAAAAAATATACCCAGAAAAAAAGTAAATATCATTGTAAAACCAATAGATCATATGCTTCACTCGGAATCTAAAAATAATAAAATGTATAAATATATAAAACATTAGCATTATCCTCTGCATAAAAAATATTAATTGTATTTGCAATAGTTGATTATTTATTTATTTTATTTTTTCATGAACTCACACTACAAAATTGCACAGTTTTTTTTACGATGCAGAACATGTTATCTACAATCTACATAGATAGTAATTTTAACATCGATGGGTTTGACCAAACGATTTTTTTTTCAAATACATCGGCAATAATATTATAAATATATGCAACAAGACATATAATACATTATACCGATGTATCTGCATGTAGTGTAGATACTCTTCTTTTTTTTTTTAATGCATCTATCCAAAGTTTGTATAAAAGAAAAAAATATTTAAAAAAAAATCTATTGTCTACACATAAAGGTATGTTCTTACATTTTAATTTGGCCAAAATTAAAAAACGTATATCAAAATATTTAGATTTACAATTTATAATTATTTAAATTTATATCGCTGTATTAAATCGTAGTAGAATGCGAATACCGCCAAATGATAAAACAAAAAATACCGTAACTATAAGTAAGTGTTACAAACAATAATTTTATAAACGTTTTGTTTTACCTTTTATTCCTACCTCAATGACGGTATTTGTAATAGCATTCAAACGATAAGAGTGAAAGTAAAATAGATATTATGATTATTGTGGTCGCTTATATAGTGCATAATTTCTTACATCTCGTATCCCTCGATAGCTCAGTTGGTAGAGCGGTGGACTGTAGTGGCTACAAATTTCACAGATATCCATAGGTCACTGGTTCAAATCCGGTTCGAGGGAAACAATTTTTATTGCAATTTTTTTAATTAAATTACATTGATCGTAATTATCTACATTCTACATCTCTATAATATAATCAAACCATTTTTATTAGGAAATAAGTATTATTATTATTATCTTAATAAACAATTTATACTACCTAATAAAAGCATGAGGAACTTCGCATTAAATAGTTCATTATTATTTCATATTATTAGTGTATTTCAACAATACACTTATACTTTCCATACAACTACCATAATCAAAAACTAATTAGATTAATTTATGTAAACAAATAATTTTCAACATTTCGGATAATCCCGAGTTGGGTCCCAAATATACAAAATTACACGAATTGCGTCCCGACCTATTTTATCGAGTACATGAGTTAGGTCCCGGGATATTTATTTTAAGCAAACTCAAGTTGGGTTACAGTAGTATATTAGAAACATTTTGTGGAAGCGAAATTTAAAGCCTTGCTCAATAATAATTTTTTTCCCTTTTTCGCTTGTCATATATTCCATATTTAAATTATTTTATTTGATATTATATATAACACTACAAAACTTTACTTGAACACTACAAAACACAATATGTACAATATCAAAAATATTAGACGGACACTATACTGCTACACACGTGCCAGTCTACTCTAACGTCGATATCTAACACCAATTCACAGTTATTATACGAGATTAAACGGAAACTTCAAATAAAATTATAAATATTAGAAATATTAGATGGACACGGGCTTATCTATGGCATGGAGCCAGTCTACTCCAACGTCGAACAGCAAGTCACACGATAACGGTGGACTATCAACGACATTAAGATAAAATTATACCGGAGACCCAATTCGTGTATTATCGTAAAACGCCGCGGACCCAACTCGAGTATTATCGTATAACACCCCGGACCCCACTCGAGTATATCTTATAATGATCGCGGAACCAATACGTGATTTTTTGAAGTGATTAAATATCCCGGGACCCAACTCACATTTTCCCAACATTTCAATCACATAAAAATCTAGCAGAATACTGATGCAGGAAATTTGTCCTTTGTCTGTTCGCTTCATGGCTTAATATGTAATATAAGGTGTACCACACAGATATACACAATGCAATTTGACTCTGTAAAATTCACTTAAGTTTTATTTTTTTTTATGTTTTTATCGTATAATTCAAAATACTATAAAGGTCCCCACACACTGCAGCGGTGGCGGTGGCGGTGGCGGTGTCGGTGGCGGTAGCGGTGGCGGTAACGTCGTAGTCCACACTAATGATGACCCGGTAAATATATTTTTGGTAAATTCCCTAGTTATTTACCCGATATTTAAAATAAATACCCGGTGATTTGGGTAATTACTTCAAACAAAAAATATTCAATAAAATTTTGTTCATCAACGAACAAATGTTAAAATGTGGTGATCCAAGCCAAAACAGGTATAGTTTTATAATTTGTATTTAAACAGATAAGTTTAATAAATGTTATTATATAACAACTTAAAGAACTATGTTACCTAATTCAAATAGATTTAAACTAAGCCTAAATATCTACTTAATGAAAAAATAATATGATAAGTAGAAGTAAAAAAAAAAACATAAATTAATAAGCATAGATTGTTTATAAATTTATAAATATAAAATATTATGAAAGATACAACACCAGTATTAAAATAATAAATTATAATTTATATATATCCATATAAATTATAATAGCCATGAATACAATATTATTTATGTAGGTACTTAATATATTATAAGTTGTAATTTTCATATAGCATATAGATAATCCTTCACATTTTGATTTTTTGTACCTTCTAAATACATACAGTAATAATGTAAAATAAAAAAAAAAATTTTTTGTCAATTTATATAATTAAACATTATACCTACACAGGTAGGTACCAAGTTTTTAGTGTTAAACAAGCAAATATTGTATTTAAATAATAATACATTGGTAATAAATGATAAACAAAATAAGCTTACTATTTAATATAATTTTTTTAAATTAATTATTTTACTTACATTCTCTGATTTATTCATGTGATCAAAAAATTTGTTGATGGTTAAATGCTTGTGCGAATTGACAGCTAAATGAGCATCATATTCATCAACTGTTTGTATTTGATCTTCAGTTACATTAGAAGTTGTATTTGAATAAAATGTTTGTTTTATTTGTTGTGGGCAATTTGAACATTTAAGTAAATGTGCTTTCATTTTATTCACATTCATATTATACTCTTTTTGACAAAACTAGCATGACTGACGTTTATCGTTAGATATGAATTGTTCAAAGTATTTACGCACTATGTCCTTTTTTCTTCCCATAATTTTATTTTATAGTTCACAAATTTAAGCAACAATAAAAATAAATAATTTGTATTTCATTAACAAAGCAATAACGAAAAAATGCGCAAAAGCAAGACTAATGCCGCGTTACCAACGCATTCTTAATGCCGTAAGCGTAACGGTATATCTATATTCTACATTCCTACCGTGTGTGTATTGTAGTCATGTAATATTTTAATGTACTTTAATATTTATGTTACAACCAAGGTGGAGATATATCCACCTTGGTTACAACCATAATTTAAGATAAAACAGTATAGCCATATTAAAAAAAAAATACCCAATTTTTCAAAGGAAAAAATGACGTGGGTAAATACCCTGGTATTTACTCAAAATATATTTCTTACCAGTTGGTAAACTTTTCGGCAACTAGTCTTTGTGGGCCAGTCAAAGGAAAAAATATCTGGTGTCGATCCCGTGATCTATATAGAATCCAACTGATTATGTTTTTTCAGATATATGGTGATTGTTTTTAGGTATAGGAGCTCTATATTGGGGGCATTAAAATCTTTAAATAGTTTTTCAGTTGGATAATTTCTGTTTTTTTTTTTTTTTTATATATATATATGCAACCCTTAGTATACCTAGTGTTTTGGCAATTGTGCAGCCGTAGAAGAGCATATTGTTATAGGCACCACCCCACGATATAATTGACTCAAATAGTTCCAGGTATATATTTCTAATGTCTTTGAAAGGTAATATCTCACGTGATTCTTTCATTATATATTAAATTATTATTGTTCGAAACTTGCCACCTTAGTGACTTTTAAATAGAAAACTTCGCGCCACCGTTATTGGTTCTGCTATGAACGTCGCGAACTTTCGAGACGTTTCAGCGGCCCCCTCCCTCGGCATCCACGACCTTAAACCTCGGCCGATCGCCGCTACCGGTACCACGGTCCACGACGAGTCGGCTTTTGCGTTTTGTTCCAGCCACCGTCCGTCGTTGGCGTGTTTGGCGTGTGCCGTTTACCGAGCATTCCTTTTTTTTTATTATAACGATAATTGGTCGTAGGAGTTGCAGATGGTGTTGTGTGCTTGTTCTCGCCGCCGTTGGATTTCGTGCTGTCGTCATCATCTGTCCGCTGTCGCCGTCCAGGTTTTATTATTATTGTATATATTTATAATTGCCCATACGGATTTATGTACCTTTTTTTTATTATTAATATTTGTATTTTATACCCCCCTTTTTGGGCGCCCTTCTCAATTTTTTACATTTTTATTTATTTGTTCTGACCGATTGGCAGACAAACCAAATTTGTTGTATATTGTTCATAATATTGGTCACCCGTATTTATAAATCTTTTCTCTGGGTAGTTTGAGCACCGTGTTGCCGTCATTCTGGGCCAACCGCCAGTTAGGAGCCCGTTGACAACAATTATTATTATGATTATTATTATTATTCAACGTTAAACTGCACGTACGAATCACGTACGATCGTCGTACCTCGTATATGGTGTGTGCCCGCAGCAGGCGAGTGGTCAATCGAAACGTGTAATCGACGTACGCTATAGCGACATATTTTTACATATTTTCATATATTTTTGTTCAGTTTATCAGCCTCTTTTGCGAACGACGTGCGAACACTTCGACTATGACTATTATACCTTTGTCGACGATAATTATCGATGCGATGTTACAGTCCGAGTATGCGATTTTTAATATTTATATATACTTCGTACAATTGACGGTTTATCGATTGTTATGCGTACTACGCGTTTTTCGCGTCACTTTTGACGGACCCGGAATCGTACTTCCGTGCGCGGTTTTGATCCGATGTCGATCCGTCGCATATGACGTCCGCACTGACTATTTAAGCGTGTTTGCACGGTTACGGTCACCCGTTTGAAATTGTGCCACCAGATCAAGGCGTTCACTTACGTCTATCTCGTCTGCCGTTGATCGTTTACCGATCAATTATTGTTCTATTATTATTTGTCTTGTTCGTCAGGAGAGAAGGAAGAAGTTCCATTTTGCCGTGTCCCCCTGCAAACCGTAGCGTCGCACTCCTACGAGATTAATCCTGTACATAGAATTAATTCGAGCGCGCGCCAAATCATAACAATAATAAATAGGGCAGAGGACTTGTAGCTCTAAAAAGCACTAAATATGCAAGCACGTATGCACTTAAAAACCCTATAATATGCACTTAAAATATGCACCTAAATTTTTTTTTGTGATTTAATTTAAAAGTATTAGTAAAATAAATAGGCTTTACAATAAGTTAAAATGATTACTCAATTGAAATATATTTTGTACCGTCGCCAAATAAATAAAATACATATTTCTCTTAATTTTCCTAATCAAGTCGTAACTTTTATTTCTATTTATATATTTATATATTTATTTTCATTGATTGGTTTAAATTTATAAATAAATTGGTATTGAAAAATGACAAATTTGTGTTGGTTATTTCTGGTTTCTATTCACATCTTATAATACGTACCCATGTACAACATATTTCATGGCATTTCACATTTATCACGATTATCGTTATTATAGTAAGGTTATAAAATATTTTATTTTATTCATTTAATAATATGTAATATTAAGTTGAGTTAAGTAAAATCAAAATAATAATAGAAAATTAATTAATAATTAACAAATGTTTTCTACTGCGTCTACTATAAGATTCATTCAGTTATAAGACTCACTTTATGCTGGTCCCAAAGTGAGTCTTATAAGTGGCGTCCACAGTAAATATAAATATACATATATATATATATATATATATATATATACCATATTGACCAAATTATTAAAGAAAAAATAACAATCTCCATGCCAATAATCCAAGGTAATAAGAACACAAGAAGATTATCTTTTAGACCCTTCAATAACAAAAGAGATAATCCAATAATGCAGGTGAAAAATAATAAACTCAGCACTTCATAAACGTCAAACTCTAAGAAAAAAAATGTAAATAAACAACGGTTCAATAATTATTTCATAATCTGTTATATCATTGTAGTTCATTATAATTGACAATAGCAATACATCTTAACTAAATTTAAAAATATTGTATTTGTAATGTAACTAAAATAAATTATTTTTAAAAAGGTATGTGAAATTACTTATATCATTATCCTAAAACTATCAATTTTAGTTAATTTTTTTGTAGTTTCTCAGTTATCTTTAAAATAAGAAAAATTATTTTTAAAAATAGCCTTTTTATAGTACAAATATCAAAGACCTAGATGAAATTTATGGAATGAAAATTTCGTACTATATTTCTCTACTAGGGACCAAAAAACAAGATAACGCATGAAAAAAAATCATTGTAAAACTATTAAATTTTTTACTTCACTAAAATACAAATACAAATTATTGTTTATTAAAATATAGGATTCTAATTTTGTAAATTAACAGTAAATAAAACAAATACTATATAAAAACTGGAGACATTGGATCAAAATTGTATAGGTACCTACTTTGTTTCTGTACCCTTATATTTATTACAACACATATCGTGCTTTTCTCAAATGTCCTTAAATTAAAATTATACAAAAAAGTTTCTGTATACACTATACATGTACGTATTTAATTAAATAAATTATATACGATACAAATTATGTTAAATGGAAATATTGATAAATTCCCTTAAAGTGTAAGTAGGTATGCCATTAAATGAAACAATAATTTAAAGCTGATGAAAATTATTAGAAACAGAAACATTAAAATTAGTTGACAGTTAAAACATACTTTCAACATTACTTTATTTCACTTGCTTAAACATTTAAATAAAATATTATCTTACATGATGTGTCGATTAAGACCATTTGTAAATCGTATTATGTTAAATTATTAATAATAGATGATACAAATTAATGGGTAGAAAAATACAGTTGTCCAGTAATATATGTCTCTGGAGCTCAATAAGTGTTAATTTTCACACTAATATTAATTTCCTCATACATTTGAAATGTCATCCTTTGAGAGTTGGGTTTGTGAAGATTTGACATCAATAGTAACGGAAGTAGTATTATCACTTTGGATATCTTCCTCAGGTGGTATGGAAAGGCTCTGAAATAATTACAAGATACTATAATTCATTTTCATCATTACTGATAAATTGCTTGATATAGTGATTATGTCAATTCTCTACTCATACCTGTTTCGATGGACCGCAGCATGTTTTTAATTGGCATGATATTACATTTTCTATTTTAGAACAATCCAATACACAATCATCTGTTGGACTCTGATTTTGTTTCATGTCATCAGTAAACTATAATATTAATAAATTTAAAAGTATTATATAAAATATTAAAGTAAGAAAACTAAAGAACAGTAAAAATAATTTTAGTGTACACACCTCGATTACTACAAATTCAGGCTGAATAGTGGTAGAATGAATACCTTCATTGTGGAAAAATTGTTTAATTTTTACAGCTATTTTCATGTATTCATGTAAATTCTTACACCTAAATTACAATGATAAATTTAATTATATTATATTTACCAAACAAATAAATAGCTAAAAATACCTAATATGTGCAGTCGCTATAATTCTATCCCCAGTTAATTGCCATACGTGGAACTCATGAACATCTAATACTCCATCTATTTTCAGTAATTTTTCTCGAAGGACACTTACTTCAATATGAGACGGTACGGTCTGAAGTAATATCAAAGCAGATTCGTAAAATAATGGCCACGTTGAATACAAGATGACTACCACCAATAATAAACTCAAAACGGGGTCCATATAATCACGGAATTTCCAATCTGTTAACCATACAATCTATAAACAAATATATTTTGTAATTTACAATACACCAAAATTATTTAAATGAAATTAAATAAGGAAAACAAAATTGACCGAAAGGAAATGTTAATATTTTATGAGTGTTCTTCTTGAGTATGACACTTTGACACATTAAAACACACATAACATGATATCGGCTACCTACCTACCAAATTACACCCCCAAAAAATGTTTGAATAAAACTTAACTTTCAACAAAATAATGTTTTGCAAACATTGATTCGTACAAAATACAAAAATATAGAAACTGTATATCAATATATGTCAAGTGGACAAGGACATTTGCATAGCATTTAAACAAAATATAATTACCGTTACTATTTGATGTGCCTATGGATATAGATATAGTCAAACATAGATACATTTTGATTCATATACTTACGGGATAATAAGTTGTATTAATATGTTAAGAAAATATATTATATCAAAAGGATAAATTCTTACCTTGATTAAAAGTAAAACTTAAAATTAAAAAAAATGATCATGTTTATGTCTCTTAAACGTGTATCCACTGGAGGGGGTGGGGTAATCGTCCTTCAATACATTTTAAAATTATTACTAAAAATATTTGTGAGCATTAAAATGTAATTTTTAAATGACTATGTATATTCGTAACATAAAACTAAAATAAACGAGTTTTGTTAAGTATTTAAAATTGTGTGATAAAAAAAACGTGTAAAAAAGTAAAAAATTATATGTAATTGATTTATTTTGTCTATTCATCCTCCCTCTTCTAAAATTGAATTCCTGGGTCCACACCGGCTTTTAATTTGGTTCTACTTCGTGGTTTACGTTATTCTATATTGATTAGTATCTATTATCTACCTAGTACATTTTATTTTAAACAGTATTTTCTTAAATAACAATTATATTCAGAATAATATACTTCTAGCAGTTTAAAGTGTATTAAAATTTGTCATTTTAAAATAAGTAATTGAATTGACATTTAATACATACTAAACCTGATATAATTGCAATCAATGAGCCAAATGCATCAGCCAGGATATGTAGATAAACTCCTCGTATATTCATTTGACCAGCAGAAGATATATTATTATCAGAATGATGATTGATTACATTCACATAATCATAATTTTCATTATCATCAACAGGACCATTTTTACTTGCTTCAGAACTGACAAAATCAGTAAGACGTGTATGGATACGTGATATACCTCTATGGGAATGACCATGTCCACCAATTGTGTGGTCTAAAATGTTTAAAGTTAATGATGAATAAATGATGCACATTAAATAATTAACACTTTAATTACCATGAAACAAAAATAAACCCAAAACGTTAACAATTAAACCCAAGACTCCAGTAAAAACAATCCATTTGGGTTCACAAATAGGTTCCATTGTTATGAACCTTAAAAATATTATCATAAAGTAGGTACAATCGTCACATTATTTTGATCTAAAACTGTACCTTTTACAAGCTTCAATTGAAATAGAAAAGCATAAAGCAACTAAGAACACAGCATTAACTAGAGCTCCAAATACTTCTGCCCTAGCCCATCCAAATGTGTTTTTTTTCCATTGTTTTGGAGATGCCTGTAAATTGAAATATTTTAAGATATTATTCACAAAAAATAAAACAGAATATTAAATTATAACTTATTATCAGCTATTTAATTATACATGTGTATAATACTTTGCTGATATACTTAAATAGTAAACACAAAAATTAAGTTTTTAAATTCATATATTTTTTAAACTAAACAATTTCTATATATATATATAACTGATTAAATGCAATTTAAGTATCATTTAAAATTGTATTTCTTTTGAGTTGTTTGTGATAAGATTTATGTAACTCATATGACTTTTTTGTATTTTAAATTAGATATCTATTTAAATATTTCAGACAGATGCTGGATGTCTGCATTTAAAAAATGGACTTTTCATGCATGACTATACTTCAATATGATGTCTTAAATAATAATGATAAAATTTATAACTTACTAAAACTGATAAATATGCAATAATCAAAGCCAAACTGTCGCTTAGCATATGGAAACTATCTGCAATAAGAGCCATTGAATTCGTATCATAACCAATTATAATTTCCATAAACATGAAACCTGTTGTAAATAACATCATTGTTATAAGACTACATTTTTTCCCGCTGAATCTACTCATTATTAAATCTATAAAACAAAAAAATTATAATATTAGCAGTATAATAAGTAGGTACAGCAAAAGTGAATTAATCTAATGCCTATATCCTACGTGTACTCGAAATACATTTTAAGTTTATATCAAAGAAGTCAAATAGATAAAAAAAATTAATTGTTTCTTAAAACAATGTGAACATAATATTACCTATATGACTAAATTAAATGACATAGTACCCGTCTAATATTTTAACTGTTCTAATAAAAAATAACAGTATTGAATTATTTAGTTTATTCATTAAACTATCCTATATAACAAAATTTGCTAATGAAACCAAGATTGAATTTTATTTTAAAATTTAAACATTCTTTAGTCACAAGTGAAATCGTTCGTTGAACAATGAAGTCATCTTCACTCGTTTCAATAATTATTTTCAACCAAATTACAGCTAGCGTACTACGTTCAATGTTATACCCTATTCTAACAAAAATCTACAGTAGGTACACGAAAAATGCTCTGATAATGTTGGTAGATACAAACAAAATTTACGTCAAATTCTCACTTTGGCTTGACCGATTTGGGGAAAATGTTTCCTCACAATAACAAAATACAAATCTTTCAGATTTAAGTACCTACTCAGAATACTTGTAGATTTCCTCTAGTTTGTACGAAACGATAATTTACATAAATAGTTTCAAATTCCAGAAATCCAAGACTACATAAAAATCCTAGCCTAAAATTTTCATACTGGAAAATTTTAGCATGAGCACTTCACTGCAATCTTTACACACGTTCCCCACAATTTCGATTAAAACGGAGCCCTTCTCACGACTTGGATAGTCACACACATTTAACAAATCGCTCGCATTACTATCTATTACTAATAATTCTCATAACTGACCTGTTTTTACTGAATGCTTGTAACTCATAAGTTATAATACATTATTGATTATAAGCTTTTATTTATATTTATTTTTCTTTATTTTCTTTATTTCGGCTATTAACTATGATTATCATGTTAAAACACAAGGTTTGCTGGTAATAGATAATCTGGAAACTAAGCTTAAAAAGGAAAAAAAATTAATTGTTAATATCTATAGATGGTAGATAGAAAAGCTGAGAATATCTTATTATTATAACCTAATAATAAAATAATAATAATGCATATATGGTCGTTAATATATTATATTCTTATCTATTGTTCAAGTTCCAAAAAATAAACTCAATAAATTATTTTTCCCACATGTTTAAAGTTGGAAGTACGATTCAAATATCTCTTTTTTTACGCAAAATGTCAGATTTATTTTCATTTCAAAAAATTCGTAATTTTGATGTATTAGATCTAAATTTTTCACAAGCTTTTTATTACTAGCCTTAGCTAAATTTATATTTTTACATCGATCGGTTGTGATAATTTTTTATATATAAGCCAGAAATGTCTAAATACAGCAAAATTCATTTTTCTTGTTATTATTCTAAAACTTTTTTTTAATTGAAACTTGAAATTGTTTCAATAGCTTACATTCAACTTAACGAAACAAACGTTATGGACTTATGTAATCAAGTATTACTGTAGAACGAAAAATTATCTAGTTTTGATTTTTTCAATCCATATTTTAAACGATTTTCATGAAGTAGTACTTATTTTTACTTGGTTGTAGAGTTGCACTAATGACACTAGCATGGAATAATTGTAATAGATTTGTCTTAATATTTTGTTAGAAAAAAATCATAAACTATGTGGACTTCATAAATTGCTTTTGTATTTATATATTTATTCTATGTATTATATATCTACGAAAAACGTGTGGTTAAATACTAATAGGTTAAGTTTATGCATGTTTAATCAATATAAAATTGGATTTTGACCAGACAATTTGGTACCAAAATATATTTTATTGATTACAAGTACAGTTATTAGTTGAGGAACTATTAAACTTCAGTATTTACGTAATTTGAAATTCTAATAACATGAAATCTTAACAAAAAAAAAAGAAACGCATTTCGCACCGTGGAATATTCTTTGCTCCTCGGACAAAATAATGAAGAAGAGTGAATAAAGTCTTAATGAAACGATAGATCATTTCTTTCGTTAAACGATTATGCGCCACGCTTCAGTATAGAAATGTTATTAGAAATAATCTTTAACAAAACAAGGTTCTATTTTTATCCCAAAAGAAATCAACAATATTGAAACTTTTATAAAGCATGTATCAATTTGTTATTAATATATGGTGAAAATTTCAATCCTCTAGTAACACAAATTTCTGATTTATAACTAAATAGCTAAAATCGAAATAGTGAAAGTGTTGTTTACGGAAAATTTTACTATTCTTACTCAGTTTTTTAAGAGGAGAAAAAAAGTGACCTCTTCAAAGTACAATTTTACATGAGATTTTTGATCTATAGAGTTGTTGGATGAAACTTTTGGACTAACTACCCGAATTATCGTTTACAGAAAAAAAAGAAAGATGAAAATAAGCGTCATTGTAAAACCAATAGATCCTTCGCTTCACTCAGAATTTACAATATTTAAATATTACAATAATTGGTCGTCTATAGTTTATCACGAAATATTTTTTTTTATTATTCAATGAGGAAACACTTTTACCATAAGATATAACAGCTACAACGTATACAATATTAAACTATATAGCATAAATTAAAGCTGAGCAGCTTGTGATAGGGAAAAATGTAATATAATGATAATCGTATATGCATATTATGACGATCACATTTCAGTAGCGAATTTTTTATCCATGATAGTATAAATGAATCATGTATTAATATTTAAATGTCAAGTAGACTTGTTACGATTTAAGTCATATAAATAAGTACTCTTTGGAGTAAGAGACTATCTAAATTCTAAAAGATAAGATAAACTTCTTGGCATAGTAAAAAGTGTGAATATAGACTTAATTTTATAAATCACATAACATTAATATTATGTTTTAGATATCAATAATTTCATATAATTGAAATAATTATTTTATTAACATCAGTTCAGTCCCATTATTTTACATAAAATTAAAAAAAGAGTGTTCGTGAAAAACAATTACTACGCATTATTAATTATATCAGTGTTTCTTCACGTACATAATATTACGTAACTTCAAGTTCAATATTACCATTGATCAGTTGCGCCTATCCCTGTATCTAGGTATTGCAGTTGCAATACCTGTTAAGGGTGGGTGGGTGGTTGCGGTAAAGCTGCGAAACACACTAGCTAAAATAATTTTAACGTATGAAATTTATAAAGTATTTATTACGTCTAACATTATGAATTATGATAAAGCTATTCGCTAAACCATTGAGTAATATTATATGCTTATAGTTAGTTTTACTCTATGGCAATAACGCCCTAAGAACCATTGCACCCTTTAACACGGCCTGTACATTTATCTTTTACTGTAGTTGTTAAAATTGTACATCGATGGAAGGAAAAACAATGAAGGGCAGTTGCTCAACCTATTGTGGGTAGATGGGTTAGTTTTTCAATACCTCTAACAACTGACTTCGTGCCACTGCCATTGATAATAGAATATTTAATTATTGATGTCGGTGTCACGAACTGTAATAGTACCTAGTTGGTATAGTTATTGTAACTTTTCGTAACGCCCCCATTTGAAAATTCTTGGGTATGTGCCATCGTCATACTTCACTATCCAGTATCCACCAACAGAAATATTTTAAAATTTAGAATAAGTGTTGCGTTAGATAAAACGAACCAAATACATACTTTTAAAATTAATGAACGTATGAAACTTCATTTCATTTTATAAATTAGTTAATATCGAGAGAAGAGATCATAAATATCATATATTGAATTCAAGTACTATTAGTTTTACAGACAAACAGCAATAGGTATCTTAAAATCAAATTTAAGATTGTAATTAGATAATTGAGACAATCATTTGAAAAAGACCATTTTTTGTTTATTTATAAAACTAGTTTAATGAGATATAGGTATAAAATTTAGAATTTCCTAAATAAACGATTTGATTTATGCCTTATAGTTTATAAGTTTAGGTACGAACTAATATTATTAATATAGTTCTATACTTACTTGTTGTGTCTTATACTTTGTGAATCACTTTTTTGAATTTAGTTTTAATAATAAACTATTCACTTATAAAATAAAATAATTTACTGAAATATTTAGGTAAAAACACTTTTATTGATTTTACCTATTTTATCCTAAGCAACATTGTAACAAGTCTATTAACTATTACAAAAATATTTTAATTATGTATGGTTATCAAGTACAAGTGCGTGTAACATAGAACAACTTTTTAACATGCATATCTAAACACGAAAATCATGCATGACTTTATTCATGTATTTATTTAAGAATAACACCTTAAAAGGCAAATAATACTGTGAAATTAACAATGAAATGATTCAGTAAACAATAACAATACAATTCCGTCCATAGTGAAATTAAACTATAATAGGTACCACTATTGAATTGCATTATTTAAGGAAATACGAGTAGGTTGCATCCAAAAACCGCACACTTTTGATTTTGACCCTAAAAAGGTCGATAGCCAAAACCGCACAGCTTATCGGTAAATTACCGCACATTTATAATGGGTTAAGACCGCACACTATTTTTTGTGAAAATAGTGAATAGATAAGATGATGATAGTGTCATCTATGCGTTGACTCCAAAAACCGCACACTTTTGATAAAATACAGGACAAAACCGACTACAAGGACTACGAATGGAGCTGAAAGATTTCACCAAGGGCTTAATTCTGAATTGTATTCTCCAAATCCATCTGTATTTATGGTTATTGATGTTTTAAGAAATATTCATATGGATACAGTGACACGTATGAACCAGTACCATAAGGGAATTCAAAATATAATCCGTCAAATTGAAAAACAAAAACAAGTTAGTAAATAGGTACATAATAATAATATTTTTGATTTTCAATTAAATTGTATTTATTTTTAGTAGCATTTGTTTATTTGTTGGGAAGAATTTTTACGTGACGGAAATCGAATAAAGCTTTTAAAAAACGTCGGCAGTCGGTTTCAACCAATCAAACTTTGAGAGTTTTAAATTTTTTTAAAATTACTATTTTAAATTTTTTTTAAATTAATATTTAAAATTTTTTTAAAATTAATATTTCAAATTTTTTAAATACCTACACTTTTTTAGTTTTAGATTTTTTTTTTTAATTAATATTTTAAATTATTGAATATATGCATTTTTAAGTTGACATTAATTAATATTATAGGTATTTTTTTGTTTATCGACATTTTTGGGGTTAAAATCATAACTGTGCGGTTTTTGGATACGACAATTTTTAAAATTGTGCGGTTTTAACCTATTAAATGTGTGCGGTTTTAACCTACCAAAAGTGTGCGGTTTTGTCCTGTATTTTATCAAAAGTGTGCGGTTTTTGGAGTCAACGTACGAGTAGATCTCACGAATATTTATGTCGGTAGTATTAAAATATCTATACAAAATATTGAATATACCATATATGTTACAGTAAAAACTAAAAGTATAAACACCGGTGAAACCTAGGACGATCTACACTGTCATAGGCTTTCTTGAAGTCAACAAATAGCTGCCAAATGTTTGCCTGTGTTCGTATTTTTTCTCTATTGTTTGGCCAATTATTGATAAATGCTCTATCATTGATCTCCCCTTCCGAGAACCGCACTGGTATTCTCCTAAATTCTCTTCCACATAAATCATTAATCTGTTCATCAATATATTCGAGAATATTTTGTAAGCTGAATAAAATAAAGCTTGGCCACGCGCCTGAAGAGCGGGTTCAACAGGCTATCCAGCCACGGCACCTCCGGCTCGGCGTGCTGCATTCCCTTAATCTCGGTCAGCTCCGGTTCTGACTCCGGCAGCTCTATCGCCACGGGGCCAAACTTCGTCGGCTCACCCGTCTCGACAAGCCACAGCCCCTTGGTCTCGGTCACCTTCAGCTTCGACTCCGGCAGCTCCGTCGCCGTGAGGCCGCACGTCGTCGGCTCATTCGTCTCGGCGTGTCACGACGTTCTGCACGGCACGCGGTCGTCGACTTCGCTCGAGAATGTCCGCCACAAGACCGCCGCCGCCGACGCCGCCGCCCAGTATGCGGTGGCTGCGAGCAACGAGTGCTGCGGTCCCTGAACGCGTGCCGAGGTCTCTCGGCCAAAGTCGCGCTCCTTCCAGTGCCAGGTTCGACGGCTCTACGGATTAGAAATCGGACGCGTATATGATATTATAATTGACGTTTTGTACTTGGCTCTCGTCCGTGGTTTTTCCAAACGTATTAAAAACAAAAAACTGCCGAAAAACCGCGAGTAAAAGACCGTGAGGTTTCTGCCGTTAAACGAGACACTTTTACCCGATTGATTTTAGTCATTTTCGGTCATAAACCCAAAAGTATTCTATTTACGTATTAGCCAAGTTTAGAAAAGAACAACGCATTGTGCTTACATTTTTCTGGTGTCGCTATTCCACGGTGAGCTTTTTCCCCACGAAATCTGTGAGTGCCGACCGAAATTATTGATTGGAAAGATTCTGATTTGCCCTCCCGTGTTTTCTCGTGGAAGTAAACTGTAGCACGTGCGATTGTTCACTGGCATACATATGCGAGAATTAACTGTTGAATATTTCGGGATTCCTTTATCTGCACGTCTTTTCCTAAGGAATTTTTCGGTTTGATTGATTTCAAACGAAGGTTTGCTATTTTGTAACATGTTTTTTGAACATTGGAAAACATGTTTTTTGATAATGATCGGAAAACTGTGAAAGTAACAACACAAATATATGAAATAATTGACTGAAAAATATGAACAATCAATACTATACCTTTTAAAAACTGAATATAAAGCCATTGGTAAAATAAATGGAATGAAAGTTTAACTCATAAAAATTCAGTAAAAATTCTAACTTTTTTTTCAAACTTTATCTAGGAATGTGAACACATTATTTAAATAATTTGTATGACATTGAGTAACCATGGAATAAATATGATAATTTGTCAATATAGTTATAACTTAATTAATTGACATGGAAAAAAAATAAAATCAGCTATTCATTAAATTTTTCGTAAATACTACTACTTTTTCAAAATGAAAATTGAAAGACAGTATTTCTAAAATAGTTAATATAGTTCAACCAAAAAATGTGATACATATATTGTACTTACCGATGGTTAAAAAACATGATTTTTTTGAAAGTTACTCATTACATTTATGTTCGTAGCAGTAACAGAACTAAGTTTCTACTGTTTCTAGAAGCCCGTGGTGACATTTTTTTTGGTTGGCCTTATATTTGCAAACCTTTTTAATAAACATTTAGCAGTTAAACATTAAATTGTTGTTTATGTGATAATAAACAATTGCATCATAAATCAATAAATTATTGAGATATAATAACGAATAATTATAATGAAAATAATTTTTTTTCTATCTCTATCTGAGGTAAACATCTTAACTAATAATGAACTATATAGAAATATTATCTTTTCCCATTTTTACAAAATCGTAAATTCAGTTAGAGCCACGCCAAAAGAAGCTTTTTTATACACATTTCATATATTATAACCAAAACTAACAAATGAAATGAAAAAAAATAAATAAAAATCAATTTGACGCTTACGTAAAAATAGTTATTTTAATTTATTTTAATATCAACTTTAAACTAGTATGAAAATAGTTCATCGTAATTTATTGAGCTAATTGTTATGGAACTTGGACTATAGTCTAGAACAGTGTTTCCCAACTTCTTTTACTCGCGGAACCTTTGCAGGAGCTTGAACTTTTTGTGGAACCCCCATATTTTTCTATAGTTGTAATGCTGACATGAGTTTTTTACAATTAAATGAGAGGATTGTCGGATACTTCCGGCACCAGGTTTTCGCGGAACCCTTGGCGCCGGCTCACGGAACCCTTAGGTTCCGCGGAACACCAGTTGGGAAACACTGGTCTAGAACAGGAGTTCTCAACCTTTCGAAGTCCACGCCCCCTTTCAAACTATCGTATGAGTTCACGCCCCAACTACTCAATACTATAAGATTTATACATTTATAATATTTAAATATATATATATATATATATATATTATATATATGTTACAGTTAAAACCCGAAATCCGTCGAAACTAGTTTTAACTAGTCAATACTAGTTTCCACAAATTCTTTTAGTCACTTCTGGTTTTAACTAGTTAAAACTAGAATTTACTAAGACCATCACCGTCAAAACTAGTTTTAACTTATTTTTATTTAATTAGAATTAGTTGTGTTTAAAATATATTAGTAAAAACTAGAATTATCTAATGAAAATCTGTACTGTTTATATTGATAGGTAAAACTATAGTTTTAACTAGGGAAAAGTAGAAATATAAGTACATATTAGGAAAATTATTAAATATAGACATTTATTATTATTTACTTATTCTGACAGGACAAACTATCGTGGCATTTAGAATTACATAAAATTTTATTTTTTTTACATAAACAACGATTTGTTCCGCAGGATGTTTTACATGTGCATTTTACAAATCCTTGCCCTGACCCCGTTGAGGCTTTTGTTGCGGCTGCACGGAGGGAAATATGATTTTTCGGAACCTGATTCTCATGTTATAAATTCAGATCTGAAACAATTTTTACTAATTACTTATTAATAACTAATTTTATTTTATTTGGTAGATAAAAAGGTGATAATGGACGCACCTACAATAATGTTTTTCTAGAATTCCATCCTTACATCCGATTCTATATAGATCGTACTCTGTTTTTTCCAACACTACTCGTAACTGAGTGATGGAAGATAAGTTAAAGTTTAGCTTAATTGATTTGATGATCGACCGGTCGAATTATCGAGCTATATTTGTCGCGGTCGTTATAGCGTTATTTGAACGTGCAGTTAATTCTAGTTTTAACTAGTTAAAACCAGAAGTGACTAAAAGGATTTGTGGCAACTAGTTTTGACTAGTTAAAACTGGTTTCGACGGATTTCGGGTTTTGACTGTAACATATATATATATATATATATATATATATATATATATATATTAGTTAAAACATACTTTAATGTTGAGTATTCAGGTTATTGGATTAATATGAATATAACTTCAATTAAGTTTTTTTAATATTAAATGAATTTATTTGCATAACAAACTATGATACGATATTATATACGTATTATAAAAATATAAATAAAAATGAACTATTATTAAAAATAAATAATTAATGAGAGGGTTGGCACTGTTTTAATTTAATAAATTTTTGAATGTTTGGCGACATCTGTGATAATGCACATCTGAGATCACTTTACACATCCAATCGTGCTCGATTTTATATATGTAAGCGTCGAAAATCCAGACTCACAGAGGTACGTGGAAGAAAATTTAACCAATAACTTCGCAGCTTCATTAGAAACTTCCGGATATACAGAAAGATAACACAGCCAAAAATCTTCAACAGATTTATTTGAAAAGTCTCCTCTTGCTCGGGAATCATTCTTAAGATCGATGGTTTGCTCTTGAAATTAATCTAGAAGTATGTCCTCATAAATTTTAAATGGATCTGATACTAATTTAAATTGCCATTTCTGTTTTGTTTCATTAAGTATGTAACAATCCGCTATTAAAATATAGCGAAAATCTTAAGTTACTAGCAAAAACTATTGAGATGAGAGAAAAATGGCCGGATTAAAGTACAATATACATGCAATTTACAATGTATAGAGTAGCTGTATGAAACTTCTGGTCTCTGGACTACCTACTCTAACTACCTAAAAAAGTGTTCACAGAAAAAAATAAATATCATTGTAAAATCAACATATCCTTTGCTTCACTTAGAATCTAAAAACACTCAACTTCCTTTAAATTAATTTAAATAAAATATTAATAATAATAAAAGAGTAACGTAAAACTATGAAAACTTTAAAAAACTAGCAGGTACTTAATACTGAACATAATGTCACAATATCATTTGGAATCTTGTAAATTATATTCATAATCAAACATTCAAACATATTAATGTCTCATTAAGTATTCAATGTTTGATCAGGTAACCCATTTTCTACTTAAAATGAAAAATAGCTTGGTACAACCATGATAAATCATTAAACATTTTTCTGTGTTTTATAAATATTTTGATGATACTTTCAATAACCTTATATTTTATATTATACTATGCAGGCTGCGTACGAGTTGATTCCCGGGTACCTGTTTACCTGCACCGACACCGTTGAGTTGATTCCCGGGTTATTAGAGGATACGTACGAGTTGATTCCCTATTGTTGTATATCAATTATCAATAGATTGCACGAGTAAAGAGTTTACGACCGTAAAGTTCAGAAAACGAGACCGGTAATTTTTTGAAATTATTTTTTGGCCTACCTTTTTTAAGGCCAATAGAAGTTATTGATTGCTTTACAGACGAGTTGATGGCAATTCGACCAACAGGAGACGATAGAATTGAAGAGTTTATGTACTACGTATTTGACAATTATATTTCTCCAGAAGCCAGTTTTCCACCAAGTATATGGGCTCAATTCTCAACTACTTTAAATACAATACTATAGAACTACGAATAGTTGTGAGAGTTTTCACTCTAAGCTCAACAGTTGTTTCTATAGTGGGCACCCAAATATTTTTTTATTTATAAATGAGCTGTTAGAAGTACAATCTGAAACTTATATTAAATGCAGAATTAATGGAACTAAAAAATTTAAAAAACATCAAGAAAAACAAATTTTTTTAAGAGAAGAGATGTCACGGAATACTGGTAATCTCATTACCAGATACCAATTTATAAAAACAATGTGTTACAAATTTTTACCAAATTAATAATTTTTTTTATATTTTTTACCTAGTTACTACTAAAAAAACAACATTTTTGAGAAACTTGTCAGCCAACCTCCTCGTGGTGTTTCTTGGGTTATGCTAATAGGCTGAATATCTTACTATATATTGAATCTCGTACATACCTCTTAATGACCCGGGAATCAACTCGTACGTACCAATTAAGGACCCGGGAATCAACTAATACATGAAAAAGGTCTCGGGAATCAACTCACCTATACCGACTATGCACTTCCACTTTTTTAATGAATCAGAATCACCTGCCGGTACTGTATTGTTCATTTATTTATTTATTTTTGTTCATGATCTCATCTAGTGACATTTTTTCTTTAAAGCCTTTAAAATCGATAACATTTCATTCACATTTATAGGCCTATAGGACTATTAAAGTTTACAACTATTAATCAGTTTCTTTAATATTAATGCCCTAAATATTGGCAATTTTTTTACAGCAGTGGCGGATCTATGGGGCGGATCTATGACCCCCTCCAGAATTTAAACTTAGGTCTTAACGTTATGTTTATTTTACAATTATTACATACATAATTTTTTTTTTTTTTTTTTTGCTCTATTATAATATAAAAATAGTAGGTACATACAAAATTATTGTACATTTTCTTTCATTTGACTTTTATAGCAGCATAAGTGGTGATATTTTTTATTTTATAAAAAATGACCACTCCCGAGTTTTTCTTCTGGATCCGCGCCTGTTTTACAGTGCTCGTTTTGAGAAAAATTATGAGAAATCTATGAGGAAAAACACCGAATATACTCTATGTAAAGTTTAGACCTAGTCCTTTTTACTTTCCATTCCGCTGTGCGGATGTTCCAGCCCGGCCCTTTTGCCCATCGGGATTTCTCAATTGCCCGGTAGCCCAATCCGTCCCTGACCATATACAGAGTGTCCCACCGAGATTTACACAGAGCGATATCTCCCGTGTTAATAGAGATAATCAACTTTTTTTTTTTTTATAAGACTCACAGAGCTAAAAACATTTATTTCACATTAGTTTGGTAAATACAAATGTATTAAAAAAATTAAAAAATAAATTTTTGTTTTATAATTTTTGTAAAACTCGAAGATAGCCATTTTGTAGGGCTTGTTTTTCTGAAACTTTTGACGGTTCAACTTTCAATTTTCATCAACTACATGATTTTTAATATTTTTTTTAGTTTATAAGAAAATAGTACTATTTACCCACGTTAAAATTTTAAATCGCCTCATCAGCTCGTTCCGTTACCTAACAATTCATTTATTATTACCATAAACAATAAAAGATAATAATTATTTTACTACCCATGATTAGATTTTTGTTATCATTTGTAGCTATTGTTGTACCCTGTAGACTCCAGCTGGGTGTAGACACCCGGTATGGTATTTATAATGTTTAATTCTGAGAATTATTGGACTACGTGACTGTGAGAGCCGTTGGTATTCGCTGATCCAGCGAATATCATGACTCGGACGGGGACTCGGCCCGGTCGAGGAGGGACGGCGCGGCAGTCATGTAATGACCAGGCAGAGCATCAGTTCGTAGACAGAGCATCCACTAATTTTATTATATATACATATATTTACAGAGCGTCTTACGTTGATTAGAGTTAATAAATTTGGTTTATTGTAAATTCCTAGTTCTTTCTTTTTCTCTAAATCTATAAACGTTGCGGTATCGGATACATCATTTGGTGGCAGCGGTGCCAGTGATATACTCGTATTCGTAAAACAATTTTCACTGGTGAACCTACGTATGCGTAACCGCACCTCTCATCAGCGTCAAGAATATCAAAATCTGCAGAGCATCTCTATTTATACATAAGTATTGTGAGTAAATCAAAATTCTATACTAAAAAATCGCGTCTTTGTAGACGACAACAACAACGCCGCCGTCAACGTCTTTCGAACGCCGCCGTCAACGTCCTTCGAGCGCCGCCGCCGAGAGCCGCCGTTGACGTCGCAGCACGCGTCCCCACTAGCAGCCGCTAAGAGCCGCGGTCGACGTCACTGGCCACTGGGTGCCACCGCCGGGATCAGCCGCTTACAGCACAACAGTGCCGCCGCCAAACCCTACCACCTACAGCACAGCAGCGCTGCCGTCGCGAGCAGAGCTACGTAGCATAGTCGAGATTAGCAATCAACAATGAATCGGCCCATCATATTATTGTGAGTTTTAATATTTAGCCGTAGTAGTACGAAATCAACTGCATCGAGTCTCTTACTCTAATAATAATTGAACTATCTGTATTTTTTTTTTATATATATATATATATATATATATACATACGTATATTTCACATATTGTTAATGTTGGTGCAGTATTTATTTATTTTTTGTGAGCTTCGGTATAGTATTGTATGAATAACCCAATCTGGTTGATCGATGGGTGATCGTGTTCTACTGAAAAATAATGTAAGGGAAGGAAAGTGAAGCCCGAAGTGGACAGGTCCATATGAAGTTCTGGAGCTTAGACCGAATGAAAACGTTATTATACAAAAAGGTCGAAAGAAAGTTACGGTTCATAAAAATTTGATCCAGATTTACAATGAATAAGAAGGAGTAAATGTATATACATTCACACACTTAACCTTTTGTAAATATTTATTTAAGATAGTTCTAACAATTATTTTCAATATTATACGTTAAGACTTCTGGTAGAAAAAAAAAAAAAAAAGGAAAATTATCTCGTTCTTTTCTCTATTCTATTTCAGAATTCTAGGCGTTCTTAACTCGGCTGCATCCAGAATACTCGTCAAACATGAAAAGACACAACATGGAAACAATGAAGCTTACAATATTACTCTTTTTCCACATCATCAGGGATTCTATTATGAGTTTCATGGACATGTAAGAGTTGCACATTGTGGTTGGAATTTGATTCCAGTCATAGACCTTTCTAAGCGAAACTTGGAACTAGAAAATATCATGGCACAGTATAATGTGACTGTTGAAATATGCGACCGCATGCTAAACCGTTTCGGGAGTGTGAGACTTTCAGACACTTGTTCATTTTTCATGCAACAGTTCTCTCACGCGACTTTACCATATTTAAATGAAATAGAAGCAGGCTACAAAAGTATGATGCTTGCTATTGGTAAGAAAGAAGAGGAGAGAGTACGAAGAGAGATTGGCAATACACTCAAACGTATAGGAAGCGTCTTATACGGTATGTACTCTAAAATCGATATGGATATCATCCTCAAAAAAGCACTAACATTCATGCAAAATTGGAATCATGATGGTAACTTTATTTCGGAGAAAATGCGTATCGTAAGAACAGGAACAGACAAATCCCCGAAGCACGACCAATATCAAACTAAGCTTGACGAAAATTTAAGATATCTTAGAAATCAGTTAGTAGAAGCCGCAGAAGACATTAACTTGGAAAAATTTCATACTAAGCTCATGGAACAAGCATTTGTATTCGAAGTGGTCTTAAATCAATATTCATTCGAGACTCAAAAGCTCTTGGCCATCGTGAATACAGCATTAATTGGAAAAATACACACTAGTTTGCTTTCTTCGAAAAAACTCATTGAGGAACTACGGGAAATTCAAATGCACTTACCGGTAGGAACGACATTGCCTTTAGAAATTTGTAAGGAAAACATAACCGATATCATTCGAATTTCAGAGATAGTAATTGTCCACCAGGAAAACTTTTTAATATTTTCAATAAATATACCCTTGATAACTGAACAAAAATACAATGTATATTGTATATAGACCCCTACCCTTACCTACTCCCTATCAAAACAATACAGTTATCTTAATTTCCCCTGAAACTGACTATATAGCTTTGAGAAACGATAATGACGAATTTTTCGTGTTAGAATCACAACAGTGGGAAAATTGTAACAAATTAGAATCATACACCTTATGTAAAGGTGGTCAAACTTTCCACCATCGCCAGGGATTTGAACCATGCGAATTATCGCGACTTTTTAATCAAAATTCACTTGCTGAAGATTGTAACTTAAAACTTCTATCAATTGATGCACCGATTTGGCATAAATTAGCACAGACAAACTCTTGGGTGTTTTATACTCAACCTGATTCGTGCACTATTACATGCATGGAGCCACAAATATCCGAGAGGGTGAGTATCTCTGGTGTAGGTCGGTTAACCATATCCCCATATTGTGAGATACATACAGATTATGCTATTCTTGTACCAAAGAAAAAAAATGAGAGAGATATCGAGCTAGATATTATACCGGAAAGTACAAAATTTAGTATAATATCGTCAGTAGCGAAAATTCTAGAGAATGTAGAACCTAAGCGAATTTATAATGTAAACTTAGTTAGAGATTTAAGTAAGTTAGCACATAAGGGATTAGAGATTATGGAACTTAAACATAAAATAACAGAACAAATGTTTGTATTAAGAGTTGAATTTCATATTATATTAATTTATGTAATCATTATTAGTTGTATAATAATTATAAGTATGATAATATTTAAGTTTAAGAATAAAATTGTGAAGTTGTATAAGCCAGATGTAGCAGAACATCCAGATGTACAGAATAACTCTAAAACATAGACAAGTATCTATGTAAAAGTGTTGTCCTTAAGATTAATTACTAAAATAAGCTATTCAATTAAATTTAGTGTAAGTTGAGATAGTCGCAGGGACTGCTCCAGTTTAACGCTGGGGGTATGTTGTACCCTGAAGACTCCAGCTGGGTGTAGACACCCGGTATGGTATTTATAATGTTTAATTCTGAGAATTATTGGACTACGTGACTGTGAGAGCCGTTGGTATTCGCTGATCCAGCGAATAACATGACTCGGACGAGGACTCGGCCCGGTCGAGGAGGGACGGCGCGGCAGTCATGTAATGACCAGGCAGAGCATCAGTTCGTAGACAGAGCATCCACTAATTTTATTATATATACATATATTTACAGAGCGTCTTACGATGATTAGAGTTAATAAATTTGGTTTATTGTAAATTCCTAGTTCTTTCTTTTTCTCTAAACCTATAAACGTTGCGGTATCGGATACATCACTATTATTATATTATCATTAATTATTAATTGATATATTTTATCATTATCGGCACGAATTTCGTAACTAACGTTATGATTATATCGGCGTAATTGTACAGTTAACCTTACAAATTTCCTTTAACGAATGCAGTAATAACTAATAAATTAAGAAATACATGGTCGAAATAAAATACAATTGTTGTGTGATTTTTACTTTTTAAGTTCATTAGTATTTATAATATCACTTAAAAGTTAAATAATAGACCACAATTTTTTTATGTTTTACTCCAGGTTTTTCTCTTGTGTGAAATCGGATAGCCAAGTGACATTTAAATAGTGTAATGTGCATTTTAAAGAAAATTGTTCTTCCAAATTGGTATATTATGTTAAATGTTTATCACTATTGCATCTTTTAGAAATATCCTGAGATATTTTCTACGTGATATTTACGCTTTCGCACACTTGCACGTTATTCATAATCATAAATATATAATAATACAATGAGCTGTTTGTGTACGGCGCAGTACGATTGCGCCTTATTGACATTTTTTTATCGATGAAAAATTCACGACACGATTGCGCTCTTTTCCTTTTTCACCTGAATAAACATAAGTTAAACGATCACGCTCAAATATTTTATCGTGATGTATCGCAATGTGATTCCTACTTAATTTGGATACGAATCGGTTACATGAGTCACTTTATACAATTTTTACCATTTTAAAATCGTGAAATACCAAAAAATATAAAAATAGGTATTAAAATAGGTAACAAAATGAGGGGGTGAGAAATTAAAAATTCGCGAGTTCAAAATAAGGGCCACCCTATTAGGTAAGCAATATAATAACAATTTTTGACTTTATTAAAAATGTATTTTATTCCTGTTGTTTTTTTTTTTTTTTTTTTTTAATAAAACAATTGTATGTTTAAACAAGTATAGTAACAACAATAATAATCCAAAATTATACCATAGACAATTACACATAAATACAAATAAAAAAAAAAAAATGTTTAAACCGAACCTAAGTACAAACTGATAGTGCTCAAAATGAAAACCCTGGAGAATAAACATATTTTTTGTGTCCATTGGGAAAAATGGTAAAAAGCCGTAAAAACAGTTCAAATGTGCCAAAAATGAGATTTTCATTAAATTCAATTTAGTTATTTATTCATAACTTCAAAAGTAATGTTGAAAGAAACTTAAAATTGTCACAATACATCAAAACATTATCGAAGAAACTGACTCCTTTTAGATTAAATATAGGACTTTTTATAAAACTTTTTAATTCTTAAAAATAATAGACTATTTTTATTGATACAATTATTTTTTATTAACTTCAGATTTTAATTTTTAGATTAATTAGTTTTAACAAAATGTTATTCTGCATTATAACCTACCTGTATAAATTGGTACCCTACGTACTTTACAGTATTATTTTCAATTTTTACGTAAGACCCATAACTCATTGGTTTATGTGTAAGTCAGCAAATATCACAATTTAAATTCCTTGTGGACTTTGTTCATTTATAGTACTGAATTCAGTACATTTTTTAACACCGTTCTCAAACATGACAAGTTTTCTAAGTTTATTTTATATACTTACATTATAATATATTTGTGTATAATCTATTTTTTCACCGTGGTTTATTTTTTATGGCTCATTGCTAAATATTAAAACATAACAGGCAATTAAACGACTTTACACATATATACATATTTATTATACAGATATTACACAAACTGTGCGCCTATCATCATATTACTGCACTGCACCACTATGTTGATATCATCATCTTCACAAAAATATGTAACACACGAGTATGGGTATGGCATAATGTACATTTCACATTTGATGATGATTGTTGAAGTCGTCGTGACCGAAGGAACATCGGTTGGGGCAAACGATTGAACGATAGACGGCCGTGGTCGACGCAGAGTGGTAACATCGGGAACAAATGGCGCACAGGTCACCGCGAGTGGACGACAAGTCGATCGGTGCGGCTTGCTGGGCTTCTGGTCCGTCGCCGGCGTTCCGGGAATTTGAATCGTCGGCGCGGACGGCGGTTGCGGCGGACGAGTGGTCGCCGGTGTCCGCGGTGCCGTCGGAGTCACGGACGCTGCCGGCGTCTGAGTTGTCCGACGAGATAACGATGCAGCTGTCGTCGGCGGTGCGGGAATTTGAATCGTCGGCGCGGACGGCGGTTGCGGCGGACGAGTGGTCGCCGGTGTCCGCGGTGCCGTCGGAGTCACGGACGCTGCCGGCGTCTGAGTTGTCCGACGAGATAACGATGCAGCTGTCGTCGGCGGTGCGGGCGTCCGGACAAGAGCCGTCGCAGAGATGGCCGTCGGCGCCGCGAGGACCGACGGCGGCGCGCGGCGAGGAGGTGTCGGAACGGCGGGCAGCGACGTCGCCCGCACTTGCGTCTGGACCGCCGTTGGGATCGCGACCAAACTCAATGGAGACGGTGCGCGGCGAGTGGTCGCGGGCGTCCGTGTGGTCGTCGATGGCGTCCGTGCCGTCGTCCGCGGCGTCCGTGCCGTCGTCGGTGGCGTACGCGGGTCCGGGACCGAGCGCGAGCGGGCCGATGTCCCTTAAGTGGAGCGTGCCACCGCCACCGTTATGAGCTTTGACGTGCTTCAGGAAGCTCTTGCAGTACGAGAACTTTCGGTTGCACGAGCCGCACACGTGCGGCCGCCGGCCGTCGTCTGGACCGTCGCCGCACCCGAAGCATTCGCACCGTTTACGTCGCACGCGACTTCTCGGCATGGTGCGCACCACCGACACAGCTGCTGGCCCGCGAGCGAATGCTTACCTCTTTTGGGCTCGAGCGCCGAACGCCGGGACGCGTGACTTGCTGCCTCAACAGACGTCACGCTAGATCGTCGTGCACGCGACGGTTAATGCGGAACAATACAATAATATTATTATTATCGTTACGTATTGCCGTCCGTTGATCTGAGCACACTGGTTCCGTGAGATTTCGTCCCTGGAATCCGACCGTGAGCGGTATAATACTATGTCTTTGGAAAAAAAACAAAAAAAGTAAAACTCGCCAATGATCGAAATAACATTAATCAGTCAAGAATATAGTTGAATGGAAATAAAATATGATTAAAGCGACGGGGTTTAGCAAGAATCAACACGAAACATTCAGACGTAACAGGTAAGCGGTTACATGTGAAGTTCCTAGACGAACAAAAATACATCCGTCTCACATAAGTTGCAATACGAGCAAATATACATAATACACCGGTATTTATTTTGTAAATTTGTAATATGAATGTCCCAAACTATACACTATCGTAACATATAAAGAAATATATTAAAACAATTTCTTTCATTTTGAGTGTAGAGGAAGTAATTGTTTTAGTACATAATTATAATTATTAATTTTATAAGAAACATATGCCAAAAACAAATATAATATGAACGCGTGGATGTGCATAAATAAAAAGTGCCGTGCCAATGCAACACCGTTAATGAAATAGATATTAATGGAAAATAAAAATACATGTTTTGTACATAATCTTACGGACAGACTACGTAAACAATTAATAATAAATGAGTAATTCTAGTCTAAAAAAAATTTAATTCGATTTTTTTTTTTAAACATAAACAAATTTTAGCCACAATATTAAACCAACAACATTTAAGTTATTAGTCCTAATAAAGTCTGAATAAAGAAGGAAGAACATTTTCGACATCTCAAAACCAAATGGTGCAAGGGACGCGCTCAGAAGATTCAAATGGGGGAGGTTTTAGTCAGAGTTGGCTTAGGAAAGTACTGGGCTACTATTATAGTATGTAAACTGGTGGCCCACAACGTGCTCTTTAGGGATCACTAATTAGATAAATTTTTAAATGTGTTTCTTATCAATGATTTTTGATTATTATTATATATCTATGTGCTACTAATAATATATATAATTAGCTAATTTGAGGGGATCACTTTTTATCTAACCTCACGTTTATACCCACCAATATTTAAAATTATATGATAATGTTTTCAATAATACTACAAAAAAATAATTCATTTTTATTATATAATATTCTAATTAAAAGAATTCATGATGAATTTGTCTAGTTGACAAAAATATAATTGCATTATTAGTAGATACTTTCAATCTTACCATGAACATTTTTATGTCATTATTATTTATTAATAGATAGTCAAAATTATTTTTTCTCACAGATTTAAAACAATTTAAGAATTATAAATGTTCAATATAAAATCATAATACTTAAAAATAAAATATTGAAATCAAAAAAATGCAAAAAAAATTTTCATACATTAAGTATACGAAAAATAATGACGCTCATAAGCCTAAATGTCACTGGCTAAAAATATAGTATTGAAAATAGTCATTTCCAAAAACTTTAAAAAAAAGATACTACGTACCTAAGGATGTGTTTTATTTTAATTAAAAAACAATAGGTACTAATCATTAGTTTAATTTGCTACGTATTAGATAATAATTTAAATAAAAGTTTAAATGAAGATTTTAAAATATTCTTAAATATCTTTTGAACGAAATAATATACGTCGTATGCTACACCACGGTAAACTCATTGATAATGATACTGCTTACAATAGTATAGTTATATCCAGTGGCGTATTTACGGGGGGGGCCCGGGTCTCGACCCCCCCCCAGAAGAAAACAAAATTAAATTTACGTCTGAAATGAAATGTACTATATAGTAACATAATAATTATATTTACAAGATTCCAGACTCAAATACAAAATATTTTATAAAATTGTATTTAGAAGTCATAAATGAATTATTAGGTAAGAATAGAGGAAGAGAATATTCTTTTACTACCTATATTATTATGTATATATATATATATATATATATATATATATATATATATATATATATATATATATATATATATATATATATATATTTGTTTATTTATTTATTTATATTTATATATACATATTTATATTATGTTATAATTTGTAATTCAGCGATAATGGTGAAGAGGGTTACTCAGAATATAAAAAATATTTTTTGGACCCCCCCCCCCAGAAAAAATTTTAAAATACGCCACTGGTTATATCCAATATTGTTATCACAATAAGAACTCAAACGGCCATGTACATGTATAAATGTTTACTGTTAATTCAGATTTCAGTATATCATAATACCCAGATGTCAATGTTAGAAAATGACTGTAAATTAGAAACTTATAATTACCAAGGTCACCAAAAGCAATACTATTTTAAATATATATATACCTACTCTGCTCTCCTAAGCAAAAAGGCTTTAAGCAACAAAATTTAAAGCACTAAATTTTTTTTTTGAATTAAGCAGTATCAAACATATACTAAGGAAAAAAGTAGTAATTGTCGACATCATATGTAAATGTTGCTTAGTATTAGTTCACATACGGTATTTTCATTTAGTATTGATAATAATTTTACAGCAGATTTTTTCCAAAATTATTACTATGTTGCTTACTGCATTTTGGCTTAGGAGGCATATTTATTTTGTAAATAAAAAATTTAAAAACATGCTCAATGGAAGGGGTTGAACCCCGTCGACCTCCACATGAGCACGCCCTTGAAATGGTGGTATTTGGAACGCCACTTTTCACTTTCATTGACACGGATCACAAAATATTTCGTGGATCTAGTCCACGTACGTTCATCGAATGATAAGTAAGAGCAATTATTCGAATACCATATTTTTACGTTTTACACAGCGTCAAATTTAGTCATTTTGAGACTTAAAGCAAGGTAAAAAATGTTGAGTCTTCTTTCTACCCCAAGATTTGTATTATACCAACACTATTTGTTACAGTAAAATGTGTTGGTAGATATCTACATTTTTCAATGCGAAATTGTACGCAACACATTTTTTACATACTCGTAAAACAATATTATTATTTATTTTTCATATACATATATTAAATTGAAAAAATAGTTTATAACATTTTAAGTATACCTACAGTTTTTAAGTCAATTATAAAGTTCAAAAATATGTTAATAAAATCGTTAAAAATTACTAGGTATATTTGATGGAATTTATTAATTTGTAACGATTTTATTTAGATCTAATTCGAATATTGCTTTAATGATGTAAGCTCACTTTTTACTTTTATTGAGTTCAGAAGTACAGAAAGTATACATACGTTTCGTTATTTAAATTCAAACAAAAAGTGGATTTCCTTATAGTAGGTAATGCCTCTACCTAGGTATACTTATGTATTTATCATATTTTTACTTTTTGTGTAAACTCTAGTTTGGTTTCATATTTCATTCGGCGCGAGACAAAAAAGGGGCACGATAGTAAAATCGGAGGCGACTGCCTTTTTAAACGTAATGGGAAACACGCAACTACACTGTTACGTCTGTGTTGCATTACTTACCGGATACGTGGATCGATCGCTGCAGTCGGTGGTAAAATAACGCCGTGACGATGAATTTCAACGAGTCAAATTTTATTGTTATAACGGCAATGATATACCCGGCCGCGGTAGAAACGGAACGATTCACAAACTAACACAAAACATACGACGCACGCACGGACACACACGGCGAATGCACACAGACATACGACGAACGTGTCGTGCGGCCGGCTGTAACAACTGCGTCTGCGGTACGCGGACATGGCACGTAGGTGGTGACAAACAGGTTTAGGGGATGTTTCGTCATCCGTTGGAACCCGACTAGCCACGTACATACCTAAGCGTATATAGGTATGCACACTATAACAGCAGGATGTGGAATAAAACTGGTTCGTTTTTTACGACCAGCCAAATAAATTTTTAACGTCCATTCAATATTAATCGTGATACACAGGTAGGTGGGCAGTGTTATTATTGAATACGACTGTGGATTTACAGTGATATCTGATTATTAATGTTTTGGAAGCCGACAAATATTTACTGAAAACTAACCTCCTTACATTGTATTTTTAGTACAATTTAGTAGTTTTCAACCTCGATTTGGTATTATTGCTATTATAAATGTGACGAATCAGTGATCTATAAATTCAATCTGTACTAGTTTTCTAATTTTAAAGTGGTTTCGTCGTGACGTCGTCTATTGTATATACATAATATACAATAGTCCAGACTGAACCACATTCAAATTAAAAATAATTTGTTAAAAATAAAAAAAAAATAAAAATATTAATTATTAGGTAGGTTTTGCTACCTATTGCTCAATAAATATACCATTTGGCATTCTGTTGTCGTTTGAATTTCAGTGTGATAACTTATAATTAATTTGTTCCTGTACTTTTATTTTACACTCATGCCAGTCGTGTTTTAATGTTTTATTAATTTGTATTCTTGTTAAATTGCATCGTTTTTACAATGGTATGTATATTTAGTATAGTAAATTTTTTTATTTTTTTATTTTAGATTTATACAATCTGTAAATATATTTTTACAATGAGTACAAGTGATGCATGGAGTTTACAATATTTACATAATCGAGACAGTAGGCTTGAGGGAAGAAACCAACCATGGTTGGGACTTCGGGGTGAGATTTGGTGATAGCTAGTCAGCCAGTAGGTCTCGGCACCACGTTCTCTTTAGACGCCTGCTGGGGTCTCCGAGTATGGTAAGGATGGAGAGTTCAGCTATTAGACTATTAGAGGATTTCTGTGATCTTGTGTACTGGAGTGGAAACGTTTATAGAATGATTTGGCAGTGTTTTAAACTGTTTGGATGGACAATAAATAAAATATTATTTAGTTTTAAAATTAGTTATATTGAATGAGAGAATTTTATTGTTTGTTAAACTCAAGATACTTTTTTTTTTAATTTTTGTGAATAGTTTCTTAAAATGGTATGTATTAATATTTAAGTAGTATCTGATATAAATGAATCAAAAATATTGCTGTTTCTACAATGTCAGTCTCTCAATGCATTTGTTTCATATGTAATTTTATTCGAACTAACCATTTTATTCTATAGTGTTAATTTTTCTGTCTTTATTTGAAGTCAATTGAGTAAAAAATTTAAAATATGTTTATCCAGCCTCCCCTAAATAAATTTTCACAAGTTTTTTGATTTGTTAATTAATGCGTAGGTTATTTATATGAAAAATTGTTAGATATATTAATTTTGTTATCCTTTCGTTTTTATTATAATAACGTATGTAATGAGTTTATAAATATATTAAAAGAATGTAAGTAGTGATATTTTTTCTACTTTAAGCTTAAATAAAACAAAAAATTCTTAACCGATTAATTTAAAAACATTTATGTAGCTAGAATTGTACATAGAGAAACTCATTATATTTCAGATCATAAAACCAAAAATTACAAATAGGTACTATAGAATAAAAATACAATTAAATCTGACATTTTAAGAAAAATCTCAATCTGAGCCATATTTTCAAATTTAAACGTCTATAAAAATTTAACTTTTTGAGTTTATCCGTCTGAAAACTTGAGCAATACATAGAAAAACACATAGCGAATCTTTTATTGTAATAAAATTTCGAATTAAAATCGCGAATTTTCGTTAAAATACTAAATTTAGACAATAATACTAAATTTGTAGCAAATTATATTAGAGTCTTTATTGACGGTTATGGTGTGTGAAACGGATGGATTGTTAACTGAATTTAATGAAACTGAAAAATCTCCATCAGAAAAATGTAGGAAATATCTTCAAACTTTAATCAAATCTTATATAAAGAACGATATTTTTGACAAAGAAATGGACCACGATGAACCAACGGAGACTGAAATGCTACCAAATTTATGTTTATATGACGAAGGAATTTTTAGGTTTTTCTGTTAACGCTTTTTTAGTAAGTAAATAATGTTTTAAAAGTTTCATCCAGCAAAACTATAGATCGGAAATTGCATGCATATTGTACTTTAAAGAGGTCATTTTTCTTTCCTCTATAGTTATTCTAGACGTGAAGAAAAACTTCCGAAAAAACCGAGTAAAATTTATCGTAAACAACATTTTTCACTAACCCGATTTTAGTAATTAGTCATACCTAACTCAGAAAGTAATATTGCTGAAAAACTTGAAATTTTCACCATATATTAATATCATATTGATACATACGTAAATTAAGAAATGAAATAAAGACGCTATAATATTCAAGGTCTAAGAGCGCTATTTTTTTTTTTTATCCAACACGGCTCAATACTGATGCTTATCATTTTTTGCTCAACTCAACTTTGTCCAAAAATTTCATGTAGCATGGACTTGTTCAATTAAACTCGATGTAGATGGTACTTTGAGTGTTTATTAAGCTCTCATTTCATAAGTGTTTCTAGGCGAAAGGGAAAACAGCCTAAAATGGACCAAAAACGGCAAAATTTGTCGTAAACGACATTTTCATTAAATTGACTTTAGTAATTTCGTCATTACTATAAAAGTAAATTTGGTAGAAACTTTAAATTTTTACCATTATACTATAGACGTATTTCTACATCTTTTTTTTTTTTTTATTATTATTTAAAAATAAGCAATCTATGCTAGTAGAGCAGAATAAGTAAATATGATGAAATTTACAGGTGAGACATGATTAATATGAGGAGAGAGGCCATCCATTGATGGAACCCACCGTGAATTATTTTATTGTGGATTTATTTAAGTAAGTCTCTACACCATTTTCGTTTCCAACATATAGGGTTTCCAGGAAGAGTTTTGCATGAGAATGATGAGAATTTTGAGTTTGGATGTATAGATAATTTAGAGTGGAATCTAGAGTAGTGTTTAGAAGCTAACTGGCTGACTGTATCGATATTTAGATCTTTATGCAGAGTATCGTTAGATGCGTACTAGGGTGCAGAGGTGAAGAGTCTAAGTACTATTGATTGGAAAACCTGTATGGTGCGGACTTGCAAGGGCTTTGCGCAACCCCAAATTTGGATGGCATAAGCCCATATGGATCTTAAGAGTGATTTATATATAATATTTTTTTGTGTATAAGGATAATTTGGATTTGAGTATTGGTCGTAGGAGGTGTAGGCGGCTGTTTAATTTTTTTCTTTTAGATTTTAAATGAGCACCCCAGGTTAGTCTCTTGTCGAGGGTAATTTCAAGATGACTTCCGTCGAATTTGGGATAAGTGATTTTTGAAAATATAGTGGAGGGCATTCGGTTGTTTTGAGTGTGAAATTTACGTGAACCGACTTCTTAGGGTTTATTTTGATACGCCATTTGGTTGCTCAAAATTCAATTAAGTTAAGGTGATTTTGTAAAGAGGTGGAAGATTGCACTGGGTCGCTACCTGGAGAGAGAATAGCTGTGTCATCCACATATGAGGCCATGGTTGTGTTTATTGAGTTTGGCATATCGGCAGTATACATATATGTTGAATAAGTCGGGTGAGAGGTCGGTGCCTTGAGGCATTCCAGCTTGAATACGATAGTTGGATGAGAAGGAGTTGGACTGTCGAACAACAAAAGTTCGGTTTTCAAGATAAGATTTGATTAGCAAGAAGTATGGGGCTAGTAAGAACTATTTTAGTTTATAGAGCAGGCCTTTATGCCATACTCGGTCGAATGCCTGCGATACATCGAGGAATACACCAGGACAGTATTGATTTTTTTCGAATGACGATGAAATTTCTGTTAGCCTGTGTATTTGATGTGTGGTTGAGTGTTTAGTCCTAAAACCAAACTGAGAAGGGATAATGTTTAGTGTCAGTATTATCGATCTAATTCTCTTGAGATTTCTACATCTTTAAAAGAAGATTCAAACAAATTTGACAACTTTTGGACTAAAAATAGAACTTTGAAAATACCTTGTTTTTTTAAAGTTTATCCCCAATAAAGTTTTAAATATTTTTTACTTCACTCACACACTTCTTAAACGATTCTTAAAAAATTTTAAATTTTTTTGGATTTTTTTTCAAGTGTTCAAGTAAATTATTATATACGGTTTCACATAATAAACTGTTTTTACGACAATTTTCAACTTAATCTTAAAATACATAGACCTTATACTCAGTTTAATTATATACTGATTCGCTGGCGTACTGTCGTCATGTTCACATCGATATATTACGCTCCGTTTATTTACTTGAAAATAACCTCGGTGCGTTATTTAATAGTGACTTATTTATAATCAAAAAAATCGTCTTTCAACGCTCTTCCTACCCATACCTTCATACCAGTGGCGGCTCGTGCCTAGGTGTGCTGGTGTGCGCACACCACATATATTATTAAAGATAAAATAGCTAAAATGTACCTATTTTAATTTTATTACAATATCTATTAAACTATATTTATTCCATAATACAAAATTATTAATTTAATATACGTGAAACGCTTGAGTTCGAAAATATCACTCCTAAAATTTAGATGAGTTATGTAATAAATACGCACTAACTGGTGTGCAGCTCGTGCTGCACACGGAGAGTCAATGTAAAATACGTTTAGTCGATGAATTTGGGGATTGACGAATAAATGAAACCGTGGTGTGCACCCAGTACCGGATCTAGGGGGGGGAGGGAATCCGGGGCACGTGCCCCGGGTGCTAACCATAGAGGGGCGCAAATTTCAAAATAAATGAAATACATTCATAAACCAACTAAATAAAAATTTACTCATTCATTTTCAAAGCATATTTTTGTATTATACTTATATTTTCTTCAATACAAATTAAATGATTTATTGCTAGATTTTGACTATACATGCATTTACAAAATATATTCACAAAGTGGCAATATTGTCGTGTTATGTAACTTATGTGAACGGCAATCGTCTTTTATCTCATTATATTTTCAATATTATAGTGTACTAAAATAGCATAAAATACGGCCGATAACCGAAAATACAGCGATAACCGAGTTCTTCATCGTGTGTATTGTGTGTATATTTCTGTATTTAAGTTGACAACTATATTTATTTTATTAAAACTTTTACTATAGTCTATTCGTCTATCAGCATTCAGCGGTCACTGTTCACTTTATTTTTTCTTCATAATATATTACAATAACGGAACAACCAAAAAAAAAATTGTCTGGCTGTGGTTTCCAAAAAAAAGCTCTTGAAAAAAAACAACAAAATGAGCGAACAGCGGCCTTTTTTCAAAATTGGCTTGATGATAAACAACATGCAGGTTAGAAATTATTTTTACACTTTAACTTTTTATTTTATTATTATTATATTATTTTATTATTATTATATTAGTATTGGTTTCCTATTTACAGTCTAAGTTTCATAAGAATTTACTAAATAAATAATTTTTTATTCGCGTTTTAAGTTAGAATTTAATAATTTAGTAAACAGATAATCTGGAAAATATTGTGTATTTATTTTAACGATATCGCTCTATTTATGAAAATATCTTATATTTTAGAAAACGCTGAGATTGAAGAGGAAAATGAGGTTGAGAATATCGATGTATGTGGTTCTGTCGAAAATAATCGAATAAATGTCGACGAGATAATTTCTGATCATGGCGAAAATCAAGGTTTAAATGTGTCTGAAGTTATGAATGAAAATATAATATTAGATTTCAAAGATCCAGGTACATGGCCTGAAAAAATAACAAACTCTCAAAGAACTCATATTGTTAAAATGAGAATTAACTATAGTGAAAAATTGGATCTAACTAGATCTGAAAAAGGTGGTCGTTCTATTAATGTTTCTTGGTTTTTTAAAAATCTTGTTAATGGGAATCGATGTCGTCGAACTTGGCTTTATTACTCAAAATCAAAAAATGCTCTTTTCTGTGTGCCATGCAAATTGTTTTTAAATTTAACTGAGAAAAACGTGTCGAAATTAGCTTTGGATGGATTTATTAATTGGAAAAAAGTGTCTGAAAGAATACCAGAACATGAAAATTCTAATATTCATAAAAAAAACTTTTGTCGTGGAAAATGTTAGAAATGTCAATTGGTGAAGGTAAAGGTGAAATCGATAAAGAATTACAAGATTCTATAAAGTTGGAAGAAAATCATTGGAGATTAGTTTTGAAGGCGATAATTGACATAATTATGCATCTAGCAATGGAAGGCAGTGCATTTCGTGGAGCTGACGAACTTATTTCTAGTATCGGAAAATCGAATGATAGTGGAAAATTCTTAAATCTGGTGAAATTAGTATCTAATTACAACGAACCACTAAGAACCCATCTTGAACGTCATAAAAAAGGCGGCATTACATATTTTTCACATGAAATCCAAAACGAATTTTTAGAAATTATTGCAAACAAAGTAAGAAGTACAATTTTATCACAAATTAAAAGTGCTACATATTATTCTATATTATTTGATTGCACGCCAGATATTTCACACGAAGAACAAATGTCTCAAGTTATTCGTTATGTAGTAGTAAATGAAAATGGCTGTGAAATTGTGGAAAGTTTTCTTGGTTTCATACAAGTTTTTGAAAAAACTGGCGAGTCGATAACTGAAGATATTTTGAGAAGCTTATCTAAAGATATTATTGATTTGGCCAACTGTCGCGGCCAATCATATGACAATGGAGCTAATATGGCTGGTAAATGGAAAGGTGTTCAAGCTAGAATCAGTGCAATAAATGAATTGGCTAGATTTATTCCGTGTACGGCTTATAGTTTAAACCTAGTAGGTTTACATGCCGCAAAATGTTCACCAGAATTAGAAAAATTCTTTGGCATAATACAAAAATTATTCAATTTTTTTTATAGTTCTACTCAGAGGTGGGATATGCTTAAAAAACATCTAAAATTTTCATTAAAAGGTTACAGTACAACAAGATGGTCAGCAAAGTATCGTGCCGTTAAATCATTATATTTGCAATTAGCCCAAGTTATTCATACTTGTAATGTACTCAAAAATGGTAATTTATGTGAAGAAGCTACTGTTGAACTAAATAGTTTGTTAAAAGGAATAACAAATTTTAATTTTTTATGTATGTTAACCATATGGAATAAAATACTTATGGCAATTGATAAAGTTAATGTGATTTTACAAAAACAGAACATTTCAATAGATGTAGCGACCAATCACATAAAAGGTCTATTAAAATGTATTGAGAAATTTAGAGAAGAAGGTATTGATGAAGCACTTATTGAATCAAAACAAAAAGCCACCAATTTATCTATAGAACCAGTATTTCCATCAATTCGAAGTAGAAAAAAGAAAAAAATGCCTGGTGAATTAGCAGATGATGATATATCAATAATTTCAGAGGAAAGTAACTTTAAAATTTTAATGAAAAATGTCTGTGATAGAATCTCAAATGGTTTAAAAGAAAGATTCGACTCTATCGATGAAGCTGCACAAGATTTTTCTTTTTCGGATGGTAAGTTTTTGTTTACTCTGCCAACAATTCAATTAAAAAAACATTCTATGGACTTTTGTATAAAATATGAAAAAGACATAGATAAAATTGAATTTATTTTAGAGTTGGATAGTTTCACTCAACATGTATTTCAATTAGAAAATAAATTAATAGATGCTCGATCCGATGAAATTTTGAGTTTTATTCTTAAAAATGGTCTTCAAGATGCATATCCGAACACATATACCGCTTATCAAATATTTCTCACGTTACCCGTGACATCTGCATCTTGCGAACGCAGTTTTAGTAAACTGAAAATAATAAAATCATATTTAAGATCCACAACAAAACAAAGAAGATTAAATAACCTGTCTATCATATCCATTGAACACGAAATTGCTAAAACAATAAATTATGATGATATAATAAATGAATTTGCTTCAAAAAAAGCAAGAAAAGTAGTATTTTAGTTTATTCATAAAGCATCGATTAATACTTAATTAAATTAAAATGTAAATTTTTAGTTTATATTAATACATTTTTCTTTTTATGATATACTTTCAAAATTATCAAATTTGATGAGTATTGTAATATTTTATATTCCATTAAAAATAAACATTTCCACTATACTTATATTAATATATATCTTTATGATGTGAATATTGAATTAACCGATTATTGTTTACCTATTATATTTCTAAATAATTGCTGTATCCGTCCATAATCCGTAATTTTACTCATTTCAGGCGATTTTTTTTTTGTAATTTATAGGGGCGCTAATATTACGTTGTGCCCCGGGTGACATAATATGTAGATCCGGCACTGTGTGCACCTACTGCTGCACACTCGATCACACATTTAATTTGTATGCGCTATTTCAATAATAAATGTATAGAACTGTTTGCCAATACTAAAGAACGAAGACTTGACTTCATATATAAAAATATGTAATTTTTTCATTTATTTTTTAAAATTGTTTTTAGTTACGACACTGTTGCTTGTTCTGGCAGTAAATAAAATTTACACCTGGTTATATGATATATGTATTAAAGTAAACCTATTATTTTCTAAAATTATGTTTAATTATTATTTTATTACAGTAAATATTTTAATATTGACTTGGATGTGACTAATTTTATTTTGTTTTATTAATAAACATTTTCAATAGTTGCACACCACCCATTTTGAATATCACGAGCCGCCACTGCTTCATACTAACAGGGGCTCGACCCCTCGGAAATCATCAAAAGAAATCAAAAACCAAATAAATAATAATATTCTAACAGAAGGTAAGCGATCAAAATAAATACGGAACTCCCGTGAAATCTAATCGCATACTTCCTTATCGCGTCCAACTCGCGACCTGCTTGCAATCACTATCTTAATTACCTTTTATACCACTATCTCAACATGCCGTCACATATTAATAAAAATAAAACCGTTTACCCGCTGGTCATCCAAAAATCACGTATACAAAGTGTGCCAAACTACTCCTCCGAAGACAGGAAGATAATAGTAATAGTAATGACGGATGGGTTACTCCTAATCCGACCACCAAACGTAAAGCCGCGTACACACTTGTAACATTCTTGCGTATCGTAACGCTGTATCGTAACGCGTAACATCTTTTGATGCGATTAAAATTTACCGACGACTGGTGGAACGCGGCGTCACTCCGTCGCGTGTCAACTTTTGTTACGCGACGATGTTGCACCTTTACGTCCACACATGAGTTGTTGTTACGCGACAAAGTTACGATACGGTGTTACGATACGCAAGAATGTTACAAGTGTGTACGCGGCTTAACCACACTTCTCCAAACGTATTACCAAAATCGAACAAACAGTTCGTAACTCCAAATCGCTTCGCATTGTTCGAACACAGAGAGCACATACCACCAAACCCGAATTCATCAGACGAATCCGACGATCTAATGAATGATATTCACCAACCACCGAAACTTCCTCCTCCAATTTGCATACGTTTAATAAACGACTATAAAACATTCTGCACAACCATTCAATCAGTGGCGGATTTGAGGGGGGGGGGCGACGTGGCGATCGCCCCCCCCCAGGGATTTCTTTTGTTACCTGAACTATGGCGCCGCGCCGTATGAAATAATGAATATGAAATTCATAACTCATAGTTATAACTTATAACTATACAAAGTCAAACTTAATAAATAATAAAAAACGGTATCCTTTTGAATATCTTATCAAATATTATTTATTATTTGATTATCGATAAGAACAAATATCGAATATAGCGCAACAAGAAGTAAGTACATTATCTTTGCGTTTGCTGTGTAAAGTGGGGTAGATGTATTAAATCGTAAAGCAATGATAAATCATTTTTCAATAAAAAATTATTCCGAGTGGAGAATCAGTTTTATATGCAATTTTATTAAAACAGTCGATTTCGTCCAAATTCAAATCAAAAAAAAAAAAAATCAAAAATACAGTACGTTTTCAATTATTACGACAATTTAATGACTTGAACTGGCTACATAAACTGTTAAACTCTTATATTGACTGTCCCGAAGTATTATCTCTAATTTCTTTGAAGGTCCCAAAATTCTCATTAATATCCACTAATACGTTCCATGTCCCTACAATCACGCGTAATTACTGTCTTTTCGCACCGTTAAACAGAATGCTATCATTAGGAAATAAACTTGAAAACTTTGATTTCTTTTTTCATTCTTCAAACGAAATAAAAAATTGCTTAAAAACATATTATAACTTAGCGCAATAATTTTATATCAATTTACTTAATCTAAACTTTGTATTCCTTTATTTATTATTTGTTGTATTGCATTTGCTTATATTGTTACTGTCTATTCTTGCTCTCTATTTTAAATTTATGTGTATAACTCATATTATCTGTACTCTATGCCCAACGGGCGTTTATTATTCAAAATAAAAAAAAAATTAAAAAAAATTACGTCCTCGTTAATTAAGAATCCATTATGCCGATTCACCCCCCCCCCCCTTAAATAAGCTACAGATCCGCCACTGCATTCAATCCATCACTAATGGTGAAACTTTTACATGTAAAAGTTCAACTAACGGACTCAAACTCTCCACCAGCACACCAACATCTTATAGAAACGTTATTAAATTTCTTAAAAGCAGCAAAGCTGACTTCCATACGTATCAGCCTAAACAAGAAAGAGCATACAGAATAGTCATAAAAAACCTCCACCATACTACATGTATAACAGATATCCAACAAGAACTGCACTCCCATGACCATACCACCAGAAATATAACCAATTTTCTTCAATATAATACTAAGCGCCCTCTCCCTCTTTTTTTCGTAGACCTTGAGCCGGCCGAAAACAATAAAGACATATTTCAAATTAAATTCCTATGTTACTCAAAAATAAAAATTGAGGAACCTCGTATTAAACGTCATATTGTTCAGTGTCTCCGCTGCCAATAATATGGCCATACAAAAACCTACTGTAATCATACTCCCAACTGTGTCCGCTGTGGGGAACAACATCCTTCAGATTCTTGTCAAAAACCTTCAGATCAACCACCCAAATGTGTACTATGCAAAGAACAATCAAATATATATATATATATATGTATATATAAGGCAAATACACGAAAATATTAAAATAATTATTTTATAGCATTAAAATATATTCACCTACTATTAGATATTCAAATCGGTACTTACCTTATTTAATATCTTCACAATAATTATAACACATCAGCTACTTTTAGACCAGCATTTTATCTTGTTTTAAACATGTGTCATATATGTATATTATTATCTAACTTAACCAATTTGGATGTACACTAAATGCATAGGTTTCATTAATTAATAATTATTGAAGCTAGGATTATTACGTATTTTTATTTTATTTTCCGGAAGTATCAAAAAGTATACTTCAAGGAAAAATTATTTTTCACGCAATATTAAATATTCATTTTTAAAAATTATTTTGATGAAAATTTTATGATTTGATTAAATGCAATCAATGTGAAAACATTTTAACGCGGGTAAGATTAGGGCGTTATTTTATGATTATGTATTTGTTAATAAATATGTGATCTTAAATGTATAAAGCATTTGTGTTAAGAAAAAAAAATAAAATTAGACACATACTTTTTTTCTTTAGATTATTTAGTTGTTTTTGAATGATGATTTTTTAAGGTTCTAAAGAGAATAGGGCATTAATATTATAACTTATAAGTCTCTTTAATAATATACACTCATTTTGTCATATTTGAATTGGTTGCTTAACCTGAACCAAGTCTGAAAATTTAGTACATAAATAATTTTTAAACATAATTAAGTGTTATACTGAATTAGTGTGCTCTGAATGTATTATATTTAACCATATAAATATATATATATATATATATATATATATATCTTATAATTAATAATTCTTTTTATGTATTCTTTTACAAATTTTAATACATTTTATCATACTACTTTTTTATGTACACAGGCCCGGATTATATAAATTTGGGGCCCCGGGGCCAGATATTTTAGAGGGCCCCAAGAATAATTTTTTTCATAAAAATAGTATTTTTTTTTCATGATAACATTATTTTTTTTCTAAAACAATGTTTTTTTTGTTAATACAACCCAAATAAAACTTTGTAAATATAAAACTAGAACATTATTTTTATTTAAAAACATTTTTTTTCTCGCTTTCAAGGATGTAAAGTTTTTGATATTTTGACCAAAGTCAAGTGACTGGAGACAATTCAATACTTCAGTCTCATATTTTGTCTCTGTTAATATTTGTTTCTCCATTTCTCTATTTATAGAATTTTTTTATCTATTCGAAGTAATCACTTTGTTACTGCAGCACTTCTCTGTTCAATACTATTTTTATGATCGGATATTTTTTCAAATTTTTTCCAATTATCAAAACTATTACTTACAAAATATGGGCTATCAGAATAACTAGTAAATAGTTTGCACATAAAACAATATACTGTTCCTCGATTTTGCGAATACTTAAGCCATTTTCGATCATATACCTGACAATTAGATAGTTTTCTTTCAAACATCGCAATCGTTAAATGTCTCTTATGATCTAAACATAATGCATAAAACATACTTAAAAATAATACAAAAGTTCTTTATACAAATCATAATTTCGTTTTTAAACTGAATTAAAATGATAAAATATGTGATAATTTGTTTAATTAATGAACCAAAATTATACCATTTACGAGAAATTTGTGTTTAAATGTCTGCAGAAGTTATGTAAATTACTAGAACAGTGTACTGATTACTGTACACTTAATTTTTAAGAAAAAATAATACAAAAATCACATATCAATTCGTAAAACTCTATGTAGACTGTTGAAAAGTACGATAAATTCAAATGTTATAGATCGAACTTTAAGTAATTCTCAATTGGTCAATTTTGAAGTTAGAGCAAGACTTTAAAGGACAAAGTTGCTTAAAAATATTTACACAATTCAAATTTGAACTAAAAATAGGAGGTGCAATTTAAAAAAAAATGTTTTGTAGCGTATGCGCAGAATTAAAAAAAAAAAATTATAATTTACCAAAAATAAATGTAATTTTATGTCCTTTATGCATTAAAAAAAACCCGAATTGAATACAAGGACATGCGTTCGAAATATTTTGTGTTACCTTTATCGTTGAACACACTGTATTATAGTCTTCTGCTGTTTGAGACAGCTCAAGCAAGTGACATTAATTATCAATTTTCATAGTAAAATAACAAAATTTATTCATAGAATAAAATAACTTTTTCTATTCTATTATATAAAAAATATTATCCTAACATGAAATACGAGACATCAAAATCACGAATGACAAAAGTCAAAGTTTGGTACTTTGGTAGTTAGATTATACAGGTGACAAAAAAAAAATTAATGCAAAAAAAATATATAAAACTGAATTTTTTAAAGTTATTTTACGAATTAAGTGGAATACAAGACTACATTTTTTTATGTGGGCCCCAAATTGTCGTGGGCCCGGGGGCCACGGCCCCCTTTGCCCCCCCCCCCTTAATCCGGGCCTGTATGTACACTACTAAATGAGGGTTTACTTTAGTATCTGCTTTTTTTGAAACGATGATTTTCTTAAGGAGATCATTATGTATTTACCAATTTCCATGTATTCTTCTTATGGATGTTACATAATGATCAAAACCATATGAAACGACCCCATAAAATACAAATCTATAAATCAATAAATAGAATTAGGATTTTTATTTTAAATAATTAATTAAATATGTTTCTTATAATTATTACCTATCATCGTTTAGACATTATTCACCAGGAAATTTGTTTAATGAGAACTGACGTGAGTTTGCATACACTTCTGTTTCTATATAAATTATAATAAATAATAAATAAATGGTCTTGAATGATCCGTGTAGATATTAGTGTCCCATTACAATTATTTTCAGTACAACTAGCTGTATGTTATTGGTTTTATATTATATTCATATAACCAGAGCCAGATTAAGGGTCAGAGTCGCCCCGGAGCAATATATATTTGATAAGAAATTTCTTATCAAGAAGTAGTTAAAAACTTTAAACAGTATAATATGTATTTCATGTAATATTGTATGAATAAGTTGAACCGTTTAAAAAAAAATCATTTGGTACTTTATATTATTTAAATCGATTAGACAAAAATTCAGAAGTCGTTTATTCGTAACAGAATTTTACAAAATTTTTTGTAAACTATGATTAATACCACTATATTCATGGTTATACCATGCCGCTGGTCCATCCTCATAATTTTGTAGATACATTATTCAGTGCTATAGCTTATAATTTTATATTTTAAAAATAAAAAAATATATTATCATAATGAAAATATGTAATTTTTCAATAGCCAACCTTATATTACTCGATTTAATCATGTATAAATTTGAATAACTAAACAAATACACGATATTTAATATTTATATTACAAAAATTACATGCCACCCCCAAAAATTTGCCGCCCTGGAGCAAAAGCTCCTTTTTCACCTATGTTAATCCGGCACAGCATATAACGCTGTATTTAAACTGTTAATGCCTTCATAAAATTTTAAAATAATTGTAGGGCTAGATAAACGTTTTCTAGCGTTGTTGCACTTATTATTTGAGCATCTTAACTCTTCAACGGCCGATGGAACATCACTTAAAAGTTTTGAAATAATGTAAGTTATATTACATCTTGTGTCTATAAGCTTTACATTAGTAACTCCGTCAGACTGGTTAAAAATATTTTTCAAAATATGAAATTGTTTCAAATACATTATTTTTGAACTTCCATTTACAGCCAAATCCTTACAAAATTTCAATAAATCAACTCACTATTAGTCTTATAAACAATACTAGGAATTTATTAAATTAAATAATCTTTCCATAATTAAATAAATAAATGTATACGGTATAATAGTATGTATTAATTACTATATAGATATAGTAAATATAAATTAACTAAATGTATACACGTATAACATTCTGTATCATTATTCTTATTTTTTTTTTTTAAGTTAATCATTTTCAGTCTCCTGCCGGCATTTGGTAAAATGTTTGAAAAAATAATACTAAAAAGGCTTATGCCAATAGTACAAAATGAAAATATTCTGCCAGACATTCAGTTTGGATTCCGTTCTAGACACTCAACCAACCATCAACTCCACCGCGTAACCGATTTCGTCTCCTCGGCACTCGAATCGAAAAAATACTGTTCAGGAGTTTTCCTAGACGTCGCGAAGGCTTTTGATACCGTTTGGCACCACGGACTATTGTTTAAACTTAAAAAAACATTCTCAGCCCCCTACTATCTACTCTTAAAGTCATACCTTGAAAACAGATCGTTCAGAGTCAGAATCAACCAATGCCGTAGCTTGAGAGTCAAAGGCCCCGGTGCAAACTCATGTGTATGGGCCCTTCCTACTTATTGAGTATCATAATTTTAATATATAAAAAAAGACTGTCATCATATCATGGGTATTCTTCATTTATTATAAAGGATATTCATGGTGAATGTATTGAGTTTAAAGTACTGAAATATATTTTTTCAATAAAACCATTTTAAGTGGAGTTTCAATATAATTTACAAGCTCATATTGTGGTTTTTATGTATATAAATATTATATATTAAGTAAATTTTTAAATGTAATGTAAAACAAATTTAGTCTAAATTAAATCATTATTTCGCCACAAAATAAATAGTTTATCAAAATTCTAATTTAAAATGCTCATAAAAGGTTTTTATGTCGCATCTATATAATCTAAATCTATAAAATTATGTTCAAAGTAATGGAGTTACAAGTTTACAAGAATAAAGTTTTAATAGAAAAAACTCTCAAAAAATGAATTACAAATAATAAAATATTGAAATTCAATAATTAGCCCAAAAGAGGTCAAATTTGTTAAACAATTTTGTATATGTAAATTACACTCTAATGATAAATTGGTAAACATTTCGTGCTTATATTTTAAAAAGAATTCAAATTTCTAGCATAATCTAGATTAAATTTTTTATTTAAAAGAACTGCTGTATTAAATCTTTGGATCAGTTTTATTTTCTCAAAGTGAAACCAGAAAAAATGTATTTTATATGGTTAATAAAAGCATAAAATCTATTTACTTCACAAAAAATCTAAAATACGTGGATATACAAATTATTATTATTCATGAAATAAACCAAAATTAACCCACACTTGCATTTAGTTTGGTAGATAACTTTTGCCCCCGCCAATAAAATTAGGGGGGGGGGGGGAAGTGCCCCTCTTGCCCCTCCACAATTACGCCCCTGGTTAACTCGTTCATCGTTCACATTTATTACGTATCGTTCATACTTTATATGTAATACGTATCATTCATCATTCTCCGCATCCACTATAACTATACGGGGAACTATAATATAATTGTAAACATAAATGAACGATTCAGTGATTCATTTGTTTCATCGTTCATTTTATGCAGGGTTGGATAGGGTAATTATAGTCGACCGAGCTTCACATTCAACCAGCCTGAAGACTAAAAGACCCCTCTTCACCCCCTCCAAAAAAAAAGAAAAATATAAAAATCCAGTTACTTGTTTAGTTGTTCAATTATTTAGAACCAACACTAATTGAATATTTTTCTTATGAAAATAAATTTACACAAATTTTTTAGACCATAAATGAAAAGACCCCATACATTTTTTACAAGCAGAAATAATATGCAGTGGTGCTATATTTTGGACGTCAAGACTCAAGATGAATGGGATTGATAAATAAGTAATCAAGAATTAAACAATAATGATTTAGTTAACTTCAATTTAATTTGATTTAAATAAACATAGTTATTAATGCACTTTAAGACTATACATTTTATACTTATAGAAGTATTATTAATTTATTTTTACAGAGAAAGATACATTTTCATAATTTCAACCAATCAAATTTTTTTTAATAAATCACTTTTTTCGGTAATTTATTGTATAATAACATTAACTAAAATATGTTTTTCTATATTCATCAATAAAAATGTGTCTAATTTTTCCTGACATATCTGTTTAAAATGTAGGTATTTTAATTTAGAAAAAGATGTTTAACGGGAGACTTGGGTCATGATATTTTGACTCTTTATCTATGAATGCATTTATTACCTACAATATAATAAACTGTATATAGGTAGATAATGTTCATTATTAAAATTACAAAAGTATCCACTATCCATATAGGCATTACAAATAAATCGAAATGTACTTTGATGGTGATGGCCGATTGGCCCTTATACCCAGAGGGCCCCAGTGCCATGCACCGCCTGCACCTATGATTTCTACGGCACTGGAATCAACACTAGACTATCAACTCACCATGAAGTTCAAGCTGGCGTTCCGCAAGGTAGCGATATCGCCCCATTTCTCTACATTTTTTACACTGCTGATATCCCAGTTAGTCAGCTCACTCTCATTGGAACTTACGCCGATGACACAGCCATACTTGCCTCAAGTGTCAACCCTATCCTTGCCAGCCATCAAATCCAAACTCACCTAAACATCCTTATACCTTGGTTCAACAATTGGGGTATTAAAATCAATGAAACCAAGTCATCGCACATAACCTTTTCCTTAAGACCACATGACTGTCCACCGATCATCATGAATAATTCCACTATTCCTCATTGCACGACTGTCAAATATCTCGGTCTCACATTCGACAGAAAACTCACATGGGGTCCTCACCTCAAGGACAAACGAAAACAATTAAACAGTAGACTTCATCTACTTAGACCCTTACTAAGATCTAACACCAACATTCAAAACAAAATCCTTATATACAAATGCCTACTCCGACCCTTATGGACCTACGGCATCATACTATGGGGCCCAACCAAAAAATCAAATGCATACACGATCCAAGCATTCCAATCAATTTGCCTACGTATCATTGCCAAAGCTCCATGGTACGTAACGAATAAATTACTACACGATGACCTCCAAATCAAAACTGTCCAAGAAACAGCCACCAATTTCTACAAAAGATTTCATGGGAAACTCCTCATGAACCACAACCACCTCATCACCCAACTGGCCTCAAAAACTCTTCCAGACAACCCCACTAGACGTCTCAAACGCAGCTGGTGCAGAGACCTGCTTAACCATTAATATACATTCATATAAGTTATAAAAGTAAACTAAAAAAAAAAAAAAAGAAGATTATAATTATTTATTATTATTTTTTTTTTTTAACTCTTTGTAAAAGGTGACTCGACTGCGAGTCTTCCTTCATGTCACTCAAAGTCTTTATATTACTTATAGCACATTTACTTATTGTATTTATTATACAGATTGTGAATTCTCAATAAACGTCATAAAAAAAAAAAAAAAAAAAAAAAAAAAAAAAAAAAAAAAAAGTTAATCATTTTTTACAAATACTATTCTAATAGGTTTATATACTTCATCTTCTCTCTCATACTCTCAAATACCCTCCTAAAATTAACTCTCGTTAATCTTCCCTGCACTCTAACATGACTAACATAAAATATATTTTCATAATCTTACCTTCTTGTCCATAATTAGGCAATGCACAATTTATTGTATTATCTTTCAGATAATATTTGGCAGATTGACTAACTCTGAACACTAGAACGTACACTATTCAATGTCATCAGGAGAATGAGTACTTTGATGGAAAATCAACTATAGAAACATGAATTGACACGGGATTAATTTAGATCGTCTAAATATAAAATCTAAAAGTAATAATTCACATTGACTGACGCGAAAACAATCGAGTTAAAAAAAAAAAAAATAACAAATTATAATCGGTTGTGGCTAAAATTATTTTAACTTTTTAACTCGATTTCGACTTATCGATTAATTAATGGTCAACCGCCTTGCACTACTATTATACTGCCGTCATAAGCAAAAACGCCGTAAGTCCAAAATAAAAATAAAAATGAGGCAAAAAGAAATAAATAATTGTAAAATTCGGCTTGTGTAGATAAATATGCCGTATGTTTGAAATATTACTCCAAAAGTATAATATAAGCAATAATCAAATAACTAAAACGCCGTAAATATTGTTGAAGATACGGCATTTTATTTTAGTAGGTACATCGAACAAATTATAATTAATAGCATTTAATCTTAGGAACACGGACCGGTTTACTTATAGCAAATTAAGTAGACTATCGAACAATATTTGTTTTTAATAAAATTATTTGATATTTTATTAGTTTTTACTATATAGTGCAGTTTAGTTAACAGCGTATCGTTGCCACGTTCAAATACTATAAATTGTAAATTTGTAAATACTGCAAATGCAAATACTATAAATTGAATTGCAAATAACAGTTTTATTTTTTGAATTCTTTAAAAATAATTATACACTAGTAAATATAATAATTAATATGTATAAATAGTGTTATCATATCAAAAAGTATTACTTACTGCATTCTTGCTTAGGAACAAAGTATCAAAAGTTTTTATTAATACTAAGGTGCAACGTGAAAAGTAAAATATATTTTAAAAAATTAATTTAATAATATTTATTTTTGTTTTATTGTATTTGTCTGGTAAAATTACACAGGAAAACATATATCATTTTTAAATAATTTTAATGTACAAAGTGTTATGATTTTAAGAAAATGCAAAATACAAAAACACGTTTTTCTCAAAATCGTTCTACGATGACTTACGGCGTTTTTGCTTACGGCGACAGTATACGACAGTTTGTTTTTAAATAATAAGAAATAAAAAACCAACAAACCTATATTTCCATCGAACGTTTACAAAAAAGCGGATAACGCGTCATCGTCGTGGTCAATAATCATGGATTCATGGCGGCCGATTAATTAATTATTATTAGTTGGGTTTTTTTTTCTAACGCACGCAAATATCACGATTGCGATCTTTCACGGTACGCCGCGATAAAACACACGTTTTCAGTTTTAACCGGGTGCGAGCAACCTGCAGGGGGCAATAACCCTGTCCTCTGACGAATTCTATTATGCCTTGAAAAAAATTCAAATTAAAATTTGTTCGCTGTCACTGTCACATGTTTGTAATTGAAGATGCTGCACGGTTATCTAGTCATTTTTATAAATACCTGTTCGATATTAATACGTTTTTTTTTTCCAAAAGAAATACAATACAAAAAATAAAACATTAACACCCATGTGGACGACAAAACGAATTAATTTACGAAATCGAATATAAAAAAAATAGACATTATTGACTACGGTTTAATTGGGTATTATTTTTGTTTTGTTTTTTTTTTATTTTTTTTTTTTTTATACGTTCGTTTAATATCATATCGTAAACCTTGCGTAAACTGATAAAATTTTATTGACCGATTTGAAACCTGCGGCGATATATTATCATAAGCTTAATTCAAAACTTAAAATTTGTTTTATTATTCACACAAATGATTTCATTATTAAAGTTATTTCCTATTTAAATAAACAAAAATGTACGACCCAGAAATAACCGAATTTATGTATTATACTTAATATATATTATATGTTAGTGTCACGGTATATACCGTGGTTAGTGTTAATGATGTAAAAATACTACAATTAAAATGCAATTTCTTACAATTCACCTTGCAATTTCAATGATATTTTTTAACTAGTTTTTTGTTTCCTGAATGAACAAGAACATGCACTATGTTTCGTTGAGTATTCAAAATACATATTCCACACAAAATGTCGTAATTTCGTCAAAACAATCAAAAAATTATCAGTGTAGCAAGAAGTTTATTGAGACTCGATATACGACGAGTTCAGTCTTATTCGCCCAAGGTAAACTTAAATTTTGCCACTTCCTTGCATTATATATATATATATATATATATATGCTCTTATAATACAGACACATGCTACCCGTTAAAAAATGCCACCCTATGTGTGTGTGTGTGTGTGTGTGTGTGTGTGTGTGTGTGTGTGTGTGTGTGTGTGCGTGTGTGTGTGTCTATCACTTAAGTTACTTACGTCTTGAGTCAAATCTGCACACACTATGAACATCATAATCATATTATAATATTTATTACATTATATTACCTTTGCGTCATCCAATCCAGTGAATTTACCAGTAGTATCAACAACGTAATCTGCCGGAAAGTCTTTCCATTTGATGTTTTCGGGGGCTTCCTCGTGAAACACTAGCACCGGTTTATCTGTACATTAATTAATAATTAAATATATCGCAATGCCTAAGGGGGATACAGATACCGAACGGGAGCGGCTATTTTGTTTGGTAAAGTATATGCGCTAAAACTGAAAATGAGTTAATGATTCTCATATTGAGTGTATCTTTTTAATCAGCGAATATATAAGTGAAGAATGCTATTTTTTTATGGCGATGTTCGTGAATTAAATTAATAAATTCTTTAGGTACTTGTTATTTTTTGAAGATATTAAGCTATACCATACATTTTAAGAAAATATTATGTCAATTCAATGAACTAGATTATTTATTTTGTAACTTTAAAATACATTTTTTTTTGTGTGTGAATCGTCACTAACAACTTAAATGTGGGTGAAAAAACGAAGTGGCGCGCGGCATTCTCTAAATGTGATACTAGTAGGTACGGGGATATTGAATAATATATATTTAACCTTAAATATCAATCTATAGACGATAACCGATATTTGATTTTAACAAAAATATAAAAATAGATTTCTTTTGCCTGAAGTACCTCCGATGGGAGGTCTCTTCCCTCAGTCTCTTCTGTCTGTTTTGTTATTATTTTATCACTTAAGCTTATTGTTCATTAATTGTAACAGATAGCGTAATGTAATATAAAAATTTTGTTAAAAAAAAAAAAAAAAAGATTTCTTTTGCATTATCAATTTCGTCATGAGTATTAACCATGGTTGTAGATACTATCTACAACCGTAGTATTAAGTAATAATCATTTTGCTTTTGACGTATGACATATTATTGACATATTATTACCGTGTAATGTGTATTGATTTCTGGTTAGTGAGTTGTGAGTAGATTTTAAATCTATGGAAGTGGAGCTATACGATTTACCAAATACCATAAACGTTTATGGTATTTGGATTTACCAAATAAGCTTTGTGCTTAATCATAACGTTTTTTTTTTTTTTATCTTTACGTGGTATTTTCATATTAATGTATTTTACAAATCAAAATTCCACATCAATTATGTTAGAGTAAGATTTGGAATTTGGATACGATCATAATTTTGTTTTTTTTTAGTTGGAAGTCGCACGTTGTATGTTTATTTGTAAATACATTTTACATATTTGACTGCGGACTATTGAACTACCTATTGTTGAAATGCCGTCTGCAACATTCGATACCGAAACATTTTTTAAACGACTAAAACTTCTTTACAAATATTGGAAGGTAATTATGATTTCTTACTCAACTTAGTTAATGAATATTACCTACGTTAAAATGTGTTAAGATCAATTATCAATGTTAATGTATCTATACATAACACTTAACACTTATTGCATGACTGTTCATAGAGATGATAATTCATGAATACAATTTTATACCATAACTCAATGAACAAATTATCTTAACTCTGCACAATTTTTGTTAATATTATTGTCAAATAATTTTAAAATAAAATAATTGTATCCATGAGTGGAATTTTTTTTTTTTTTTTTTTTTATTTATTAGATTTTGTAGATGAGTGGAATTAATATACCTGTAAAAATATGTATAATATCGACTGCTAAAATATACATTTATACATACAGGTAAATTAAAAATTATAGGCATGCTTATGATAACCAATACCTATATAATAAAATGAATTTTGGTAATCAGGTTTAACTGTTTTTCATAATAATTATTAGGTACTAAATAATTTTACCCTACACATTCTCTCTATATAAAAATAACATTTCTCTATACTTACAAAACGACTATAATAGAGTTATTTATATGGGACAGGGATTAATACTTAGTTTCTATGATTCCAAATGATAAAAAAATATTGAGGTGTACAAAAAATAAATTATTTTATATTGTTAAAAAATATTTTTGTACATATATATATATATATATATATATATATATATATATATATATATATATATATATATATATATATATATATATATATATATATATTATAAATTATAATATACAATTTATTATTGTATAATACTTATATTTTATTTTAATAGTTAAAATTTTTAGAAAAAGAGTTTTTTGTCTCCGTGGTCTGCCTAGTTGACCCCTGACAGACTATTTTCTTTAACAGGCACTTAATAATATTAGGTACTTTTGTAATTCTAATATACAAGTACCTATGCCTTGTAATAATTGTAAATGTAATGTGTAAAATTGTGAATCTATAAAATAATTATATTACTGCAGTTGAATATAAAAGTTACTTATTTAAGATTTTTCTTGACTACTTAAGGTTATAATTAAGCCATACACGATCCGGTTTGCCAAAACAAGTTTGCGCAATTTTCGGGGACTATACAAGCAGCTGGAAAAGAATCGAAAAACGATTATTTTGGCCTACGCAGTCATGACTGTACAGGGATCCCAGAGTGTGTGTGCCCATGTGTTGATGTTACCGTTGGTCGTTCGACTGCAAAGCTGATGACTGTTTGCCAGAAAGTGTGCGACTGCGTAGTCCGGCATATCCGGCAAATCATAGTGTGTATGTCATCGTAGAAAATCGGTTAAAACTGTGCAGTCCAACCTCTCCGTCAAACCGGATTGTGTATGGCTACCTTTAGGTCCTAGGTAGTAATATTTTCAAAACTAATTATTTTCATTTATATTGCATCTACTTCCACTATTTATTGTATAACATACAACAGCTCATTTTGGTAGTATTTTAAATAGCTACTATTTCATATAACTGGACTAATTTTTGGGTTAAAAAAAGCATTAAAACAATTTTATACTTATATACCTAATACTTTTTATTTGCTTTTATTTATATTTAATGATCATAAAGAGTACATTTTATTTGAGTTATTATTAGTTTTATTAATTTCTGTTGTCCTGATATATTAAATATTATTTTTTGCCTATTTTGAAATTTGACTCGTACATTTTTAAGTTAGTATGATTACTGATTGTACTTTTTTCAGTACTTTTTATTACCATTGTGATAAATATCATTATTCAAATAGTCATGATTTAGTAATTCTCAGAATTATTAATATATTATTTTTCTGTATTCATTTATAATGTACAATCTGATCAACAACGAGTATACATAAACAAATAAAATAATCAAATTACTTAAGTATTAAGTGTGTTCTTTTACTAGAAATGTTTTAATTATGTCGTTATAAATGTTTCAGATTAATGAAGATAAAAATGTAATATTATTACCAAAAGTAGATGCTTTTATATGTGCGGTAGGAGTCGGCCACTCTGCTATGTACAGTAAATCGTTATCTTTACAGGTAAATGCTTAAAATCTGATTTCACCTTGGTAATTAATAACATTTTTTAAAAAATTAGTGGACTATTTAGATCTATTTTGCATTAATTATTATAATTACAACTTGCAATAAACTACTCTTTAAATTTTAAATATTGATAATTTATAGTATAATAGTACTAATCCTCTAATGTATTTTTTTAAATAATTTTGAACTCTAATTGAACGGCTGAGTAGAAAAAGGATAATATTCCAAAAATCGAATTTTCGGAAAATAAAAATAACTGTTAATTTCCTAAGTTTTTACTTGAATTGATAACTTATTTGCACAACATACGTAACCTAATACATTAGCTTTAACCTCCAAAAATATGAGATCTTAATGGTTAACTTTTTTTTTAGTAAAAAACATTAAATGAGCTGGAATATTTATTTTATGTATTTTTGGAATATTATCCTTTTTCTACTCAGCCGTTCAATTGTTATTTAATTATTTTTAGATATGGTTATTTGGGTATGAATTGACAGACACTTTGTGTGTTTTTACAAATAAAGAAGCTTATATTTTAGCTAGCAAAAAAAAAGTTGAATTTCTTGAACCAGCTGTATGTGTTAAAGATTCTGAATATCCTTCTGTCCATTTGATCACAAGAGTAAAAGTAATGGTGCCTTTAAATATCTTATAAATACAAAGTTTTAAGCAATACTTTCAAAATTGAAACATGACGTGTAATGTTATTTTTTTTTTTAGAAAAATATAATTACAATCTGTATTCTAGTTACAATAAGTAATTGTGGGGAAAAAATAACAATATAGTATGAAACGGCTTGAGAAGAAACCGATCATTACCGATTCTCCTACTGACTCTTAGTTTATTTTAATTATGTTTTTATGGTTGGAGGAGAAGGTCTCTACACCAAGACCTTTTTAGACATCTAGGGGGATTTGGGGGAAGGGTGGGAGAAGAGAGTTGTGTTATGAGCGGGTTTGAATTGTTGAGAAGTGGCTTGTGGAAGTTTTTATATCGAGATATAGCTGTTTGTTTAACTGTGAGGAGGTGTAGGTCTTTATGTATTGTTTCATTTGAGACATGGAGTGGCGTATAGGATGCGACATAAGGCTTTAGATTGGAGGGTTTGTAGTTTATTGATATTTGATATTTTTGCGGCTCCCATCAATTCAATGCCGAGGACCACATGGGTTTGATAGGAGATTTGTAAATTGTGAGCTTTGAGTGCAAGTTTGTCTTTGCATTTTTATTGATTAGTGGTTGGAAGGCTCTGAGGTGCTGGTTTACGGCTAGTTTTTTGGTGTGAATGTGAGGGGACCAAATGAGACGTCTGTCGAGAGTTAAGCCGAGATATTTGGATTTAGAGTCAGTGGGAATAGCTGTGTGGTTTATAAAAACAGGTGGAGGGGTTTTTTTTGCGAAGGGTAAGAGTGGTGTGGCAGGATTTAGATTCATTTAGTTTTATCTTACATTTGTTATACCAAGGAAGCAAAGAGTTAAAGTGTGTCTGGAGTTGTAGAGAAGCGGTGTTGTGGTTTTCGTGAATGGAAATAAGTAGTTTATCATTGGCATAATCCGCAACATAGGTGTGTGGAGAAGAGGGTTGGTCAGCAGTGTAAATGTTAAAGAATTAGGGAGAAGAAATTGCTCCTTGAGGAACGCCAGAGTTGATGGGATGTAGTTTAGAGATTCCGGTGCCAACTTTGGTGGCAAAAGTATGATTTTCTAGGTAAGACTTGTAAAAAGGGTAATAGGATGGAGGTAGGATGTCACAAAGTTTTAAGAGGAGACCCGGAAACCAAATGCGATCAAAAGCTTGCTCTGTGTCTAACATTATTGTCGAACAATAGAATTTTTTTTTCAAACTTGTTGATATGAGGTCTATGAGACGGTGTATTTGGTTGATTGCCGGGTGTCTTTCCCGAAATCCAAATGTATGATCGGATAAAATATTTTTATCTTTTATAATGGCGTGAATGCGTTTCAAGACAAGTTTTCCACATAGTTTAGAAAAGAAGGATAATATTGGTCTGATTGGTCTGTAAGATGAGGGGATATCTGGAGGTTTTTTGGAATTTGGGATTAAAATATAATGAACGAGAATTTCCATTGAGTGGGGAAATATGAAAGACAGATGATTGCATTAATTATGTGAGTCAGCATTAAAATCGCTTTTTTAGGAAGCTGACGGGCGACCTCTGCTGTTACAAGGTCAAAACCGGGGGATTTACAAAGTGGAAATGAGTTTATAGATTGGATTATTTCGCTGGGAGAAAAATGTTTTGGTGGAAGACACATTGGGAATGGGGTAGATAATTTATCATTAATATTGTTAGATATTAAAGGTGTTAATATATGGCTGTGGGGTTTAAAGACTTTTGCAAGATGTGATGCAAAAAGTTCTGCTTTATCTGTGTCATTAATTGACGTTAATATAAATGTTATTAATTTAAATTAAATATGATTGTTGCGTGTTGACTACATTATAAAAACTATTATGTTAGGTTTAGTGTTTAATACTACTACCAGATCAATTACTACAAAATAAGATGTTTTTAATGTAATTTGTATATTTGGCTTTATTAGTACTGTTAGATTAATTAGTAAACTTGAATTTACAAACTTCCATTGAAAAGAAAGTGTTTGAATAATTCAGATAATATGTATCTTGTGTAGATATATTGCAACCACAATTTAATAATATTTAATATATTCCATTTGAAAAAACTATGGAAATTTAAATTTATTTGTTATTATTTGTAAAATGTTAATATATTGTTAGGGAGGCAGTGATAAAAATAGTTTTGACAAAATTATCAAAGCCATTAAAAATAGTAAAAATGGCAAAACAGTTGGTATATTTGAAAAAGATAAACACCCAGGTGTATTTATGGATGCATGGGGTACAGAATTCAAGAAAGGAGATTTTACAACTGTATGATAAGAATCCTTATAGTGTATCTTACATTTATTATTATATGTGTTTTACATTATATTTATTTAGGTTGATATTAATTCTGATATTGGTTATATTTTGAGTATAAAAGCTGAAAATGAATTAACACTTATAAAAAAAGCTAGTTTAAGTTCTGTTGAAATCTTTACCAAGTATCTCAAGGATCAAATAATGGAAATAATTGATTCAAACAAGGTATACTCATTAATGTTTGTGTTTGTTCATTTTTATATATATATATATATATATATATATATATATATATATATATATATTAACTATAATTACTTTTATGCTCTTATTAAAAATATGTATTTTATACCTTATTTAGAAAGTCAAACATTCAAAACTAGAAGAAAATTTAAATAAAGCCTTATTAAGTAAAAAATATTTGCCAGCAAATGTTGATCCATCTCAAGTAGAGTTTTGTTATCCGCCCATTATTCAAAGTGGAGGAAATTATAGTTTAAAGTTTTCTGCAATTAGGTATGTAATATTATTAGCTGTTTTGTAAGTATTCTTATTTTTGTTCTACTTTATTTTCTTAGTGATGAAAATATTTTACACTTTGGAGTGATTATATGCAGTTTAGGAGTACGATATAAATCATATTGTTCAAATATTATAAGGACAATACTTGTCAATCCTACTGAAGAAATCCAGGTATTATTAACATTATTGAATAAAAATATATAATAATTAATTTTGTTGTTTTTAATTTAGTCAAATTACGAATTTTTAATAAATTTACAAGATTTATTAATATCAAAATTAAAATCTGGAAAAAAGTTATGTGATATTTATAATTATGGATTAGATTTTGCTAATAAAGAAAAACCAAATCTAGTTAACTTTTTAACTAAAAATTTTGGGTAAATACAAATGCTTAATTCATTTTTAATTAAATTTAGTATGCTTCAGTTTAAAAAATGTTTGTGTTAGTTATTAAATTTGATTACACATTTCTTTGTTTAAATAATGCAATATTTTTAGATTTGTAATGGGTATTGAGTTTCGTGAAAATTCTCTTACAATAACACCAAAAAATACTACTATTATTAAAAAAGGACAAGTTTTTAATTTATGTGTCGGATTGTCTGGATTAGCAAATAAAGAAGGATCTGATAAAGAAAGCAAAGTTTATGCCTTATACGTTGGAGATACAGTTTTAGTAAATGAAGTAAGAATTGAACAAAATTTAACATTATAAACTTATTAGTTTCATTAAATAATTTTCTATAAACTTCAATTAACTCATGCATGAAATAACTTACCCTGGTAATTATATTTAAATATTTTATTTATGAAATAAAATTAATTAATGTTGATATTAAAATTTTCAATTTTATTTCAAATATACATAAGCTTAAACTGTAAGGTTGTTAACTAATAAGAGTTATGATCATTTACTTGTTTCATAGAATTGTTAATCATTTTTTCTATGTTTTAAAACAATAATTGTAAAAGTAAATATTCATAAGGAATTAATGATAATAATAACTTTTATGTAATTGTTTTATAAATTTCAGTTTTCAAAATTAAAATAACTAATTTAGTAAATAATTAAAAATTTCATTAATATGCCACTATAATTTAATGTATTATTTAGGATGCCGCAGCCTCTTTATTAACTTCATCAAAAAAGAAAATTAAAAATATTGCTATATTTTTAACTGATGGTGATAGTGATGAGAAAGAAGAAAGCAAAAATGAACTGAAACCAGAAGCATTTGCTACCAGAGAAAAAAGAACAGCTGTACTAGAATCAAAACTTAGAGTAATTTATTATATTATATAATATATATTATTTTATTAACCTGTGTATTTCTTGATATTTAACATATTTAAATATAAAATTGTTAGATGGACTCCTGCAGTGAAGAAAAACGTAAATTACATCAAAAAGAATTGGCTTTAGCTTTGAATGAAGCTGCCAGACTACGTTTGGCTAAACAATCTATTGCTCAACAGGCTCAAAATGTTGGAAAGTCTAATATTTCTTATAAAAGTCTTAGTCAAATGCCTCAAGTTAAAGAAATTGAAGATCTCAAAATTTATATTGGTTTGTCAAATTATATTTTTGAATATATATTTATGTGAATCAATACAGTGTTAAATGTTAATTATATATTATTATCCTACAACTAATCAATCATTAAATCATTAAATTGAAAAAAAGTTCATAAAAGCAATTAATCACTAATTTGATCATAATTGTGTGGCTGGTCCTTAAATATGCTACATCTCCACAGTTATTATTGTTTTATTTTTCATTCGGCTGTTGATAACCATTTTTACTTTGTCGCTAGAAATATAAATTATTTGGCTTTCATTAAAATTGATTGTTTAATACTAAATTTTTTGTTATTAAAATCAATTTTTACTTGGTTTTAGATAAAAAATATGAAACAGTTATACTTCCTGTCTATGGTATTCCAGTTCCTTTTCATATCATGGCGATAAAAAATATTTCTCAGAGTGTAGAAGGAGATTATACTTATTTAAGAATAAACTTTTTTTATCCTGGAGCTGGTTTAACATTTCAAAATCCTGAAGCGATTTTCATCAAAGAATTGTGAGTTATAGTTAAATATTATTTAAAGATACTGAACTTCATAATGTATATCATTTTTAGAACTTATCGTAGTTCAAACATAAGATTATCTGGGGAACAAGCTTCTACAAATTTAATGACATCATTCCTTAAGATTAAAGAATTGCAAAAAAAATTCAAAGCTCGAGAAGCTGAAGAAAAAGAAAAAGAAAATCTAGTTAAGCAAGATACATTGATAGTATCAATTAACAAGAATAACCCAAAATTGAAAGACCTTTATATTAGACCAAACATTGTTAACAAACGAATAACTGGTAAAATATTTCATTATAAAATTATATGCGATTTAAATTAATTGCTTTTTTTATAGGCACTTTGGAAGCCCATTCTAATGGATTCAGATTTAATTCTGTTAGAGGAGATAAAGTTGATATATTATACAATAATATTAAAAATGCGTTTTTTCAACCTTGTGATGGAGAAATGATAATATTGTTACATTTTCATTTAAAAGTACACATTAATTATTGTTGTATGTCATTATTTATAGTACACTAGTAATTATATTAATTGTGTTGTTGATAGAATGCAATTATGTTTGGTAAAAAAAAACATATAGATGTACAATTCTACACAGAAGTTGGAGAAATATCTACAGATCTTGGTAAACACCAACATATGCATGATAGAGATGATTTACTTGCTGAACAATCTGAGCGTGAATTACGCATAAAATTAAAAACTGCATTCAAAAGTTTTTGTGAAAAGGTAATTTTATTGAAAATTTTGATTTTTATACTTTATTCTTAGAATAATTTAATTACTTTTAAGGTTGAAACTTTGACGAAACAAGAAATTGAATTTGATACTCCATTCAGAGATTTAGGATTTCCTGGTGCACCATTTAGAAGCACAGTTTTATTGCAACCTACAAGTGGATGTCTTGTAAATTTTACAGAGTGGCCCCCATTCGTTATTCCATTAGAAGATGTTGAATTGATTCATTTTGAAAGAGTTCAATTTCATCTAAAAAACTTTGATATGGTTTTTGTTTTTAAAGATTACCAAAAAAAAGTTGTTATGATAAATGCTATACCTATGAACATGTTAGATCATGTTAAAGAGTGGCTTAAGTATGTTAACTCACTTTAATTTAATTTAAAAAAAATTGAAGGTTAAAATGTTACTTTTTACCATACAATTAATTATTATATCATTATTTGCTTAGAAAAAATATATATTATATTTTTTTATATGAATCTTTTAACTATAGTACATATATTGCTTTTATTTATGTTAATAAATATATTATAGTTTTTAAATAAGTAAAATAAAAACTGAAAAATTATGAATTTGTTTTATTCATATATTCTATTACATTATATGTATTCTTAATTAAATTAAGTTTGATTAATCTATATTATTTTCGTTATTTATAAAAATAAAATTTAGTTATTAAATACTATTTTTTTATTTATTTATTTCTTATTTTTTTTTTTTTTGTAATAGCTCTTGTGACATTCGATATTCTGAAGGTATACAGTCATTAAATTGGACGAAAATTATGAAAACGATTGTTGATGACACAGAAGGCTTCTTTGAACAAGGTGGTTGGACTTTCTTAGACCCTGAATCTGATGAAGAAGGAATCGAAGAAGAAGAAGAAGAAGATGAACCATATGAAGTAGGTATACAATGTTTAGGTTGATTATTCTTATCTCTTCATATTTTACTACTCAATTTTTACGATAGCTAGTTTTATCTTCTAATATATTTTATCCTCATTCATTATTTTTTATATTTTAAATTGTATTGATTGCAACTTTTTAAACTTAGTATTTAATAACAGTATTATTACTGAACATTTAAAGTTATAAAAATTAGAGTGAATAAGCTGAAAGCACCCTTCAGACATATGGTTTTATTACTTGACTATTTTTAATTTGAAATTCTATACTTCAACTATCAATTTGTTAATAATTAATACATAAAAATAAAAATTATAATACAGTATTTGCCGTTTATAAGACTAATTTTGGACCTAGCAATTTGTGTCCATTAACTGAATGAGTCAATTAGGCAAATGACTCCGGAAAATGAAAAAATACTTATTTAATTAAAAAATATTTATTGAGATTTCAGGTATGTATCATGTAATAACATTTATAATTTATTAAATAATATATGAACCTAAGAGTTGCCTCTTTACTAAATCCTTCTACGTAGAACCTGAAGCGCTTCTAGCATCTGTTTTGTTGATGGCAGTTTCTCTTCTATCATCAGCCACATTATCTTTTTACTGTTTTGACTGAATTTCATATTAGATGCCATCCTCAGTTAGGGTTTTTTGGTTAATGTTGATGCATTCATTATAAATTTTGGCTGATAGGTAGATGGGTCTTACAATAAGAACTTAAGCTTCTTTTGAACCAAGGATGAGTCCACCATATCGGAAAAATTTTTATATTGTGATTTTGTTGGCGACATTCTATACTTCATAGGTTAAATTCAACGTTTTAAGTACCTACAGTAATGTTTTTGGCTATTTCATTATGGTACAGAATTTTTGGTCCAGGCTTGAATTAAGAACTCTGATCATATTTTTTCTCATGTCTATTCTGTAATATGTTTTAAATGTGCATATTATCATTGTTTGTTCATTGTAACACAAATAAAAAGACAAAACAAATTTAATTGAAACTAAAACAGAATTCATTGTGTTTCTGCAGCTTACGCTGCACACAACAACGCATATTCATAAATTACATATCCACCATTCTAACATTGACGACTGCTTGGTTTATCCTAAAAAAGTGTTAATATTTATTGTACATTTTCTTGCATGTGTTTACATTTTCATTTATTTATCTAATTTCAAACGGCTCCACTAACCAGTGTATGAGTCTTTTAAACAAATTTTTTGCTGTGTGTTTACATGCAAATCTATGTTTTGAGTCTTAATATGTGAATAAGTCAATTAACCATGAGTCTAATAAGTGACAACCACTGTATTTGTAGATAGCAAAATTAGAAATAGTGGTTTACATTAAAAAAAAATCATTTAGATTTATCTGAAGTAAAAAAGCAAACTTACACATATTAAAGATTGAAGAATAGGGAACATGCTTTAAAAACCACCATATAAAATATAGGTGTTAATAATTACAAATGGCATTCAGTAAAACAATTTCTGTATTATGATGCAAAAAATTAATGGAGAATGTAACTATGTTAATTTTTAGATTCTGAGTAAATATTTGTTAACTTTACAATGGTATATTTATTTTAATTGTATTTGTCTTACCACTTTTTGGGTAGTAGACGTTTTATAAAATTATGTTCCATTTCTCTATAGATCAGAAATTACTTTTTTTGTATTCTCAAAAGAGGTGATTTTTCTCTATTTTCAAAAAGTTTCAGTATTTGGGAAAAATTACTTTAAAAACAATAAAATGCAATGTAAAGTAGATTTTGATCAAATTCATTTTAGTTATTTAGCCATAACTTCTTAAATTTGTATTGTTCTAAAATAAAAAAAATTTAATGAATAGAAGTACTAAATTACTTGAAATTTTCAATTATCTACACTACTTGAATACAACCTTAAAAAAAATATGACTACTTTTGGGCTAAATGTAAAACATTTAAAAAATTATATTTTAATGTTTAAAATTAAAATTTTTTATCTTGATATAAGTTTGAAAAAACATCATCATCTTTATTACCTAGCTTATTTTATTTAAATACTCAGCATTCATTTTGGTATTTTTTTCATTATTATTTGGATCATAGGTTAGAATTTGAATACCTGTACATTACAGTGAAACTTAGTTTAGAATTGTTTTATTAAAGAAATGATTTAATGTTTCTTTAAAATTGCACTCACTACCTATATTTTGTCTTAGAGTGAAGAATACCTCGAGGGCAATATATCCACCTTTTTTTATTGAGAAATCAGGCAATATATCTGAACAAACTCCTTCGGTTAACTTGATGTAAAAATTAATCATTTTTAATTAAATCACAAAAAAATTTAATTTTATTATAATATTTAAATTTTTCAACATTTTTCTTTTTTTGCACCAAGCCACAGATTTAAATGTACTTTTATTTATGATATAATTATTCTTGTTCTTAATATTTATTTTGCAGCCAACCTGGGTTTATTATTGGATACCTCATAAAATTCAATCATGTTACATAGATTGTTAGAAAATATGTTATTTTTTAAGTTAAATTCTAAATATTGTTAACATTAAAAACAGTATTGAAAAAAGAAAAATTGAAAAAATTTTATTCATAACAATAATTTTATTTTATTTCCTCTGTGTGTGTTAGGAATAAAGTATAATTCAAGTTTTTTTGTTAATCTATCCTGGTATTCTTTGATATATTATATATATATATATATATATATATATATATATATATATATATATATATATATATATATATATATATATATATATATATATATATATACATATATATATATATATGTATGTATTTTCTAGCCATCTGAAGAAGAATCTCTCGTTGAGTCAGATGATGATGGATCTGAGTTATCAGAAGCTTCTGAAAATTCAAATAGTAATGAAGGTAGTATATGATTTGATTTAATTTAATATAATGGTTAATTAAGTAATGAATTAAAAAAATAATAATTTTAAATTACAGAAGAACTTGGTTCTTCTGATGAATCTGGAAAGGATTGGTCAGATTTAGAACGAGAAGCTGCAGAAGAAGATCGTGATAGAAATAATTTTCAAGATGAATACTCAAAAAAAAAAAATAATAATGGAAATTGTCAGAACAGCACTTTATCACAAAAAAAATTAAGCAATGATAAGCATAGGTAAAAATTATAATTATAGTTATATTATCTTAATTTTTAGGTATTATAATTAATTAATATTAACTTCTGGCTAATGAGATTTAGAGGTAAAGGTTAAGGTAGTTTAAGTTTTTTTTCATGTAATAATCTTAAGAGCTCAAAATGTTTTCCAATGATTAAAATCAGTAGTTTATTAACATTTCAATTTACATAGTTTAAATCAACAGGTAGTGTTACCATTGGGTGGTGGCTTCTACCTTCACTATTATCATGTTCTCATTCTATTAGCATATTATATTATTGTAGCTTATGGCACAGATGGTATACAAATGGTAAAAATTAAAAATTAAAATTTACATAAAATATAGATCTGAAAATATAATAAATCTTTCATTGACATTGTTGTCTACAAATAGCTAGAATCTTCTGAATATTTTATTAATATTATATTTTTTGTTTTATAATTCTGTAAAAAAATGCCAGTTTGGTTTTAGACTTTTAATATTATATAAAAGCTCTATAACTATGAAATATATTTTGATTTTATTAGAATTATTAATTAGTATTAGTAAAGACGTGATGTTATAATTAAAATACTTAACATCTTCTGAGCGGAAGCATTGCACAAGCAGGTACCACCCAGTTGTTGATAAAAGAAAAAAATAAATTATCAATCTTAGGATTTCTTAAGTATCAAAATTTAAATTGTATACGAAATATAGTATTCTGACTTTGAATATAGGTCTACAGGAAATAGAAAACGATGTCATGACAATAATGATAATCATCAATCTTCAAAAAAACACAAGTAAATATTTTTAGTTATTAATATTGATATAATATAAACTATTTTTTACTTTAATTTGATGATCTGTTTTAATTATTGCAGAAAATAATCATATAGAACTGAATGTTTCACAAATGTTTTTGAAGATCTATGTTATGTACTAATATATATAATTTTTTTCAACTACATTTTTATACAGTGATTCTTAGAATAAAAATTAAATTATTAATCACAAAACACACTTAACAATAAATATGTTTTATTTTCATACATTTTTATAGAAAAATGTGTGGTTCATTGTGTACTTTTAGATTCTGAGTGAAGCGAAGGATCTTATGGTTTTACAATGATGTTTTTTTTTTTTTTTTTTTATCTGTAAACACTTTTTCGTTTAGAAATCCTTGTCCAAAAGTTTCGTCCATCTTTTAGATTCCAAATTGAACTGAGATGGTACTTTAGAGAGGTCATTTTTCCAAAATCTCCATAGTTTTTCCAGTAATCAAGAATAACGATCGAAAAACTGAGTAAAAACGGTAAAATCAGTAAAAATCCGCCGTAAACGAGATTTTCACTGTTCAGATTTTAGGTATTTAGTCATAAATCGAAAAGTATTGAAGCTAGAAACTTGAAAATTTTATCCAATATCAAATACATACTTTTTTATACTGGACAACATTTTCAGAAAAATTATAGCACTTTTGACTTAAATATAGAACTTTTAATTTACCAAATTGTTTGAAAGTTTTTATGTAATATAATTTTAAATATTTGACAAAAAGTTCTGAAAATTTAATATGACCTTACTCATATACCTACCTAATTATCCTAACAAAAATTCAAAAATCGTGACTCAGGATTTTTTTTATACACACTTTAATAAATTATTATACGATTTTTTACGATATTGTCTGATTTCTTTTAAGTTTATTTCTAATGAAATATTGAGTATTTGTTAGAAAGTTCTGAAATTTTAATACAAGTTTACTCTTATACTAAACTATCAATACCAAAAAAATATCAATAATCGTGACTCAAGATTTTTTTTTTTTTAATTTATTTTGATTGTTCGATTGAAAATTTGTATCTTATAACATTTTTAATATTTGTTAAAAAGCTCTGAAATATTAAAATGATCTTACTTAAATAACTATAGTTTCTTAAATATTCTAAAAAAAAATTTGAATATCGTTAGTCAGAATTTCTTTTAATACATGTTTTAATAAGTTAATATAAATTCGTATACGAAAATATTGGCTGTTTTTACGTTAATTTTCTGCTTAAAATCTGTTTATAACTTTTTTGGTGTATCTGATCACAATAAAACTTGGAACATAGATGTAAAAACATTTTTCGAATCTTTTGGTGGCAGAAAATTTCTAATGAGTTATAATTGTTATAAAATTGAAGTTTAAATGAGTTATATCTAATTGAATATTTTATGAGGGTTTAATTACAAAAAAACTCACCAAAAATTATACAAATAACCGTAAAATACATAAACAGTATTTAAATAATAATATATTATATTACACTGAAGCTTTGCTCAGAATCGTTTTATACTAAAGAAATGAGTCATCATTTCTTTAAAACAATACATTCATCACCAATATCTTGTCCGAGGACCGAAGGGACGAAGGACGAACTTGTACCAGCTTTTTTTTATTTTAATTTTACCAAAAACATAAAGTATTTAATTTATCATTATTATTTGTTTTAATCCTTTTTTTCATATAAATACTTGTTTTGAATAAGGAATAGTCAGTTATAACATTGTTCAAAACTTATAATTTTGTTGTTCTCTAATAAAAGCTAATAAAATAAAATAATTTCATTTCTTATATTGATTATTGTTTATTACTAAGTTATATTATAAAATATCCTGTGGTTTATACCTGTTACAGGCATAAATAACAGTAGTCTATGCCATGAAAACTGGTGGCTGACCACTATGCTCCCAGCATAATTTTTTTTTTTTCTTGGTAGTCTTGATTTTGCAATGTTTCGGCATGTCTCTCACATTTATCCCAATCAAGTTGGGTAACTGAATCCATCGCTTTGTGAGTCAACCGGTGTAAATCCACCATTTTAAATGTATTGTTTTAGCCTCTTGATTTTTTACCTGAGCCCATATTAATTCAATTGAGTTGTTCTGGCAATGATACGGCGGAAGTTGAAGTATTTCATGGCCCATTGTTAATGCCAGTTAATTCAATTAATTTTTTTTTTTTTTTGCGAACAGTATAAAGGCTTTAAATTTCATCCTAAGTTCAGCTAGCGTCTCTAAAGGTGAAAATTTGATATTTTTTTCGTCAACCAATCCTGGACATCAGCTTTACTCGTAATACTCTCTGGAAAGTTACCGAAGAGGGACGAGTAGTACAATGTATTATCCATTACGACGATAGACGGTTCTTCCAAAATCACTTGCGTTCTTAGCCAGTCTTTTAAACTCCATTTTAAGAATAGGATATTTTCCAAATACCTGGAAACAAGCAATTATCATTCCTATACACAAACCTGGGAAACCAAACAGTTTACCGGAAAGCTATAGACCAATTAGTCTGCTACCTACCCTCTCCAAACTATTAGAAAGAATAATGCTACACAGAATGAAACCATACTTAAAAATTATTCCACATCACCAATTCGGCTTCAAACCTCACCACTCCACATGTCATCAACTTCAGCGAATCTCAGAAATAATAGTAGATGGATTTGAAAATAAAAAATACACAACCACTGCCTTTCTTGACGTCGCACAGGCCTTCGACAAGGTCTGGCACCAAGGTCTTATGTCCAAATTAACAAAACTAAAATTGCCAACCTATCTATATAATATAATAGCCTCATTTATCACAAATCGCACGTTTAAAGTAAGGATAGATACTGATACCTCTAAAGAACATCCAATAAAAGCAGGAGTCCCACAGGGGTCGGTCCTTGGGCCCACCTTGTTTAATATTTTTTGCTACGATATCCCAGTTCCACAAAAATGCCAATTAGCAATGTACGCAGGTGATACTGTTATCTTAACACAACATATAAATCTTGAAAATTCAATAACAGATCTACAAATTTCTTTAGATCAAATCTCAGTCTGGTTTACAAGATAGAAACTCGCTCTTAACCCAACTAAGAGCGAAGCTAAAATATTTAGCCTAAAAAGATATAGGTACAAATCCAACCCAATTAAAAATCAAAAATCAGCCTATACTATGGAATAATAAAGATCAATCAAATAAATATCTCGGAGTATACCTTGATGAAAAATTAACATGGAAAATACATATAAATAAAAAATTAAACCAAGCCTATACACGATTGAAAATCTTATACCCCCTAATAAATTACAGCTCAACACTTCAAATTAAATGCTCACTTCTAATATACACATCAATCATAAGACCATTAATTACATAATATGCATGCCCAATATGGGCAGCCGCATCCCAAACAAAAACTAAAAAATTACAAACGATACAAAATAAATTTCTCAGAATAGCTCTTAAAGCCCCATGGTTCACGCGAAACACACAACTCCATAATGACACTGGAATACCTTACATAAACACATGGATAATTGAACAATTTAAAAAATTTCACACGAAACTAAAAACAACAGAAGGCGCCCTTCACTTCAAAATTGGGAAAATAACTAAAAACCGCAGACTAAAGCCACGACTACCTTAAGATATCTTGCTACCTCCAGAATCATCTTCATCATCGGTATCATCAGAACAATGACTTAATTAAACAACTCATAATTTAAATTCATTTTACTAAAAAATTAAAATAATGTACAAATTGTATTACTCTCTATATGAAATGTATGAATAATATAAATGTATATAAAAAAAAAAAATTGTAAAAACAAACATTTTGTTGAAACAATTATATTAATAAATGAAAAAAAAAAAGATATTTTATACATTATGCATACGTATTTTAATCACCCAATAATAACACGAGAATCGCGATTTTACAGCATTTGATCTTTGCTTCGTTTAGCAAATAATAGGCGTATTTTACCATCGATTTCCCCGGGTGTTCTTTAACCCTCTCTATAAAACCGACGCACAGTGGTTCAAAATTTAAAAAGGTGGCCAAAACTCCAAATTGTCAAACATTTTCCAAAACATTATATAATATATATAAAAACATTTAAAAACATATTATACTCAAAAGTTTTTCATTCAAACAATTTTTATTGTATATAAAAAAAAAATACATTTTATTAATTGTCATCGCTACTATCACTATCTAAAATTATGAGTTCTTTTACATGAGGATGTAATTTTCGTTTTTTTTTTTTTAACTTCCCTTAAATTACTTAAAAGAGGATCTGAAGATAATAATAAACGATTAAAAATATCCGTGTTTGTATCAATTCTTGATGTTTTACGAGAATGATATTCACGGAAATTTTTTATGTCTTTATTTTTTGCCTCTTGCGCTTCTTCACTGAGTTGTCCTTTTGGGATCATAAATGATTTTGCTATTGAGGACCCATGACATAAAATTTTGTGATCGGAAGGTGGCATATAATACCAATTATATAATTGTACATACATTTCTGCAGTTTCCCAACAATAATTTCCAAATTTGATAAAATTAATATTATAACCACTGGATAAACATTGGAGAATAATATAAAACCGAATAATAAGGTTTTTGTCGATACCAGTTATTTCTGCAGATATATCGTAGTTTTTAAAAAAACGTCCAGCCGTGTTGCCATCATTACTGCTGCCAAATCCTTGTTTTGGAAAATCAACAAGTAAACCCAACCTCTCGCGAAATTCATTTTGTATTTTAATTTTTCTATTCTTCATAATTGCATCATATCCACCCTTCTTGCTTGCCTGAAATAACCACACAGACATATAAGATTGTTATCATTTTATAAATAAAATATAATATATATATATTATATTATATAATACCTTCCACTTTTTAAAATCCAGTCTGTTAGATATGTGAAGAAGACATTCAAAAAATCGTATGTAGGCATGCAGTGTTGATAGGCCAAATCTTTAAAAATGTTTTATTTTAACTTCAGAATTATGTGATTTAATTTATAATTAATATTAGTACTCACTTAAATGTTGATTGCACCTCTGTTGTTTCTTTAATTAAAGTTAAATTGTTCATTTGTGATATTTTTAAACCACACACGTAACAAACCATTGACGAATTTTCATTTATAGCATTGCATACCTATATTTATAATTTAATAAAATTAAATAATACTCGTAATATTACATATAAATACAAAACAATATTTTTTTAATACCTTTCCGTCAATCATTGTAAGTTCCAAATTGAAATTCACTGTCCCAAAGTCACTTATGTATACGAAGAAAGATTTTTAATTTGTTCACTTATATATTTTTCTTCGTTTTGTGATACTTCAGTTGATTCTTTTACATATTGAAGTCTTATTGGTCTACAATATCGGACTGAAGAACACGTAGGATTTTGCCATATTACATCATTTGTCGATTGGTTTACTAATCGAATAGGTACAATTGATGTTACAAACAACGAATCGTCTTTAGATCCACTATACGAAATTTGCTTATACTCCGAAAACCCTGAGGTACCATCGAAACCCCATTTACAGTGCAGAACTATATTATTAGTACAAGTAATAGACATACTTTCTAAAATTCTCCGAGCAGTATGATTCAAAAGAGACTGTAATTTTACCTAGAATAAAATTAAACAATTATACAAAATATAAAATATACCTTACCTAAATAATTAAGTTTGTTATTATTGTGTATTGTTTTACTAAATATATTATTATTATTATTATTATAAATATTATTATTATTATTATTATTATTATTATTATATTACCTCACATTTTTCTTCAGTTATTAATATATTATCAGGGTAGGCATTTTTTTTGGCAGCAAGAACTTGGTTATACGCAGGATACAAGTTATGATTATGCTTTAATGCATTACTTCGTAGTTGATTATATTGATACTTTGATACGGAAGCTGTAATTATTAATGATAATGCCTCATCTGTTGACATTACAGATGGAGTTGTGTCCGTTTTTTTACATTTCCAACTTTCCCTAATTTTTTGCGCTCTTTTTGGGGTAGTAAGTGTAATTTCTTTTACTAGTTTAGCAGCATCTTCATTACCCGATTTCCTTAAGGCCATTGATGTTGCATAACTTAATGTCTCTGTACTATTTTTAGCGAGCAAATCTTGAGTTTTTCTTCTCTTCGAACGATCACTACAATCATTAAATGGAACTTCTGGACGGCCACAATAACTTGAACAATCAGCTAAAAAGCATTTTCCAATACCCGCACGCATTACTCTCAAAAAACTACCTATAGGCTATTATAATAATTGTTTGTAAAAATTACCTGGTTTTTTGTTACAAAGATCATATGTAACTTGAGAAAATGTTATATTTGCTTCAAGCCAATTTTTATTGTCTAATAAAAATCTATTGTTTTCTCTGCGAGCATTGTTCCATTTAACAAAGTACCTAGGTATTTTATTTGATAAAATATTTAAATATTTAATTTAAAATTTTTGTTTATTATATAGATATTATAAATATTTACCGGTTAAAAAAACTTTGATCCAAACATTTCTTAATATCGATAATTGCTTCATTAACTTCAATATTACTAACGTCAAATTTAAAAATATTTATAACAAATTGAAATGCAATATTTTTTTTAACTTGTATTGAAGATTGTAAGCCACAATTAAAAATATTTTCATGAATATTAAGACGACTTATAGTAGGTTTTAAGTCCATAGTGAATAAATGACACAGAACGCGCGCCGTACACAACAATTTTGTTAATGATTTCGATTGCACTTTATTACAATTCGATTACTCTTTATTCAGTAATGGGCAAATATGGGCAACTAATCTAAACATTTACCAGTTCTATACACCTTATAGATATTTGGAATATAGATATTGGCGTGAAGGTCAGTGAAAAAACTGATTAAAATCGTACGTTATTAAAAATATAACTGAAGCTACAACAAGTATTAAATTGTTATCGCTACAATTATTAATCGTATAAACATAATATTTCTATAATAATGATTATAATTACTCTAATAATCCCTATAGTCATAAATAAAAATGAACAAACTAATTTTTATTGTATTTGTATAGCATTTCATAGCGTACAAAAACTTTAAGTATTACCGAAATTACACACATTTTATGGGTAAAAAAATTTTTTTTTCTAATTCAAACATCAATTCTAAATCAAAAAAAGTTATTTTTTTTGATTAAGTTAAGTATTTTCGAATACCTTAAGAGGTATAGAAAGTATTTTTATACAATAGTTTGTAATTTTTTAAAATTTTCAAAAACCACATATGGCCAACTTTTATTGCTTTTGTACCACTGTGCGACGCGCGAATGCCGCTCTCCCCTTATCCTCTCCAAATTACGCGCCTCACCCTAGACATCATAAACGACAGTGCCTATACCCAGTGGCGTATTTTAAAATTTGTTTTTGGGGGGGGGGGGGCGAGACCAAAAAATACTTTTTTTTTGTTCTGAGTGATATTATGAAGGATATATTTATAATAATGTATATTAAAATAATTGTTATATTAAAAATGAGTAAGTTTTTAATACAACAATTAATGTCTAGAAGAGTTATAAATAAATAAGTGTATAATTCAAATTCAAATAAGATTTTTTTTTTTTTTTGTTACTTACTCGAGACCCCTCCCCCCGTGAATACGCCACTGTCTGTACTTATGGGTCGTCGGGTATCGGCTATCAGAACAAACGTGTCATCATCACCTGATTGACGACGTCCGCGTCGTGCCTGTGGACCGCGAAGTAGTGCAGTATGGCCTGTCGGTTGGTGCACGCCGCGTCCGGCCGGTGGAACGCCTCGATCAGATGCCGCTTGTAACCTTCGCCTCGTACACGGCCATCGCGGACAGGTCGACCACCGTGCCGCCCGCGGCGGATCCGACGGCCGTGACGATCATGCTCTTCCAGCTCCGGCGTTCGTCCGCGCACGGTATCGTCACGTGACAGTTGGGCTCGTGGTCGGGGCCCACGTCCAGCAGCAGCAGCGCACACGTGTTCGGGAAATGCACCAACAGGTGTTGGTCTGCGGAGCGGTAGCGAGAATATTATTATTATTATCAGTTCGCGATTTGTATTTGTCGGAGAAGGTTGTTGGTCGTTTTTCTGTTGCTCTCTTATCGCTTACCTTTATCAACCGTATTAATTTAAGTGCACGTATATTATAATTACTTTTATCTTGCATATACTTCATATTTATTTTAAATAAAACGAAGGTATAATGTTGTGTAACGCATGCAACGATGACATCATTGATGATGATGTTATAACTTGCTCTATATGCAATGACTTTTACCACTTTATGTGTGCTGGAATTAAAGAATCAAGTTATCGAAAAATGTCTAAAATAACAAAATCTAAGTGGGCTTGTAATAAATGCAAGTTTAATGATAAAAATAAATCTCCTCAACCAGTCAACTCAACACAGATAAAAAAATCCGCTATCAACACTACCAATGAAGATTATAATAATCTAACTGAGTCAGTGAACTTCATGAGTGACAAGTTTGACAGCTTTTCAACACAATTACAAGAAATACTATCTGAAGTTAGAGAGAGAAGAAAACCGAGTATTAAAGGAACAAAATAGTAAGTTTAACAATGAAATTACATTTTTGGTTAACCGTGTTAATATACTAGAACAAAAGGCTTTTGACAATTTTATTGAAATCATGGGTGTACCGGAAATCAAAGATGAAAACTGTGTGGATACAGCAAAATTAATCATAGGGAAATTTGGATTGGAAAAAACAGTTAACAAGGCTTTTCGTGTTCCTTCAAAAATTATGAATAAACCCAGGAAACTTGTAGCCGAGTTGAACACTCGTCAATGCAGCAGCGATGTCATAATCAAATCTAGGAAGACTAAACCGACTGGAAACATGTTTCACGAAAAATGGGGATCAGAAGCAATTTATGTAAATAGTTATCTTACTACCTTTAATAGAAACCTACTATTTAAAACTAAAGCCTTTGCTCGCGAGGCCGGTTATAAATTTGTCTGGTTTAAAGACGCTAAAGTATTTATCAAAAAAAAATGAAGAACATAAGGCAATCTTAATAGAAAACGAAACCTTTTTAACCAACTTAAAGTAAATCTCCAAATAAATTAAATCTGTTTTTGCTTAAATTTTATTAATTTTATTTTTACTCTTATAATGAATAGTTTTAACAATATCACTGAGAATCAAAAATATAGAACAAATTATTTTGAGTCTTTTTCTGAATATGACTCAAATGTAAATAACAATGAGAAATCTCTTTTAAATATTATATGTTTAAATATAAGAAGTGTAAATGCTCATTTTGACGAATTACTTTTATTGTTAGAAAATGATGTAAATAGTAAAAAACTGTATGTAATAGTTTTAACTGAGACGTGGCACGACTCACTTTTCTGTAATTATTTTATACCTGGTCAAGTACTAAAAGAAATCAAAATGATGGTGTAATAATTTTTGTCAAAAATCATCTAGATGCGGATTTTTATGACTATGATTTTTTATCGTATAATATTGTAAAACTGCATTTAAAAATCAATGATTTGCATATTATAATTGTAATATGTGTATACAGGTCGCCCTCGTCTGACTATATCGATTTCATTAACTCGTTAAAATATGTATTTAAAAATTTAAATTTAAACTCAGGAGTAATCACTTTAATTGGGGACATGAATATCAATATAATTAGTGCACAATCAGTTAATAACTATGATTATCTAGACTTATTATCTGAATACGGTTAAAAAACATTTTTTTTTTTTAATACAAATAATAGAAGTATATTTTTATTAAAAAAAAAATTAAGTTTTTTAAGTCTCTCAAATAGTAAGCACTATATTTTATAACATAATATTTTAAAAGAAAACACTAAAATAAAAAAATATTTACAAAATTGGAATTTTTGTAAATATTTTTTTATTTTAGGACCTATAGAGAGGTGTAGGAGAGAGCGGGGTAAGTTGATGCACGGGGTAAGAGGATGAATATGATTTTTAAATCAAATAACGATATCAATGGTTGTATTATCTCATTAATAACACATCTATGGGTATGATTATATCAAGGTTTATAGATATTACTATCTATAAACCTTGGCTACCAATAACTTATATAATCACAAGGTTTATAGATACTAGATAGTAGAGGTTGCCTCATAGTCATGTAAACAAACAAATCCCCCTGTTTCGTTTCTCTGTCTGTGACGTCATCGGAAGTACATAATATTATAATAATATTATAACGGCTGCTGCCACACTGCCACAGCCAACAAAAGATCGGAACGGCACAGAATATATTATATTATATAATAATGAAAATATGTTCAAACACCACTTAAAATATAATTGTTTATTCGTATTTACATGTATTCTTTTAAAAAACCAATTTTATTTTAGGATTCGGGACTATTAATTGAATAGTTATTAGATGTTTATATTTTATATTATTAATTTAGTTGTTGAAAAAAACATGAAAAAGTTCAACTAAAAATACAAAGAAACATTTTTTTCGTAATTATAATTTTAAATTATAAATAAATACGATTAATAACAATTATTTATAATAGATACTAACCTGCTAATAAAAGCTGAAGAAAATAAGTTATAAATTAACCTGTGTCAAGTACCTACTTAGTTTTTGGTTTATATTATGAAATAATAGTAAATTTATTATAAAATAGTCATAATAATTTAAGTGGTAACACAATATTTATAGGACCAATCAATTGGTATTGTGGTTTGTAACTGTTTTATAAAATTGTTATCATTCTTTTAGATTTAAAAATTTATATAAAGATACTTATAAGTAATGACAATTATTATTAAATGTTCTAAAATTTAAAAATCTCTTAGTAGGTATAACTTCAGGAAATAGAACTAAGAATGAAAAAAGTCCCTACTTATAATAAACTGTTCAATATTTCCCTTAATATAGTTTTAACATATTATAATAACAAGTTTAAAAATATTTACAAACCAAACTTTTTGGGTATTTTAAACAAAAAATTATCAGTTGAATAATATATACAATAGGTAATATAATAATAAATAAACCTACATATAAAAAAAAAAAATAGAAAATACCAGATCATCCAATGGATATTAATTCATGGTATAGAAATACTAAATTTCAATAAGTACCCTATTAATTCCTTGATTATTAATTAAATAAAAGGCCAAAGGATTTCTCAAAATCTACGCAATAATATAAAAATGATGACTTCTCTAATGTGCATAGTACATATTTATGTTCCCCACTGAGAACCCACAAGTTTAAAGCAATTTCACGGATTACAATTAATATCTATTTATATTTTGTTATTCAACTTAAATTTATATTAATTTGGTATCAAATAGAATCAAATATATTTTAATAACTATTTTCAATTGTAAATATGTATAGTATTTTATGAAATGTATATATTTGATGTAATGACTGATAAATTTACTTATTTATTGTACAATAATAATTGTATTATATATTTCAATAAATAGTTGATGTTTGATTTTGATTCACAATTATATAGTATTTATTGTTGCTAATCATTCATCGATTTAACGAATATTGTTTATTTTATATGCTTCATTTTCAAAATATGTTTCAATTTCCATCTACCCGGGTATATCTCTTACATTTAATATAATATCACATTTGGATAAAAAAAAAACAATAATTTAGAACAAAAAAGATACATCGAATTCACGGGTCTCATGCATGTTCATTGTTCATAAACCAGGCACTAGACCTTTAAAACGCTATTTAATTATTATCATAATCATAACAACTAAATTTTTTAAAAGTAATACATTCGACAAATGTTTAACAACACAAGTCAGTAATATATAGTTGAAGATGCAAACCTTTTTAGTATTTATTATTTCTCAGTTTTTGATAAATAACATGTGAAGCTAGAACAAACAAACAGAAATACAGTGGTTGAATTCAAATATTTCGACTAATAGGGAGACATGTGGGAATCAATCAGAAGTCCCTAGTTAAGGAGACGGTAGCTAAGTATCCACCAGCATATATTCCAGTGGTTTTCAAACTGGGTGCCGCGGCACACTGGTGTGCCGCGAGCATTCACTTGGTGTGCCGCGGTGTTTTGAACCTTTTTTTTTTTTTTGCATAAATGACCGATCGAATTGAATAAGTTTAAAATGGACGAAAATGGACGCGTTCGACTGTCGTGAACCCGCAATATTTAAGCGTACACTGATAAATCGAAGGTTTGCAGTAAGAAAGCGACTAAGACAAGTTATCTTACATGATAATTGCACCCTAACAAAATGTATCGGTAATGTAATTTTTTAGAATCCAGTGAAAACTCCCTTAACGGACACCTCTGAATACCGGACGCCTCCGATTAGCGGACGTTTTTATGTGGATAGGAACATATTCTCTTGCTTTGTTATTCCCTCTGAACAGCGGACACCTCTAAATAACGGACAATATTCCGGCTACCGAGAGTGTCCGGAATTCAGAGGTTTCACTGTATTAAAATTAGAGGTCATAGTGTGCCATGGAAATTTTGTGAAGGACGAAGTGTGCCGTGGTCAAAAAAAGATTGAAAACCATTGATATATTCAATTAAACAATGACAGTAATAGGACACTAGAGGGAATTTTAAACGGTGTTAAACAGTTGGGGAGACCTATAGGAGTCCATCAGGAGACCTCAAAGGGAGTCCTAATTGGGACAGTAGCGGACTATCCCATGGTATTCCTGGTGCTACTAGGGTAGTGGTCACGCTTTTTCGTTACGAACAATTTTTTTTCAGTCACTACACCAGACCTGCGATAAAAGCTATGCCATAGTTTAATAACTGGGTGCAGTTTAAACATTTATTCATCGACATCATGTGGCCAGAGTTAGTATGCATTTATAACGAGGTCATACAATTTTATAAAATTTAAACTTTGGTATTGCTGACTTGACTTGAGTAGATCGTAATACCTTATACCATAAAAAATTGTAATGAGAATTCGTTTTTGTAAGTATAAAATCACTTCGAATTCGCCTTTAACTTATTCTCATTAGCACGATTGAATATCAAATTTCGCAAACACTCTTTCAATTTTTATATTTAACCCATCGATAACTCTTCTTAGAATAATAATTTTTATTCAATGATTATTTTTACGTTTTTTACGATATCTTCTCACGTTTGATTTGTGGCAGTTGTCTACTGTAGTATTGACAGTACGAATAACATCGGCACAACCGCTACCAAGTAAAAGGGAAAACGCTCCAAAAGAAGTGTGACGGCGTTACCCCCACTACCACGTTCATGCACTGTTCAAACTGCGATTACGACTGAAGATACAGGACGTACAACGCAAAGGCTGTCCGCCACCGGAGCAGCGTGCAACGCTGCGAACGGACGATAGAGAAACAAAAATGTCGGAAAAAATAGCGTTTCGAGCATTTTCCGTGCTGATACGTTTGCACATTTCTCAAACTGCAGCACTCCGATAAACTCGCAATTCAAAAAAACACTACTTCCATAGCATACTCATAACCCCGTGTAAAATCCACACCTATTGGTTCGTTTAGGCTACAAAGGCGTCTGCCGGTTTTTAGAGGAATCACAAAGGTAAAATAGGTGTTGGCCGACTCGCGTCACACGCACACCCCGCCGTAGCGCGCTTTTCGTTTTTCACTCGGCTCCTCGGCGCCGAATCACGATGACCGGTCGCCGGCGATCGTCGTCGGTACGCCGAGACCCCGGGCAACAGACGTGTCCCGTTAGTGGCAGCCCGCGGTAAAGCACCGTCGGCCTTTAATTACACCGTTCGACGGTTCCGATTCGTAAGTACGCACTGATAAAACATAACACACGAACGGTACGAGCGCGGGCGCGCGCGCGCGCGCGAGTGTCATCGTCGTTGATTTGAAATGCAACAATGCGCATCGCCGTCGAACAACAAAAGCCATAGTGTTCGAACGAAAGCGTACGCGTGAAGGCGGAATTAAAAAAAAAAGAAAAAAGAATACGCACACTCACGCGAAATAAACGCAACCGTACACGAGAGTACGCGTGGGTGTGTGGACGTAACCGTGTACTAACGCGCGCGAACGTGTGTGCGTGTAAAATAAAATTGAAAACGGGTGTGAAAAAAAAATAATAATAATGGAAGCGTAGAGTCGTGATACGCGTGAAAACGGGTTCCCGGGCCTGTACGTAGCGGCGGCGGGACGGGGAGGCTCGTGCAGGAGCTGCCGGCAGTAAGGGTTTTCCTTTCACGGGTGGCACAACACCGCCGCCGTCCTCGGGCCCGTCGATCCTGCCACAACCATATATTGTAAACACTTCAGGACCCGAAAATAATGACCAGTTGTTATTCGCGCACCCCGGAACGCGTGTACACGCTCATTCACACACGCACTCACGACCGGCGCGCATCGGCTACCGTGCGCACCTGCAGAAGGCATTTTTTTTTTTTTTTTTGGTACCTATATAATTATTTTTATTTAAACGTCCATTTCTAGATATGCCTAAAATTTGCATACATCGTAGAAGTACATTAGTAATAAATAAATTGACTGACCAAAGATGATCTATGTTTCTATTTTACAGATATCTGAAACCTGTACGGAATTTATGAAATCGATAGATCTCGCTAGAGAGCATTCTGTGCTTTACGGCGGCCCGGTGTCGTAGCACAGAGCGAAAAGAGAGATATGTATACAGAAAAACGGCCGTTTTTTTTTTTTTTATCATGCAATGTATAATTATGGAGAACGGCCGAATTCACCAGTTTTTCGCTTTCGCAATACCGCGTTAAGTTGAGACCATGTGCGCATGCGTGAACTTGGTTGCCGCGGCAGCGGTGGTGGGGGTCAGTGTGACACAGAGTACGGACTACGAAACTACTCAACTGTCTCAACTACTGTTCATTTGATCGCTAGCCGCCCTGCAGCTCGTAGTCTCGTTGTAGTTTATTATTCATATTTCATATTACAATAACAGCCATTTACGAACGGACTGACGACCGTTTATGCATCTTCTTTTAATAGTAATTATTAATTATTATTATTATAAAATTATTATTACATTACAGTAGTACTGTATATTTTATATTATATTATTATTTATTATACGTCGCGCGTTGCCGAATTTGCCGTTTCGCGTACGGCATAACAATATTGTTTTTATTTTTCGGTTATTCTACCGCTGACCGATCGATATTCGTATTAAAATATCGGCCATAAACGAATAGACGGTTAGGTTGTTTGTTTAATTTCCATTCTCCAATCGTCGAGGTAAATAAAGATGTGAAATCAAACCTCAAAATTCAAAATCTTTTTTTCTCGTGTTATGGAACTTTGTCTCTCAGGCACAGAATTTTGATATTGATTTAAATTCTTTATTTACCTCAAAATTCAAGTACTCCAATCAATTTAAGTAAAGCACAGAAGACTTTTTTTACTTCTCCGAAGTTTTTTGGGAGATTAACTTATACATAAAGTCACTGAAATAAAATGTATTTGTAAGAACAAACAACTGATTATTCATTAACATGGTTAAAATATTAATTTTAGGACAAATGAATGTTTAATTTTTCAGTTGGACTAAACTTTACTAAAAAATTTATGACATGAAAATACTTTTGTACAGTAAATAAAATATTTATTTAGCTTTAAACTAGATACATTCATAAAGATGGTAAAACATTTAAAAATATAATAATATAAAAACAGTTCAAATAATATGTCTTACAATACTTTTTTTTTTAATTTCTCTGATAGTAAAATATTTTTGTTCAATAAATAAAATATTTACTGAGCTTTAAAATAAATTCGCGAAACAATTTAACATTTTTTTTTTTTCCATGAATAGTTTATACATGTAATAAAAAGTGGATGAGCTTCATTTTGTTTTTCCAAATGATACAAAACAGTAATAACACATAAGTTTGTCAGTCTCTTTCTATAGAAAAAAATAATAATTCAATAAAAAAAATATGGACAAGTAAAATAATAAAGCACATATGATTTATTTACCAATAATTCTTCTCCTAATTGAGTGTTCCACGACAACAATTTGTCCCACATAGACATGGTATTTTATTTTCTTCAAGTGGAAACTTATAATCATAAGTGATTTCTTCGTTCACAAAAATTGGCTGCTTACTAAATATAATTATTTTCTTCTGCCCATCCATTTCAATGACTTTAGCATAACAATTAGCCTGCAATCAAACAAGTTATTATCATAGTAAATTTAGGAGAAAAAACATATTTTTTCTATAAATTAAAGTATAACAGATATCAAATTTATTTAGCTATGATTATAAATCATTTCTACTTTACTGCTTGATTAAAATTAAACACTAAAAGATAAGCTACAATAGATTGTTTAAAGCATTTGGTTGACTTCCAAAATAACTTGATGCTTCCTCTAAGAATATTGTTTGCTTGAAAATTAAAAATGACTGAAGATAAAAAGTTTATACTTCTTATACAGCAACAAGTCAACTATAAAAATTGAAACTAAATCTAATTAAAAGCAATGTTCTAATTGTGACAACCCATCTCAGTTTTCATTGTAATGATATTACAGGAAAATAAGAGATAACTGGGATTATTAATTTTAATTTTTAATATTAAGTTGCATATTTGGTTTTACGCACATTTTGATATATAATCTACTTGTTTATTTTACATGGATAATCAATAGAGAAGTTCAAAAAAAAAAAAAAAATTAAAAACATGAATATCAGTCTATTTTTATTAGGTGTATTATAGTATATGCTGAAGTACTTCCGATGGGAGGTCTCTTTCCTCAGTCTCTTCTGTCTGTTTTGTTATTATTTTATCACTTAAGCTTATTGTTCATTAATTGTAACAGATAGCGTAATATAAAATTTTGTTAAAAAAAAAAAAAAAAGTATTATAGTATATATAATAGTCGATTTGTTACAAGATACTTTTCATAAAAACAAATATAATCAAAGAAAGAAATAATTTCAAATAAAAATTTGTATTCTATACAGCCACTAGGTGGCGACCAAAACTAGTCTTTTTTTGCTCATTCCCACCACTATACTATACATCGCCGCTTAGTGAGTGGGGAAATTCATGGAAACGGGTAATTATTAATGATAAGTAATCAGTTACATAAAAAAATAGTGTGATAATTTAACTACGAAACTGTAGGGCTCCCTCATTTTGATGAGCAAAGGAGTTGCGTTCTCTCAGTAGCTGTAGTATAGGATTTAATATTGACAAACAATTTTTTTGCTGATATTTGAAGAAATACTTACATTACAACTGTGATTAATAAATCTTGACAAATTACCACATTTCGTAGCATCAACTATGGTGTTTAAATCTATTCTAAATAGATAAGAACTATCTATGCCAGAAGCTGCATATTGTTGTTCACGTAGATCAGCCACTATAGGGCGAATTATTTGACCCACATACTCAATAACCATTTCATCTGCTGCAATATTTTCCATAGCAAACAGTCCCCATTCATGTATAGCTGATTTTCCGAATCTTAATCGCTTTTTCCGAAATTTTAGTACTTTAGAATTGAGTGAATCACTCTGTGATACATTCCCAGCAGCTGTAAGTAGTTTCCGTTGATGACTACGAGTCTCACGATCCAATATCTTGACAGTAGATTCTTTAGTAAGTTTTAATTGAGGAGCTATGTACCTAAAATGATACTAGAAAAAAAATATTTTATTAATTTACAATAGAATCAAAGTAGTCTATAAAGCTTATAAATCAATAATAAATATTTTTTAGATTTTGAGTGAAGTGAATTGATCTATTGTTTTTTCAATGATGTTTTTTTTTTGTGTCAACACTTTTTGGTACACTTCACTTTCTCCAAAAGTTTCATCTGGCATCTCTAAAGATCAAAAATTTCAACTAGTTGGTACTTAGAAGAAGTCATTTATCTTTATTCATAATTTTTCCATGCATGAGAAAATGCTGCATAAAAACAGTAAAATTTGCTGTAAACAACGCTTCCATTACATTGATTTTAAAATTTAGTCGAAACTTCAAAAATAATGTAACTAGAAACTTGAAATTTGCACCCCATATTAATTATTTATTACTACATACTTCACTAACGTTATAAAAACATTAGAAAATTTATAGGCTAAAAATAAAACTTCGTTTTTCAGTTTATCTCTAGTAACATTTTAAATAATTGACGAAAACTTCTGAAAATGTAATATAATCAATGATCATACTCATACATAACTAACATTGAAGAACAATTTAAAAATCGAGACAAGGATTTTTTTACACAAGATTTTTTTACATTGAAGTAAATTATTTTATAATTTTCACAGAATTTACTATTTTTACATCTTTTTAACTTTAAATGTGTTAAAAAATGATTGGACCATCCAATCATTATGAATCTTTATATCCAAATAGAACATATTTTGAATCTTTTGTTAAAAAAAATTCTTCTTTGTTCTGAATATAATGTTAAAACGGCTAAGATAAAAAAAAATTATACCAACAATTGGACTAAAAGTAGTTAAACATATGAAGCACACAGCACTGCTTTGCTCAAAACTCTTTAAACTAGAGAAATGATTAATCATTTCTTTAAAATATAATACCTACACTCACCAGACATCACCATTATCTAGTCCAAAAAGCAAATAATATCCATGGTACAAATTATGTCCAGCTTTTTAAATACAATTATTTAAATGATAATATTTCAAAAAGTATAATTTACAGGACTGACTATTTTATTAAGTCATCCAAGCAAATGCAAATAAATATTATATTTTTATTATAGAAATAATAGAACTTTATTACTACTGATTAAATAAATAGTATCACAGCAGTAACAATAGAGGTTTTGGAAATCATATGGTATTCTTGGGATAGCAATAAGTAGGCTTATTAGACATTCTGATTTGTAAAAATAAATAATTATTAAGTTACTTTAAAATAAAATAAATTTATTTGACAAATTCTTGCTTGGTGATTTCAAAATCTAGGAACCATAGATATAGGACTTAAAATTAAAACTCGAAGAGTGTGCTCATACTTTTAGGACAGTATAATAATTAATATTAATAATTACCTTAAAATTGGCTTTTTGTTTACTGTCTACTTTATAATAGCCTTCTGTTCTAGCACATCCTGTATCATGAATTTTCCATTCATCATTTTTTTTTTTAAGTGTAACCTCATTTGGTATATCTGTCAGTATATATAAATTAAGAACAATCACAATAATGTAAATAAAATAAACATAATATTCTACTGTTTTGGAATACCTTTATAATAATTAGTAAATTTTGCTTTTAAATTTTTACCATACCTGCATTACCTATAAAATTTGAAAGGACAGAATTTAATAAATGTAACTAAGAAGATTTAAATTATCAGGGTTGCCACAAATTTTTGATTTTCAAATTCCCTGACTTCCAGGTTTTCCAGATTATTTTCAGAGTTAAATACAAAAACTTAAAATCGCTTTATTTTTTTAATTGCCGTAACTTGGTCAATTTTGGACTTAGAAAGTTGGTTAAACTACCGAAATGCATTAAAGAATTACGCGAAAAATAATTAGTGGTCAAAATAGGTGGTTGCCATTTAAGAAAAAAAAGTTGTACTGCACATTCGCCAGTCTAATTAAGTTAAAAAATTCAAGGGTCATAAAAATGTGTATTTTACGTAACAAAAACTAACTAAAAAAACAGAATTTAAATTTCAAGGCTCAACACAAAGATATTATGTATTCTCCATTAGCATTTACACACAGTATATATTTATAAATATACATATGGTAATTTGTTAAACATACTAACCTCAATTTTTACTCTTAATAATACATAAATATGAATTCATTTTATTTACAATTTGAATTACAAATAAAAGTACATTTAAGTGAAAAAATTGTTTATAAAATTCTTTATAATCCAGAAATTTAAAAATGTTAATTTTTTTAATGGTAACCTTAAATTTAAACTAAACATTTTTTAATCGAATTGCAAGTAAGGGTTTTTATACTTAAATATAAGTTCAATATTATAAGAAAATAAGTATCTTAGGTTAAAATTAGTGAAAAGGCGAAGCTAGATTATCTCTAAAAAGTTGTTTGCCACTTTTTTGCTACTTTCAACAATTAATTATATTAGTTTAATACATAGAATGTTAAAAACAAAATGTTTAGAAAAATTATTCTACTTAAAAAACTTTAAAGTTTGAAATGAGTGGTAAATATTCATACTAACTATTAACTTCAAAAAATTAAAACAAAGATAAAAGGCAAGACAAATTTTTTTTTTTACAGTAAGTTTTAAAAACGTCCCAATCTTCACATAAATTAAATCAAATTTATAATTTATTTAAAATGAAGTAAGCTTGATTAAAAAATCACCTATAGAATTTACATAAAACACTTCAAAATAAAAATATATATATATATATATATAGTTATATATAGTAGTTTAACATTGAATTAAACATAAATATTGTTATTAAAAGGATATCTGGATGACTGATCCAACGTGTTTCATTTAACCAACAGCAGTGATCAGTTTCATTAGATAGCATTGATTCATAACTTTGTTTTAAATAATTAATATCTTCAACGTCAATACCTTTATAAACAAACTCATAAAGCACATTAGCTTCTTGGGCCATATCGCGCCTGTTAAAGTATTTAGTTTTAACTTCATTACCACTTTGCTTCTGTGTAGTTAATTGATCTATGTTTTCTATTTTGTTACTATCTCTGACAGTAAGTGGTCGTTTTAATTTTGTTATTAATAACTTTGGAATTTTCTGTATTTCAATATTTACAATGAGTTGACTTTTAAAACATTTATTAGTGGCGTTCAATTTAGTTTTCTTATCAGGCACCTGTTGAGAGGAACAAAAGTGATTCACGAATTCTGAACTAGAACTTTCTTCAATTGATGTTTTTTCTCCATTGACTAAATGCTTTTTAGATTGAACAGGATTATTTAAATTATCATCAATTTTTCGTTTCACGGTTCCACTATCACATTTATTTTTAATTAATGATCCTTCTTCATCATTTTTAGCTGGCGTTAACTCCCTGGAAAAAATATCAATATTATCAAACTGAAGTTCAAACAGTACCTAGAAGTTGTATTATAATTAGAGTTAAGAATTATATTAATCTCTTAAACATTCAAAATAAAACACCAGTACAATATGTTAAAAAACTAGTTATAACAAAAATAAAGATGAATAAAACCTTTAAAATTTAACATGTATAGCGAGATTGGCGAGTTTGTTAAATGGTTTTCTAATTTTATTTATTTATGATTATTAAGTAAAAAGTAGCGGATTCATTCCAAAAGACATGAAATATATTTGTACTAAAACAAGAATTGAATTTGTCATTTCAAAAACAACCCAAGTCATAAATTGAAATTTTACACAAACTACAAATAACCTAATAACTCAAAAAATGTATATTCAATGGTCTACTCATATATGTATAAAATTATTTCGTGGGTCTGTGATATTCATTAATTACAATCATTTATAACAGGGATTACGTAATATGTGTATAGATATAAAATATGACAAAATGATGTTTCTATAAAAATAGTGATTTATGTTTTTTTGGAAATGACCAATCCAATAGTATGACCCCTCTAGAAAAAATGAAAATTTCAATCTTAATAGTAATCATAAATGTCCACTAATGTTTTCTTACTTGACTGAATCTAAATCTTCCAATTTCATTGATTTATATAATTTTTCAAATTTACTTTTATTACGAGATTCTTCGTTTTTAGAGCTAACACTAGATTTTTCCTCATCAGAACTATTGTGTGACGAATCAGGTATAGAAATGCTACTATCACTAAAAAATAACTCTTTCCCCTCACATTTTTGTTCTGCAAAAGTAAATCTAGTCACTTCATCCTCATCAATCTAATTCAAAGACAATAAATACATGATAAATAAATAAATATTTATAAATGTGTATTATATATATATATATATATATATATATATATATATAATATACATCTTAAAAACAAAAGATTTTAAATAACTCACAGATTTGGTTTCACTGTCTGAAGATAAAACCATTTCTTCTTGATTGCTTCCTTCATTTAGCTGTATACTTGTTTTCTTGGGTAATGATTCCTTTTTCTTCTTCTAAATATTCCAGTTAAAATAGAATTGTCAAAATATTAAGTAATATGAGAAGTATTTAAATAGTAGAAACTTAAAGTTTATAAAAATGTAAAATTAACAGAAAGGAAAAAGCATATACTAAACTATTAGACTTTAATTAACACATAACTATGTTTACAAATAATTTAAACAGTAAAAAATAGGATTAACTCAGCATTTAACATTTAATAAATACCATCAATAGCTGTAAATATGTATTGTATATTGTAGAGGAAACAATAAAAAAATTAGAAAAAGTACAAGGAAAAATTGGCAAAATTATAAAATACCAAAGTAAAAAATATTCTACAAAAAAATTTTGGTTTTGCACATGAAAGTTATCTAAAGTATTCTTACTGGTTGTACTTCTGAAGTTTCTTTGGATGTAGTTTCTTTGAACTTACTCCTTCAGACATAATCAAATTTAAATACTATCTAATAACATCAGTGGAAGTTAAAAAAATCATTTAGTTGGCATAAGGCAGTATTACGACCAAATTGAAGATCTTTTGAATTTGAAAATTTAAAAATGCACGTTATCATAAATTGTAATCAAGATATTTAATATATGAAAATTAATATTAATATATGAAAATAATTCATATTAGTGAAATACATATTTAGAGTTTTTTAGCACATATTCATGTACATATTTTGGTAGCATAAATACATATAAATCCGAGCCCTAGTTATCATATTGATTTCATCATTGGCAGAGCCTTAAAAACTTTTGGTTTTATCAAATTCTTCAATTCTGTTGATTATCTCCGTTTTGTATACCTCTTGCTTGTTAAATCAATTATTTTATCAATTATAGAGTATTAAGCTGCCATATGGTACTCTTACTTCGCTTTAGATGAGTTGCGACTTAAACATGTCTAGCATAAGTTTCCATCCTATGCCGTCTACAAGCAGAAATTAACCTCTTCTCAACATAATTCTTCCTTTATTAGTACTACCTTAAATATACTTTCCTTCTCCTCCCGCTGCATGGCTGCCGACAGTCAATTTGTTCACACTCATCTCAATAACATAATCCCACCCACCCTATCTCCAACAGCAATAACCACCCTCTGCTTAGAATGCTTAGATCTTATAAGAGTGAATGATCTAAATCCACTTACACTGCTTTACTGTAATTACTATACTTCGTTTATATTCATTACATTCAACATTGTAATTTCAATTGTACTATACAATGAAATCCTATGTTAAAAAAGCCAATTGACGTTTATTGAATCAAATAAAATAAAAAATATAAAAAATTACCAAAAATACACTAAATATTTATAATCTTACACTAAAAACTGGCATTTTCAGAAAAGATGCTTGTAATCCTAGACCTAGATCTAAAGTATCTAAACCTTCTGTTCCACGTTCCAAGACATTATCAAGATAAAGATCTTGTTGGGTAGATTTAGACTCTTTATTAAAAACACTAGTAGACTAAAAAAATTAAATAATTGTAATAATTAAAAACATTGTTTTGAATAAAAATTACTTTTAACTGTCTTTTAGCTTCTTCCCAACATTCATCAAATGTTTTAAAAGCAACAGTAGTTATCATTTTCTCCATTAGATCGCTTTTTATTTTAATTCTCAACTCATTTACCACAGCAGCCATTAATTTTCTAAAACAAAAATCAATATAATAAAAACAAGTAATATTGTATAAGTAATAAATTATTTATACTTTCTAAGTTTAGCAGGCAAATTTTCATTTTCACATCTGTCGTATGATAGTTTTGATTTACAATGATTTTCTAGTAACGGAAGACTGCAACTAGGCAAATATGGAAATTTATAACCATGAAGATTATTAAATTGTGGTGGCTGATATCCATCAGGAGAGCATTTAGGTAATTTTGAGCACTGAGGTATAGAAGTATCATTTTTAATAATTTCATCTTGGGATAACAAATTGGATGAACTCAAAGTACCATCAGGAGTATTTCTTACAGGGCTTTTTACCAACACATTTTCACCACTAAAACTAATGTCACTATCTGGAGATTCATGCATATTACTAATAACTAAAACAGAATGCAAGCAAATATTAATAAAAAAAAAAAATTTTAACCATATTTTTGTTGACTTGCCATTTCCCAATGTACTGTTAAACAAACTTTCAGCTTCTAATTCTTCATTTTCTGTCTTGATATTTAACTGTCTAACTGCTGCTTTCAAACATTTCATATAAATATTTTTATACATGAAAGGTGATTTAGGATTTGAAATAAGAAGTAACATTTCTTCTTCTTTGCTCATTTCTTTTGCAGTTAAATTAGATTGACTGCAATTAACTAATGGTTGTACAGACAAATTTAAATTGAGATTATCATCAACAATATTGTCTTTACAATCTAATGTGTCATCCGGTTCTTTTTTAACCATAGATAAAAATGTAGGTTCAACACTATCATCTTTTACACTAAGAGGCATTTCAATCCTCCTATTTAAGTTTGATTTAGATTTTGCTGAATCTAAATTAAGTTCTGTAGGTGGCACTGGTAAAGGATTGACAGGACTTATCACTTCCCAGTGATTGTTTGGTACTAAAGGAACATGGCAAGAATCCCTAAAATAAATAATTACGTTAACTAATATAGATAAAAGATAATTTTAAGTAAGTAATGTATAACAAACCTAACATATGGATAGGAATGGGTTTCGCTAAATACAGGATTATCCCCTAAGGTCTTATTATTTTGTATTGATGAAATATCACAAGGGGTCGAAGAAGTAGTACCATGATCATCATAAAACTTGGTACAGTTATTTATTGTAGATGGGTATAGTTTTTCTTTAGTCTGACATTGAAAAATAGATTCTTTTTTGGATTCATTTGATTTGATATCCTGTTTATTTTTATTAGATGTGGGAAATAGTTTTATTTTATGTGATTCTGGCACAGGTTTTGATTTTTCTTGTATCATCTTATTATACATTATTTTGCATTGAAAGGCTGTAAAAAAAATTGAAGTTGAAAATGTATTTTAATACTAAAAATTTAACTATGATTACCAGAAGGATCTAAAAAAACATCAACAATTTTTCCCATTATAGATGTTTTATTTAAACTTAGAACACAAGACTTAGCTGCTACTGGATCATCAAAAATTATTTTGGCCAAGTTCAAATGTTTTTTAGTGATAGGGTGGTAGTATATTTGTACTAATTCCACTTTGCCATATTTGAAAACCTAAAAATTGTATAAAAATGAATTGTCTCTGAGGAATATTTAAAGAAATGACATAAATAATAAAATAGATATACCAAGTATATATACTTTTTACCACAGACACCCAACTCTGAAGGTATTCTATGTGGCCTATTTTAAATTTCTAAAATTAAATTAAATTCGAAAGTCTTCATTATAATTATATTAACGTTTTATTTTTCTATCAGACATTTTTCACTGGAACTTTTAAAATTTAATTTTAACTCACTTGTGTATTGTATAAAGCATACTGATCAAATTAAATATAAACATAACTGAAACTTGTATATTTTTATTAAAATATACTCCAATCAGTTATTGATTTAATAGTTGATGAAAAATGAGAAAAATAAGACAAATATAATTATCAGATATAGGTGATAATTGTGATAATTCTAATTTTTATAATCGGAGACCTGCTAAAAAATAATTATTTACCAAGTGGCCCATCAAAGAAAAAAGTTTGCGCATCACTGCTTTAAACCTTTAAATATTGAACTCTATTAAGACCATTGAAAAATAATAAAAATTTTAGTTAAACTATGTGTACCTCAATTAAATTAAGGAAATTTCAACATAAAATACATGATTTCATTAACATCCATAGCAAATTGAATAGCTAAATAACTAAAAATTTTCAGGCAAAAGTAATTAAGTAACAATACAATACTCACATGAATGAATAAAATATTAATTAATTAGATATGACAATGTTTATCACAAATAAATAACAATAGGTATATTCACTTACTAATTTACTCAGGAACGCTGTATCAATGTCATCATCTAAATTGGAAAAAGTTACTTCCACTTCAGGACGTTGACCAATGTAGTGATTATCAATCTGGAAAAATTGGTTGTAATTCAAAATACTAAATGTAATATTTCTGTTATATGCTATTTTTTTTCAGAAAATTTTAACATACAATTCAATATGTATTTACTTTTAAGGCCCGGTTTTTCAATCGTTCAGTTATTCAACAGATGACTGTCTGTCGGATAGTAATTATTTAGTGAATAAACTTCCGAATAAAACACCAGTGTTTTTCAATAAATATTTATTCGTTATTTGACGAATAAAATTATTATTCTATAGATAAATCAATGTTGTGGTACTGATAGTAGTGGTATTAATAGTGGATTGTGGAACAAGTTGTGTACATTTTTTGATTATGATTGGTCAACATATTCTTATCAATGATACTTGTATTATCAATATATAATAGTTATTAATATTATTAATTTTCTTATTACATTTTCATTAAAATTAATTCGTTGTTAATCATAATTTGAGACTTGAGTTTTTGTTGAGCTGTGCTATGAAATGGCATCAAAAAATAATGAATTTAAAAGGGCAGGGGCTTCTAATTTTTCATTCAACGAAAAAGTTATTATTAAAATATACTATTAAATCTATACTAAATACAGAATACTATAGAAAATGAGGAATCAAACGCTGTATCTTGGAAAGATATTTTGAAAGATCACTGATTTTGATTCAAATTTAACATTCCTATTTTTTTTTTCGTATGGCATGGTTATCCGGGAGTGTCGACCCTAGGATCTACAGTTCGGATGCCGGTTTGGCAGAATTTCTATTGGGGCACCCATAGGTTTCTGCCATGCCCCGGAGTGGGGGGGATGGCAGTCTCTCTCCGAAGACAGTTGTTTCCTGTCCAAGTTAGAGAGACTGCCCGAGGCCGGGTTCGAACATTCCTATAATAGTATAATATATAATAGTTAGATTCCATATGGAATCTAATGTACCTACAGTAGAGCGGTACCCACTTGACCAAGCATTTTTTCAAACCTGTCGTCTTTACCCAAATTATTACGAAAATTTGCTTTATAATTTAAAATTGTTATTGTTACACTTGAGTTGCTCATCTATAGAGCCAAAGCAGCTATTTTCAAACCTAGTATTATCTTTTAAAATTATACATATACATTGATTCGGGGAGAAACGTCTAGATACCACTTTTTATTTCAATATTTTCTAAACATTGAATATATCATGGGGCAGTTATAATAAACCAACATACCTATGGTCAATAAAGATATTTGGTCGTTGATACGTTCTAAAACTTAAAGAACGGCCGCCTTTGAGATTCGGAATCTGATCCTAAAACCATGATCATCCCTAAGGGTCAACTCTCATACGTATGGTGTATGTACGACCATTGATTTTATAATATATTATATTATATTATAAAATCAATGGTACAACGTTGATAATTTAAAAACTCGATGATTTCTTGATCATCGTTTTCATTTATTCCAAATACATCCATTATTAATTTATAATAAAGTAAAGTTTAAGAAGAACTTTAATAATATACAACTTTTGGTCATCACAGCTTTTGGCATTTATGATAACACATTTATTCTTTGCATAACTTGTTATTTGGTCAAAAAAGTACCTAAAACTTATTTGTGGTTTATTCATCGAATAAGACATTCTGACATTGAAAAACCGGTAATAATCTATTTTTTTCTTATCTGACGAATAACTCATATTATTCGATGAATAAATATGATAGAAAAACCGGGCCTAAGTATATTTAAATTGACAAAAAGGAAACCAAATTCAATAAAAAACAATAAAAATACATAACAATTTAGAGTTATCAACACACTTTTACTAAAATGTTCTACCTATAAGAAGTAACAAACAAAAAAATTTTATATTCAATATTTCAGAACCAAAAATTGAAATTTAACAAAAATATAATCAATTATTGCATAAAAATCCATGAAACTAATTCCCCAAAAGGATAACTATCTTAATTTAGAATAATGCATTACTTATGATGTTGGTACAAAACATACCTACCTAATAAATGTATTGTGATAAAACAGTCTACTCTATTTTAGTCAAAAATCTGTATATAATGAAATTCAGAAATAATGATCCGATTCTCTAGGTCCTTTGAATATTGTTATAAGCAAATTTGACAGGGTTTTTGTAAATTTATATTTTCATAATATTCTAATGATATGTAGTCCAGAAACATAAATTATACATTATAAATAATTTTGACTATTTTGAAGTAAACTACCAACCAATAAATTAAATTAAATCAAATACAAGAAAAATGTGTAAAAAATAAATAATTATATTTTAAAATATACTTTATAGTTATTTCTAAACGAGTCACTATGTAGATTATCATAATTTGGAATTTTGTACTTATCCAACTTTAGTTAGTTTGTTAAGAAAAGAGTATGAGTTAAAAATGTCCATATCATAGTTTTATTAACTTTTCTTTAATTCTTTGTCACATTTCACAAACAATAAAATGTAGATATACCATATAGACATTAAATTCAATTTTAAAATTCATTACCTACCACTAATTTTTTCGCAAAATTGTAAATAACAACATAACACTTTAAACAGATATTTGAATATAATAATTACCCACCGATTTAACTTTAATATTAGAAATATTATAACAATGTTGCATAGATGTGTATAAAATTATAGATGAATAAATTAAGGAAACTACCTACTCTTTTTTTTTATTAATAATATAAGTGTAGGAAACATATAAGTAATACATTTATACATTTAATAAATAATTTAAGTATTAATTATTAAAAACTTAAAGAAAATAAATATAAAATTATGAAAATAATAATTTATTCAATATAGGTAGGTAAGTGATTTAATATAAATAAAGACTATCAATTATATAAAAAATTTAAATATATAATAATATAGGTGGTTAAATTAACAAACAAAAATATGTTGACTGGTGTATTATACGTTTGGTTTGTATAAAAATTAGTTAATTACCAATGGTAGATATTAAGTCAAAATATATATACCAACATATACCTACCTATTTATGTGGGTTTTTTTTTTATTAAGTATACAAATTACAAAGTTACTCATTTTAGTACGAAATATTAACATAAAAGAACACAAATGATTTATAAGATATTTTGACCTACCGTGTATAAAGGCACCGGTAGTTCAATTGGCAAATTCATAACTTTCATCTTTGATTGAAACATCCGGGGATCTTTGACAATCACTTCTGGACATGAGAAATTGTTAGGTACAATACCATCAACACGATATATTTTGTTAGAGACTTGACCGAAAAATGGGTCGGCAAGAAGTTTCCAATTGTTTCCCTCTGGTTTTTCAATGATTGGTACAGCTACTGGTTGTAATGATGGTGGATAAACGGTTCTTTGAGTGGGTTTCCAATGTACAGATGAAAGAGCTCTACTAGTTTGAACCTTATGGTAGTCATATTTACCGTTTATGTTGTTACTTTTGCGGTAGTAATGCTGCTGGTGAACATGGCGCGATTCATAGTTTTTATTTTTATACCCATATCGATGATGACGAGGTACATATTTAGGGTACTTATACTGATGTGAGTGATGATATTTTGAATTATAGTCACGGTATGGTCCCATTTCACGTTTTTTTAATATAAAATCTTAACGTTAGGCCATTGGAACCAAATAATCCACAAGGCTACGTAACGTAACACGTGAGCGAACGAGTATCTACTACATAAATATTAAATTGAAACACTAAACAGTTAAATAATAAAACACATTGCATAGGGTAGTAGATTTGGACAGTTAGTCAATAATAACAATGAACATTTAATGTGAAAATAAAATTATTGGCTACACTGGACAGTATTCCGTTATCACAGGTCCTTTCATCACTGACAGCTGTAAAACCACAGAACAATATCATGGTACAATTAGGCTGCGGTCACCATAGATATTATAAGATATTATATATTATCTATGGCGGTTACAGTGGCACCGACGTCGGTCGGCCGATACTTTTTGTCAGACGTCGGCCGATCTTATCGGCCGATAGGATTGGTCATAGTGCATCAGACGTTGGCCGATAAAATTGGCCGACAGTTGTTCATTTCAATGCAATAAATGCTGGTTATAATTTATAAAATGGATGTCCCCTCATGTTTGTGTTTGGAAACAAGTCCTGCTATTAAATATTTATTATTAAAAAATCGAAAGTATCACACGAATGACATTTTTAAGGAAAGGGAAAAATATGGAGAATTCCATACATTGTTTCACCAACTTTGGAACAAGAGGAAGATTTTTTCAGTTATATGAGAATGACTAAATCAACATTTTATTATATATTGGAAAACATAAAAGAAAAAATCCAAAAGCAGTCAATTTTAATAATACAGCGATTTCATCCCAGAGACGTCTTGTGACGTCTCTGTTATGATACGATTTAGGTACTGCTATGGTCCCATAAGCTCCTTCTTTCATGGACCAAACTTATTAATTGCTCGCAGTCCATGATGAAAATATAATATTTTAAAATAATATTTGTGTTTGAAGGTTTGAACAGATTTACGTCGACTGAATCGGCCGATATAAACAAACGAAATTGAATTTCGTCCGATGGATAACCGACGTCGGCGTAATCGGCCGATACGGTCGGAGGCACTGAGACCACTTGTATAATATTTACTTTACTTAAAATAATCGGGCGAGTTTCACCGACGTCGGTCGTCGGTCGAATCGGCCGACGTCGGTGCCACTGTGACCACAGCCTTATGAGTGAAATCACTGGAATCTCAACCAATATTATTGTTCTGTGTCTAAACCACGGCTATAGATAATATTATATATATGTATATCCACCTTGGCCGTGGTCTAAACTCTAAAGTCTAAACTGTAAGTTGCCTGTTATTACCTACGCAGCAAACGAATTGCGTCCCAAGATCCCTTTTTCATACGAATTGCGTCCCGATAATATTTAACAACTACACTAATTGCGTCCCGATAATATTTAACAACTATACTAATTGCGTCCAATATAAATACATTATTTTCCTTCCCATTTAATACAGACTTAGGACTGTCAATAGCAACATAAAATATTATATTGCTAAAGGTAGGTTAAAAATATTGTTTTTTATCGTTTCGTTATTATTATGTACATCAAAAATATTGTTTTCGTCGTTAAATATAAAATTTTCAAAAAATATAAGTTAGGTTATAAGGTTATAGTTATCATATGTTATTGTAATATTATTTATGGCTCGGTAAAAATTTGAACGATACAGTTTTAACATAATCAAAACGTGTAATTTCGTTAAAGTCGTATTTCATCATTTGATTTCTTAAAAATTCTTGTTTTTCACATATTTCACGTCTTATTTTCTTCCTTTGACTACTGCTACGAATTTTTATGTAAGTGTCATTTTGTACGTTTTTAAGTACATCACGACACAATTAGAATAGTCGTATCGAAAACCCGGGACGCAATTCGTATAGTCGTATCGAAAACCCGGGACGCAATTAGTATGTCACAAATCGCAATTTTTATATCGGGGACGCAATTCGTATGCAGCCATTACCTATTATCACGGACGTGGCCACGAACTATGATTATAATAAACTGGTATCGGAGCATTTATCAATGGAACCCACGGACTAAGATAGTATGGACCTCAGAGTATATGGACTGGAAACGAAAGCCTAATCACCGGGCTGGTTAAGGTTTGGAGTAGGCCAGTGCGGGGTGGAAATCCCGGAGATGACAGCAAATGCGAATCGCACTCTATCTAGGTTTACATATACTATATAGGAATCATTAATTTCATTAAACTTCATGACTTTCCCTCCAATTACAAATCTAATTATTAATATTTAAAGTCAGGTTTACTTTACTTATTTTACATTATATTTACTTAATACACATCGTGTTTAATTTGTTTTTTAAGTGTCCCATATTTGTATTTATTTTTATTTTTTTTACAAAGTTCCAAAATGCCACCAAAACGTAAATTTATACGTAAATGGATGTGAAAGTGCTGAAGGCCATAAAATGTTACACTGTTTAAAGTTTACTCAACTAATAAAGTAGCTTGGGAATTAGCATTCATGCAACCATAAACAATCAATTAAAATCCCTAAAGTACATTTGTTCTAAACACTTTTCGTCTAATGATGTTATTACTAAATATTCTCAAATACCATCTGATATAAGGATACCGAAGGTAAATTATTATATATGCAGTGGCGGATCTAGGATTTTTTTATGGGGGGTGCTTAGGTTAAGGTATAAATGTATTCTGTATACTACATCCTGATGGCATGACCTTTTTTTAGTTCTAATAATATGCTTAATATTTAAATGGATAAACATCAATGACAACTTAAAAATACATTTAAAACGTATACCTTTATTTTAAAAAGAAATCTCTGTAGTAAAAAAAAAAAATAAATAAAACAAACAACAATTTAAACAAATTATATCACATAATTTAACAAAAAATCAATAACAATTTTTAGGTCATTTTGACCAATCTTCTAATTCCATCCTCCTTTTTTTTCCAAGCGAAGGTATCAACTACTTGGTTTATATCTATCTCTTTATGAATATTTAACATGGCCAAACCATTAAGACGTACTTCAGACATAGTGAATCCAAGACCAATATCACTTGCATTCATATTGACAGAAACAGTTTTATTTTCACAAACTAGTACCTAATATTTTAAAAGCCGAGCAACAAGCATAATATGCAAATACTAAATTATAAAATAATTAATAATTGTGTATATTATATTGATGTAAAATGAATTAATTTATCAATGTGATACCACTAAAATACTACAAAAGTTAAAATTATTACCGAAGGAGGAATGTTTTTATGTTTGAATGTTCTGATCCTAAAGCAACTGCGAGTGAATTTTTTTTTAATGGTTCAACATTTACCAGCTTGAAAATTTTCAGAAGCGTTAAATGCAAAGCAATTTATTTTATTAAAGTATACAAAAATTTAAAAAATTAATTCACTTCAAACTTACTTCAGTTTGTAACTGTTCACTTCACTATCATTATTCTTTTGTTTTTTTTTGGAAATAAGAATATATAAGATTTTTTCTTTTATTTTGTGCCATTGTTAATTTTGTATTATAATTTATAATATGAATAATTAACTATAGATACTGTTATTTACAAATGTTAGTAATAAATAATCCAACGACCCGGCATATTTACAGGGTAAAGGTCTATTCACACATGTCCGGTCCGTATCCGTACCGTCCGGTCCGTGTCCGACATTTTTACATTGTATGACTTAAATATAATGTTATCGTTTACACTTGTCCGTTCCGTACCCGTTCCGTGCCCGTTCCGTATCCGTCTCGTCCGATTCTATTTGTTCAAAACTATGTTTTGTCGGATGGCACTGATACGGAGACGTATTTTCGGTACATGTAAGTACAAGTCAATACTGGTTCGATCCGGTCTGTTCAAAAATATAGTGCCCCAAAATCGTATGAACTTTACCGACTCTAGTTTACAAACAGTTGTAACAAACGACAACGGTTGTTCATACCATACCAACAGTCCTCAAAATTTGAATTTTGTTTCAACAACGAAAATGAACAACGAAAAGTTGATCGAAGCTGTGAGAGAGCATGAAGTGCTCTACGATTTATCTCATTCTAAATATATTGACAGCACATAGAAATATACTATTTGGAAAGCTATCGGAAAAGATCTCCAACAAGGAGGTAATACATTTCAAAACATGAAATTCGTGATCACAGTGTAGTGCACAAAATGAATGCCGGACGACACGGACTTGTGTGAATTAGATGCTATCGGACAGTATTATCACTGAACGGACGGTACGGATACGGACCGGACACGGACCGCACATGTGTGAATAGACCTTAATGAGTTATTAAAGGTCTAGTTACACATAACCGTTCCGTGTCCGTTCAGTATCAGTGCCGTCCGTTTAGTTTCAGTGCTTTGGATTTACACAATTCCGTGTCCGATCCGTATCAGTTGTCCGTGCCCGTATACATTGTTCCGTATTTTCGAAGTCCGTATCAGTGAAATCCCCAAAAACATTGTCTCCGACAAATTTTAAAATACGGACACGGACGGTGCGGATACGGAACGGACACGGAACGGACATGTATGAACATGCCCATTTCATAACAAGTAAACAAACTTTAAACGCCGGATACGGAACGGACGGCACTGATACTGAACGGACACGGAACGGATATGTGCAGGGGCGGAGTGGGAACCAAATCCAGGCCGGGAGTTTAAAATATATCTAGGCCACCCACCAAAAATTTTTTTCTCGTTCCGCTCGATTTTGGTTTTTATATTTACCTATTTCAAAACTATTATACAAGTAGATTTTATTTCATTACTACTTTCAGTATTTTAAAAGTATTTAAATTACTATTTTGCTATTTCTTTTATCTAATTTCTTCTAACGGATTATATTAATATATCACTAATACCTAAAAGTCTGAAAAATAAAATTAGTAGGTATGTATAGTATAATAGTTGAAACCAACAAACTATTATGCCGGCCATACACCTTACGGTCTACCGGAGAGGTATACCTGCGCAGGCATGCCTGTGCAGGTATACCGGACGTCGTTCGTGTCTCCGGTGTACCGGAGAGGTCTTCAGTTTTTTCATGATGGCATCAGACGAGGACGCACTAGCTTTGTTAGCCCTCGCGTTAATCATGAAAAAAAAAGAAACAAACCCAGTGAAAAGGAAACGAAAAAAGTGGTGTAAGGATTGGTTATTAAAAAGAGCAACTTATAGTCATGTAAACTTATTAAATGAAATAAAATTTGAGCAATTTATAAGCAGCTTCTTTTTTGTCTCGATCATGGTACTCTTTGTTTTTAACTTGCCAAAGGCATGGATTCATTTTATATATTTCAATAAAATCTTCAAGGACTTTTTTAGTAGAATCTGTTGGTGCCATTTTTGCGAATTGAATTTTTGATACACGTGCCAATACGATATCACTACGCGACGCGGCGACAACCGACGGCGACAACCGACGGCGACAACGTTATGACAACAATTGACGGCAATTTGACGCGACCAGCCGACCTGCGCAGGTGACCGGAGTACATCCACACACGCACAGGTAACCGTACGGTGTCACTCGAAAGAATTGATTTTCGGTCTTGCACCGGTCGCCTGTACAGGTTGTTAAAACTGCACAGGTCTATTCCCACACACGCTCCGGTTGACCTGCACAGGCATGCCTGCGCAGGTATACCTCTCCGGTAGACCGTAAGGTGTATGGCCGGCATTAGTAATTATATATTGTGTTTTAATGGTTTAGGTATAGTAGGTATAAGGTAATAACTAATAAGTAATAAATAAATACATAAATTATAAACAATATAATAAAAAAGATTTATACATTTATAATAATAATTTAGATAATAGCTTAGATTTTTCACCAACTGCATTTATGATAATATTATTATCTATTTCCATGAGAATTTTATTTTCAATGGCCATTAACATAAAAGACTCAAGATGTTCATTGGTCATTGAATTTCTCACCCTGTTTTTTAAATACATTGCTGGACGAATTTTTTGGACAAGGATTTCTATACGAAAAAGTGTTTACAGAAAAAAAAAATAATAAAAAAAAATAAATAAAAAAAAAAAATAAACATCATTGTAAAACCATAAGATCCTTCGCTTCACTCAGAATCTAAAATTATGACCATATATACATGACATTTTCACTGAATGTTTATATTGGCATTTTCATTATACCATAAAATGTACAAAATATTTTAACTCATGTTGAACTATTTATAGGCAAGTTAAATTTTCGGTTATTGTTGAGGACGCCACACCAAAAGCGAAACGTATACAACGACCGAGAGAACGCGCTGTTAGGTGTTTTCGCGATCCGCAAGCACGCGACGTTTAAGCCGCGCCCACTAATCACAGTCGGCGGCTGGCCGACGGCCCGACGATTGTACTCATTCGGGAGCGACGTTTATTTTATTATTTTCTCAACCTTCGTCTGTTGCTGATCGCATAAATATAAAATGCGTACACGTTAGGTTAGGTTCACATTGGCGAGATTGGTGGGCGACAGCGATGAGCGATTGGCGATGAGCGATGAGCGATGAGCGATAAAGGTGTTTACATCTATTAGCGATTCGCTATAGCGATGTTAAATATTTTATCAAACACAATGAATTTCTCATTTGCCAATATGTCGCCGACAAGTACAGTTCAGCTGCACATACTTTTAGAAAACCCTTTGTTAAGACATAATTTTTTGGAAAAAAAAAAGGCAAGCTGTTCATGATATGAATAAGTGTCGTTTAAAGTTTGGTGAATTTCACCACGTGTATAAGAACTTACGTGAGCATTACCTGTCAAACCACAAATCACACCCACTTCAGCCCATATTTTTTTTTGTTTTTTCTGCGTTCTTATAATCTTTTAGTCGATCATTCCATAAAATTGGTCTCAACTGAACTTCAGAAATGAGACTTTCCCTTTGCGCTGAAGTAAATTTATTCTCACTCATCGTAAGTTAATGTTAAGTGAAAAAAATAAGTTACAACCATAGAACGGTTTCACGTTGCATATGAAAATAAAGTGCATATCGCTCTGAAAATGATGACAAATATTAAACATGATTAATATTAATCGCGTCGCTCGAGCATCGCCCATCGCCGTCGCCCATCGCTTTAGACCAATATAAACACTTCCATTTGGAACTATGTATTAAATATATTTTAGGAAATTCCTTGTCGCTCGTCGCTGTCGCTCATCGCTCGTCGCTGTCGCCCGTCGCTCGCCAATGTGAACCCGGCCTTACACGTATATTATGACGTCACATTGCCGCCCGTAATATTTTTAATATTCGCACGAAATTACGCGGCCTGTATTAATTGCATTTTAGATTCTGAGTGAAGCGAAGGAACTTATGGTTTTACAATGATGTTTATTTTTTTATTTATTTTTTTTTTTTTTTAGATTCTGAGTGAAGCGAAGGATCTTATGGTTTTACAATGATGTTTATTTTTATTATTTTTTTTTCTGTAAACACTTTTTCGTATAGAAATTCTTGTCCAAAAGTTTCATCCAGCAACTTTTTAGATTCGAAATTGAACTGATATGGTACTTTAGAGAGGTCATTTTTCCAAAATCTCCATAGTTTTTCCAGTAATCAAGAATAACGATCGAAAAACTGAGTAAAATCGGTAAAAATCCGCCGTAAACGAGATTTTCACTGTTCAGATTTTAGGTATTTAGTCATAAATCGAAAAGTATTGAAGGTAGAAACTTGAAAATTTTATCCAATATCAAATACATACTTTTTTATATTGGACAATATTTTCAGAACAATTACAGCACTTTTGACTTAAATATAGAACTTTTAATTTACAAAATTGTTTGAAAGTTTTTATGTAATATAATTTTAAATATTTGACAAAAAGTTATGAAAATTTAATATGACCTTACTCATATGCCTACCTAATTATCCTAACAAAAATTCGAAAATCGTGAGTCAGGATTTTTTTTTATAAACACTTTAATAAATTATTATAACTCACCAAAAATTATACAAATAACCGTAAAATACGTTAACAGTATTTAAATAATAATATATTATATTACACTGAAGCTTTGCTCAGAATCGTTTTATACTAAAGAAATGAGTCATCATTTCTTTAAAACTTAATACATTCATCACCAATATCTTGTCCGAGGACCGAAGGGACGAAGGACGAACTTGTACCACCATCATCTCACTTCCAGCTTTTTTTTTTCTTTTTTTTTTTTTTTTCTGTAAACACTTTTTCGTATTATTCTCCTGTCTATATTGATGATAATTATTATTCACGTTTTACCGACGGTATGTTTTTATTCGTGGCCGAAATCGAAATCACGACGTGCACACTTGGTTACGTCGTCGATGCACACAAACAGAATGAAAACTCTCATCTTTCTCACTATTAATCTAGTATTTCACCTGGTCGTACGTATGACTGTGTGTCTTTGAGTGCAGCTGTGTAGCGTGCCGAAGATAATTCGAAGAATATCTTTTGCATATCAGTTACGTTTGTACAACCCTTAGCGGTGTTTTCACGTACGGACCCCGTACAAAAACCTGCCCTTCCGCAATGGACGCGGACGGCATAATCCGTCGTGGGTCCGTGGCCAAGCTCGTGGCGAGATTCGAGAGGATTTCACGCGGCCAAGAAGGTGATGCGGTGACCGCGGGACACATTGACGTGTCCGGTTCGCGGCACGTCGTCCCGCTGCAGCTTCACGCCGACACGTGCCGAGACGACCGTCCGGGACTCGGACGACGGGCCCGTGACGACGGGTCTCGCGGACCGACATCGCCCCCGACGCCGGGGTCACGGTCTCTTTGCAAACCGGCGTTATACGTCAAGGTGTACGCCAACGGGGTCGTTTGCGGCAGGGCGCCACCGGAGACCATGCCCGGAGACGGTGACAGTGACGCTGTCCTGCACGGTCTCGGACCAGACGTTCGTCGAATAGACGCCGTGTCCATTGAACGTGGCAGTGGTGACACCTATGGAATCAGGAAGAAATCTGGTGACAACCGTTCCGACCGGAGATCACGTGCTCGAAAACAGCGTGCTCAGCTGAAGTACGATGACGCTGAACCTCGAGGACGACCGACTGGACAGTCGGCGTCAATGCCAAATTCCTGTCGTAGAGTGTCGTCGATCAACGTGTATCCCACTGGGGTTGTTTGTACATCGGTCATACCGAAAATGACTCCAGGAAACGGCGACGGCGCCTTCGAATCATCTGGATTCGAGTTTGAGGAACGGAATACGCTGTGTCGGATGGATGCGGCAGTAGTGACACCCGTGGAGTCAAGAGGGAATTCTCTGAAGGCTCTTCAATCTTCATCCCGAAAGTCACTTGATGATTTGAATTTTTCCTTTCTTAATTTATTATTATCGTCATTTATGTTATTTATTTGTTTTGTTTACTTTGTGTCGTTTGTATTGTTCGTGTTATATTTTTGATAATAAAAATAATGTTATTGATTGGAAACAATCAAAAATTGTATGGTTCTGACTTCAGGTACATGTACATTTCTGTACTTTTTCATTTTTTTGTTTAGTCCGTAAAAATATTAGCAATTATTTATTTGATAAAAATTAAAATTAAAAACGAATATGTTTAGTGAATGGGGCCAATTCATTGGCTAACTTGTGTATTTTTATTAATTCGGTTTGGTAATATTTGAGAGGGGTTGTAGTTAATTACATTGTCGACTTAAATCATAGGTTCCCAACCTTTTTGACTCTGCGGACCACTTGGAGAACTTTCAATATGTCACGGACCACCTCAATTTTAATCTTTATTTTTCTTATTGACAAGAATGAATTTGTTTTACATATTTTAGAATTTAGGTCATGACTAAATTAAAACCAATGAAATTCATCAATAGCAGGCTTATAATAATGTTTATGCTTGATCAATTTTGAATAAAACTTTAAAATTATTAACATTTAATGCAAATTACTATTATGAAAAAACTGTACATCATAGTATAATATTTATCATAGGTAAACTAAGTTGTCGAAAACATGACTAAATAACTAATGCGATTTCTCGAAGCTTAGTGTACGCAATAGTGTATATCGCTTTTTAATATAATAATATATCGCTTTTTTACACCAAAACTCTTCGATATTCATGCAAGATTCAAACGTATCCTTACAGTTTTGATCGTTTTGCTATTCTATCAAATCTTCCTGGTTATCATCACGTATTACCTCATCGACTTTAACAATAAAAGTGTTTCGAATCATATATCGGATACTTTTCGTTTCCGAACCATTATATTCTGGGAAATACCGATTAAATTCATCTTTAAGCTTTTGCAAATGATGTCAAACGTTTTGTTGGACCTTAACTGTGAGGTCCCCCCCCAAAAAAAAAAAATGAAATATTTTTAAATTTTGTAAGTATGGCTCACGGACCACTAAACAATGTCTCGCGGACCACCAGTGGTCCGTGGACCATAGGTTGGGAACCTCTGACTAAAATTCATTGGTTCTTGATAAAATCATAATTTTTTTATACGAATATTCAACTTTGAAATCAGAATGCAGAGTTTTATTAATTACAGTTATACTGTAGAAATAATTAAAACGTACACTTCACGAATAAGGTTAATCCGTCTTTGAAAATCGGAACATTTTCTTTAAAAACAGTAGGTACCAGACGCGCGAATAAAAGTAACACCAAAAATTTCAAGTCCTGTTTATAAAATTCACAAACAATACCAAAACAATACCAGTTGTTATCAATTTATTTTTAGATGCGTTTAAATTATTTTTAGACGAAAAACAAACATTTTATACCTACGTCATATCTTATTGTATCTCTTACAATGGAGGTTTCCAAACTTTACAAGGCACAACCCATTTACTTATTATTTTTATGTGAAGATTTGCTCGGAAATTTTTGTCTAAATAAACGATCTAACGTTTCATTAAAATTTGATTTACTATTCACCATTATCTTGTCCGAGGAGCGGAGAATATCCCAGAGTGCGAAGTACGTACTTAAAAAAATAAAAAAATAAATTATTTTTACATAAATTAGCGTAGTTTTGAATGAGAAGAATTATAGTGGATTTTAATATAAATAGACGATATAGAGCTTATGTAGGTGGAAAAAGATTACATACACATATAATATAGAAAAAGAGTAATCTATGTAGAGAAACTGACGAGATTAATTTGCAATACTCATTAGACGGATTGTAGGTGAATTTAAAAGATTATCTCGATAGTACTATACGTAGTACATATTTTATGTTTTTTTATTGCAAACGTATTAATTCATTATAATTTTGAAATTTCGTCATAATATTAAAAACTAAAAAGCCGGTAAGACAATGGTGGTGGAAGTTCGTCCATCGTCGCTCCGCTCCTCGGACAAGATTATGGTGATGAGTAGAGATACAGGAGTTGGGTGGGATACACGAGATGTATTGATAGATTAGGCATTATAGGATAGATTAGGACATTATTTTATATTATAAAAAAAAAAACGATTCTGAACGAAGATGAATTGTCAGTGAATAATATGTTTATAGTAAATCGCTTGAATTTTTGTAAAAATTACAGTTTCAGACGCCCGTTAACATTTTTTCATTGAACCGATCGTGAGATTTTTTATACTTTTTGCAAGCAAAACTTATGAACAACCTTGTAATACATTTTCATTTCTTAACTTTGAGTAGAACATTTTTTATACATTTTCAACTACGACATAATTTGTGATTTCGACAAATTTTGTCGATTTTTGAACTTCAACTGCTTATAAAAAAAAATTGTGCCTATGTATTTTTATAATTTTTGAATGGAAGTTAGAACAACTTATGTGGACCCTTCTATTAAATTTTCAAGTATTTCGTCCGAGCTACATTTTTTTTATCAACATTTATAAAAAAAAAAAATTAAAAAAATCGAATATTTCAAATGCCTATAAATTGATTAAAAATGAGTGAAATCTTTTGAAAATAAAATTATATAAAGAAAATGCCAATATAAACAACCGATAAAATTTTCAAGTTTCTACAACTTATACTTTTTGAAAAAAAAACAAATAGCAAAAATCGTTTGAGGCTAAACCGTTGTTTAACGTGTTTTTGTAAAAATTTAAATTTCAAACACTCATAAAATTTTTTTGTCTGAATCCGGTAGAGTTTTTTTTGCAGATAATTGAAGAAAAACTAATGAAAAACCTTGTACCAAATTTTCAAAACTTAGTTATAAAAGAAAAAAATTTTACGATTTTTCAACAACAAAATTATTTGCGAATTTTCGCAATTTTTACATATTTCGTATAAATTGGAACTTTGAGCACTTATAAATAAAAATTGTGACTTACGATTTTGGATTTTTTTTTATCAGTTATGGAACAACTTATAAGAAACCTTGTATTAAATTTTCAAGATTTTCTGGCAAAAAAAAAAAATTTTATCGTTATTTTAAAAAAAAATACTTAAAAAAATTGAAAATTTCAATTGTCTATATTTAGCTCAATAAAAGTCAAAATACTTTGAAAATTTAACGGTGTATAGAGAACGCTAATCTAACCATTTGGTGAAAATTTCAAGTATTTACATCGATTAGTTTTTGAGTTATAGCAAAATAAAAAATTTGATTTTGTCGAAAACTGGTTTTGCGTAAAATATACCGTTTTTCCCTCATTTTTTAAGGGTTTTTCCCGGCGCGTTAAAAAAATATTGAAAATTTTTAACTTTTGACCCCCCAAAGTACCAACTAGATTCACTTTCCTTTCAGAAAAGTTGCTATATAAGGCAATCGAAGCATTTTTACTGCCCCAAATCGTGTCGACAGACACAAAAATAAATAAAAAAAAAAAAAAAAAAAAAAAAAAAACACACATCATTGTAAAATCAATACATTCTTCACTCCGTTCAGAATCTAAAAAATATATATATATCAAACATAATTTGAAAAAATAGTTTTTTTTTTCTATATCTTTTAAAAATTCCAATTTTATTCCGTTTTAGCTCAATAATTTCATTTGAGCGTTTTTTCGGTATAACGCACTTACCCAACGCACGTTGTTGTTATGCATTTTTGAAAACATCTGTCGTCCCAGTCATCGGCCCATCACTTGTTATAATCGTGTAATCCCGTTTCGCCGAAACCCATTTCGCCGAAATCCATTTCGCCGACAAAAAAACCGGTATTAAACGGATCGAAAAAAAATCCCACTTCGCCGAAAAATACCGTGTTTTTACTTATCAGAGTATGGCGTATGCTATTTCAGTCGTAGATGACAATTGCGGAAACAGGAAACATTGTTACGTAATCTTATCACTGATAAAGTGACATGAATAATATAAGTTATATGTACAAATGTTACACTTACTTACTCGGATTATGATGGGTTTATACGACTGGACACATACTTAAATCTTACTTTTTTTTTTTTTTTTTTTTAAATATTACTATGAAGTATTAAGTAATAATTATTAAATGTATGTTATATGGAAAAATACACGTACGTGTCTCCAACCACCCTACTTAAACATTTTCAAAATTTTTCTGCGCAGATATTTAGCATGTAATTAGCATGTATTTGCATGCCTAATTTTGTAATTTGCATGCTTTTTGTTTAAGTGTAAAATCAAAAAATGAGTGGGGGGGCTGTAGACACGTGTCTCCGACCCCCCTACGTTTTATAAATACTAATTTTCAAACTTTTTCTTATGCCAATATTTAGCACGTAATTAGCATGTATTTGCACGACCGGTCCCGTAACTACAACTCAATCTCAACTTGTGCAAAATCCGGTTATCTAATTCGCACGTGTCCCCAGCCCCCCCCTCAAGTGAAATACTTCGATTTTCAAACTTTTTCTTATGCCAATATTTAGCACGTAATTAGCATGTATTTGCACGACCGGTCCCGTAACTACAACTCAATCTCAACTTGTGCAAAATCCGGTTATCTAATTCGCACGTGTCCCCAGCCCCCCCCTCAAGTGAAATACTTCGATTTTCAAACTTTTTCTTATGCCAATATTTAGCACGTAATTAGCATATATTTGCACGACCGGTCCCGTCACTACAACCCCGTCTCAACTTGTGCAAAATCCGGTTTTCTAATTCGCACGTTAGCTGGTTTTCTAAATATCTTTTATGTCTTTTACAAACTCAGTTTTAAAATAATACCGTTTACCGGTTGTTAATATCGCAATATATAAAAAAACTCTATATATTTTAATATATAAGTTGCAGTTGTATAATATTTAAAACCCTTTTATTGAACATAACTTTGTGTAACGTGCGTCGCAAAACGAAATACTCGGACGAATTAATGGACGGAATAAATAATTGAAGACTTATCAAAGAGATAGGTGCATGTTACAAAAAAAAAAGTGTCCGCGAGAGGCAAATAACTGGTTAAAGTCGGCGTGCGTGATAAAATATTAAAACCACGCGAAAGAAAAGGTTACATCGGGATCGGTGTATGTGCACGTTTAGTACCAATAGCTACGATATAATATATCATAAAAAAACCCAATGATATGTGTTTGGTTTTGAACAGCGTTGTTGTCTCACCAAATTTGAATATTTTTCTTGGTTGTAATTCGAGAAGTGGTCACTTTTAAACATTTTAATTTTAATTAAATACAAAAAGTGATAAAATTAATTAAAAAAATATATGAACCACAACATATTGATAACACTGAGTTTTGCCAATTTATATAATAAAACGATTTTCGGAAATATTGTAACATACACTCATCTTATTGATAGGTCTTCAATTATCGGCGAGACGTACTCTGAACGTACCGAATTTATAAACACATCGTGTCGTGTCGCATATTACGGTGTAGGTTCAAGAACTCGCGATCATCGAGATATTCGGTGTTTGAAACTCCCAATGTTCCTGGTGGTATTTACGTTATTCCAATGGGTTTTTTTTTTAGATTCTGAGTTAAGCGAAGGATCTTATGGTTTTACAATGATGTTTATTTTTTTTTATTTTTTTTTTTTTTCTGTAAACACTTTTTCGTATAGAAATCCTTGTCCAAAAGTTTCGTCCAGCAACTTTTTAGATTCGAAATTGAACTGAGATGGTACTTTAGAGAGGTCATTTTTCCAAAATCTCCATAGTTTTTCCAGTAATCAAGAATAACGATCGAAAAACTGAGTAAAAACGGTGAAATCGGTAAAAATCCGCCGTAAACGAGATTTTCACCGTTCAGATTTTAGGTATTTAGTCATGAATCGAAAAGTATTGAAGCTAGAAACTTGAAAATTTTATCCAATATCAAATACATACTTTTTTATATTGGACAAAATTTTCAGAACAATTAAAGCACTTTTGACTTAAATATAGAACTTTTAATTTACCAAATTGTTTGAAAGTTTTTATGTAATATAATTTTAAATATTTGACAAAAAGTTCTGAAAATTTAATATGACCTTACTCATATACCTACCTAATTATCCTAACAAAAGTTCAAAAATCGTTAGTCAGGATTTTTTTTTATACACACTTTAATAAATTATTATACGATTTTTTTCGATATTGTCTGATTTCTTTTAAGTTTATTTCTAATGAGTTATAATTGTTATAACAATTGAAGTTTAAATGAGTTATATCTAATTGAATATTTTATGAGGGTTTAATTACAAAAAAACTCACCAAAAATTATACAAATAACCGTAAAATACGTAAACAGTATTTAAATAATAATGTATTATATTACACTGAAACTTTGCTCAGAATCGATTTATACTAAAGAAATGAGTTATCATTTCTTTAAAACTTAATACATTCATCACCAATATCTTGTCCGAGGACCGAAGGGACGATGGACGAACTTGTACCACCATCATCTCACTTACCAGCTTTTTAGATACTTACTCGATAAAAAATATATATTCAATACACTAATATAGTATGCGGTTAGGTTAGTATGCGGTTAGGCAGTATGCGGCATATGTTGAGAACCAATGGCTCACGGGTGAGGAAGCGGTAACAGGTCGCGGTACACAGGGGCCACTTTTCCTGTCGCGGATAGTAGTCTATTTGAACTATACGGTACGGTGTCTGTCGGTACACGTGTCTGAATAGTATGAATTTACCGTGTCTGTATCGGAACGGTTCGGTACGGTGTCTGTCGATACGTGTCTGACTAGTGTGAATCGGGCTTAATATTCTGTTTAATTACTTAATAATTATTGTTTCAAACACGATACGTATGTATAACTACGTATGTATATTTGTGCGACGCGAACAATATTATACGTGTACATATCATACACGTATTGATGCATACGTTACGGGTAAAGTACAAAATATGGTCAATGTTCACATTATCCGGGTAATGTGTACACTACCTGTACCTATTGGATAAAGTAAAAATAATATTTATAAAACGTTTATTTCGTTAGGTTAATGCTAACCTAGCGCGCATGACGCGGTAGCGGGCACGGTGAATTTATTTTCCCTGAAATCGAATAAATTCATCGATAAACTGGCATTTTATGCATTTCGTACGCGGCGCATAATAATGTCATACATTATCGCTACTCGTTCGGTTGCGGCTCGTGGTGATTTCACGTAACTCGTTTGATAATAAAGACAATATTGTTTCAAAATTCTGATTTTGATTTTTTTTTTTTTTTTTTTTTTAATTGAGAGCCCATAATGAAATATTGACACGTCCATTACGCCAGCCCCTCCCCAACTAAAAATACTCAGATTTTTATTATTTTTAATTAGTACGTAATTTGTATGAATTTATACGACCATTTTTGGAATTTGTACGCAATTCGTTCGTCGGTAAAAATTGATTTTATGCGGGAGGGGCTGGGGTAACATTACCCCAGCCCCTCCCAGCTCTCTAAACACACATAGTACAAAGTTTATACATGTAAATAATAAGTACGTAATTTGTATGAATTTGTACGACCATTTTTGGAATTTGTATGCAACCTCCTCCTGAGTTATAATCGAAAAACCCTTTTTCCCGTGTCACCATCCCCCCATGCGGAATTTTCCACTTTTTTCTGCGCGAAAATATTAAACGCCATTTGTATGAATTTGTATGACCATTTTTAGAATTTGTATGCAACCTCCTCTCGCGTAATAATTAAAGAATATATTAGGAATCCAAATATTGTTACGAATTAATTTTTTTGTTATATGAGTGGTTAACCAATATCTTGGTAGCTCATAACCGGGTTTTTAAAACCAAAATCGAAATTGCAATATCGGTTTTGTTTTCGTGCTCCCGTTTATATCTTACTCTTTGATTGTTGTTTATTGATATTTTAATTGTTTTATGTAATAATAATGTTTTAAAATTTAAATCCTACGTATATATATATATATGTGTGTGTGTGTGTGTGTGTGTGTGTGTGTGTGTGTGTGTGTGTGTGTGTGTGTGTGTGTGTGTGTGTGTGTGTGTGTGTGTGTGTGTGTGTGTGTGTGTGTGTGTGTGTGTGTGTGTGAGTGTGTGTGTGTGCAGGCCCGCTCTGACCTATTCAGCTGCCTTTGTTCTATAAAAAAATTGCCCCCCCACCTACTTGATCACTCAATATCATACCTTGACTGAACAAAAATTGTATTTGCATATTTCGGTATGAGGATTGTAGCATGTAAGTACCTATATCAAATGTTATTAGCTGTCTTCCAATAAATTAATTCAATTTAAACATAAAAACATAATATATTATTTTAAAATGTTAGACAACTTTACCTCAATGAAATAAATTTGATAAAATCAACTTTTTTTCTTTACCTACAAACCTATAGACTGGATATATACACAATAATTCAGAAATATGAACTTTAAAATAATTATAACAAAACATTAAATTCAAGATGAAAAAAATTTAACTTCTACAAAAAAGAACACAGTATACATAATATATTATATCATTATTATATGGTATTTTATAATTACATAGAATATATTATTATAATGTTACAAAGTAGCTTATTATATAAATGTCTTTTTTAACTTAAACAAAATGAACTTTTCTAGCTTTTACAGCTGAAAACTTTTCAATTAATGATTTTGTGTCCGCACTTTGACATAATTGATGTTCAATTGAAATAATTGACAGATTAGTCAATCTATCTTGATTCATGGTTGATCTAAGGTAGTTTTTGACTATTTTTAACTTTGAAAAAGATCTTTCTCCTGTAGCAACACTAACTGGCATTGTTAAATAAATACGTAGGGCAATACACATGTTAGGGAAAAATGATGATAAGCCATTTGTATGAATATAATTTAAAACATCATGAGAATTGTAATCTAATTTTAAATGAATTTTTAATGATATAATTTCTTCATACAACTCAGGACCACTTATATCAGATTCATTAAGGACATTATTCATTAAGGATATTATATTAAGGACATTAAGATGTACTTGTAAATCATTACAATGTTTGAGTTATTCTTTATCAGACATTTGTACTAAATTCTTAATTGAATAAAATATTAAAAGTATATCCGAATTTGATCTAAGTAACTCAAATCTTTCATTAAGTGACAATAAAGTAGAATCTAAAATAGTATAGTAAAAGTTACATTTAAAACTATTTTGTGGATCAATAAAATTATGGGTTCATCTTCAGTTTCATAGTCAAAATGTTTCTTTCTTTTCCTAAGTCTTTTTTCTATTGGAAATGTAGTGTCTCCGTTTACATCTAAAGATAACTTTTTTGACTTTGAGATAGTATCTAAAAAATGTTCGTCATTTCTTTTCTTTGTAAAGTATTCTTTTAAATTTTCAATCATCTCTAAAACATTATATTATACTACTATAGTGTCTAGTACTCTAGTGCTCGGCTTATCTTGGGTATTTCCCGTGGACAGACGAAATTTTACAGATTTATTTTTAAGTTGTTTAAATAACTCGATACAGCATTACGGCCACTCTTTTGAAGCTATTATATATAATAATAATAAAATATATATAATATATATGTATAAATTGTACACAATGTCGCTAGTTACTATCCTCTTATAAATTATTATATTTATTTGTTATATTGTATTATGTTGTATATTTATTACGAATTGCATGTCAAAAACATATTGATAGACGATAGAACCACACGATACCTACTAAACGCTTCAGCGTCAAAAATCAAAATTAATTCCGAAAAACTTAGATAGATATTAAAATTTGCCGCCCCTGGAATATTACCACTTTTTGCCGCCCTTGTTTTTCGTACACCTCGCACACCTAGTTAGCGTGGGCCTGTGTGTGTGTGTGTGTGTGTGTGTGTGTGTGTGTGTGTGTGTGTGTGTGTGTGTGTGTGTGTGTGTGTGTGTGTGTGAGTACAACGTAGGTACATGTAGAAATATAGTAGTATTTTTTATAATTTTTGAATGCTTGAGTTATTTATTTTTTCCATTATACATTTTAAAGAATACACTATAAACACCTTTTACACTAAAATTCAAATTTAAATGAACATATTGTGAAGTATTGTGAATATCTTGGTTTGTCAATATCCCAAGTTTGTTTCAAAATTTTTTCTAAAAGGAAATTTCAGAAGTCTTAGGGCTGAAACAGACGACCGGTTTTCGCCGGCCGGCGCGCGCCGGCCGGTGAAAAATAAATGTGAACACACGAGGACTCGCCGGCCGGCGAGTTTCGTATTTTAATTACCTGGTAGAGTAAATACAATGTTTACAGTATTTTTCAAAAGTTTTGATACACATATATATGTGAATATTACAACTTACCGCAATGATACATTTCTGAAATGTTCTATCTTGAACATTCTTTCTACCTTGAATTACATTAAAAATAAACACCAATGAGAAATAAATACTCACAGAAGGTACAGTGAATGATATTTATTTTATGAGAACAAGTATCATCATTTTATTGTTTACATAAACTCAATCTTCGCTGTTAAATACAATATTATGGTTTTTAAAATGTGTATAGGGGCATGGCCCCATATTTAGAATGAGTTTTCGGGAGGGGAGCAATAGGGAGATAGGACAATAAATAAGTTTAAGTTTTAAAATCTTCGAATCGGGCATCAAAATAATGTAAGAAATGTAACAAATTTCGGGCCGCCGGCCGGCGAAACGGCCGGTCGTGTGTTCACTCCAATCATTTTATATGTAATTTGCTGGGAACCGGTGGTTTTTTCGCCGGCCGGTCGCCGGTACCCACCAAGCCTGGTAAATGCGCCGGCCGGCGAGTTCCGACGAGAACTAACCGGCCGGCGAAAAACGGTATCGTCTGTTTACTCTAATCTAACTCAATGTAAAAAAAAACCGGTCGTCTGTTTCAGCCCTTAGGGCATTTCCAGCGAGGATAATGGATGGGTCATGGCCATCTAAATTACAAATATAAAACAACAATACACTTTTCTCATCTACTTATAATATTATAATATTATTCTTATAATATTTTGACTCATGCTGAGCTATTTATAGGCTTAAGAAATGTTCGATTATATGAGTTTTTTTTAATTAATGTCGATAAAAAATTTTTCGCTCTGGCAAAAAACTTGAAAATAAAATACAAGGTTCCATGTAAGTTTTTGCTAGTGTAAATCTAACACAAAACTCTACTGATATACTGTTACAATTAACAGCAGTTGAAAAATATTAAAAACACATTGGCATAATTTTTTTAATAAGCACTTAAAGTTGAAATTTCTATAAAATGTATCAAATTGAAAATGTACAAATTATTTTGTAGGTAATAATGTATTTTGTTCATATAGATATTATTAATAATATACTTGTACAAGTTTCTAATGGAGATAATAACGTACAAATTAGCTAATATATATATAAAATATCCATGTTATTTTCGTTCAATGTCGATCGTACCATTATTTTTGTTTTTTGTTTTTATTATTATTTTTATTTTATTTATTTTTATTCATAATATTTTTTAATAGGTATAGATTTATAACTATGCATCGAACAATTTTTAACAAGTTGATTACAGTTTAATTAATTTTTTTCAATATATGTTTTAATTATAACTATTTTATAAATTACTCAAACGTTCAAAAATTATAAAAAATACTACTATATTTCTAAATGTACCTACGTTGTACAGTGTACACACACATAAACACACACACACACACACACACACACACACACACACACACACACACACACACACACACACACACACACACACACACACACACACACACACACACACACACACACACACACACACACACACACACACACACACACACACACAGATATATATATATATATATATATATATATATATATATATATATATATATATAAATAACAAAAACATTTTATATATATATATATATATATATATATATATATAAATAACAAAAAAAAAATTTTTTTAACAAATACATTTTTATTAGGGTTACTAGATATATTCTTAAATTATTACGCGAGAGGGGGTTGCATACAAATTCTAAAAATGGTCATACAAATTCATACAAATGGCGTTTAATATTTTCGCGCAGAAAAAAGTGGAAAATTCCGAATGGGGGCGGGGCGACACGGGCAAAAGGGTTTTTCGATTATAACTCAGGAGGGGGTTGCATACAAATTCTAAAAATGGTCATACAAATTCATACAAATGGCGTTTAATATTTTCGCGCAGAAAAAAGTGGAAAATTCCGAATGGGGGCGGGGCGACACGGGAAAAAGGGTTTTTCGATTATAACTCAGAAGGGGATTGCATGCAAATTCCAAAAATGGTCGTACAAATTCATACAAATTACGTACTAATTATTTACATGTATAAACTTTGTAAAACGTGTGTTTAGAGAGCCGGGAGGGGCTGGAGTAACGTTACCCCAGCCCCTCCCGCATAAAATCACTTTTTACCGACGAACGAATTGCGTACAAATTCCAAAAATGGTCGTACAAATTCATACAAATTACGTACTAATTAAACATAATAAAAATCTGAGTATTTTTAGTTGGGGAGGGGCTGGCGTAATGGACGTAATATTGACCTAGGGCGTAATTAATAATACAGAATCATTTAAAATAAATATTTCTAATGTATATTAACATAGGCGAAACTACGGGTCAGGCCAGTCAGGCCGTGGCCTGACCTAATGCAGACAAGACCCTGGAAATGATACAGATGAGGGACATATTTGAAAAAACAATTACATTTAAAAGAAAACTAAGATACAGATAAGACAATTAAAATTAATAATAATTCTAGTTTATAACGCAAAATATTGATTTGGTTTATTGTAAATTAGATTTTGTTCGAATTTGTGTTGGTTTCACAATAATTTGTGGGTGTGTGTTTTTTAAACATTATTCTATTCGTATAGATAGTTTTCTAACAATGCTGATAAAATCTCAAAAACTGCTAAGATTTTTTCATACTTTTTTTGAATTTTTTAAAAATATTTTTTGAATTTTAACGTGAATTATTATTTTCACAGTAGGTACATAGCGATTTTTTCAGTCGAATTGTTATTAAATTTTAAATAATTTATTCGTACAGTAAAAAATGTCCATTTTCAGATTTTTGACTAGGCGATTTTTTTTATCTATGGTCTAAGTTTTATAAAGCTCAATTCGATAAATTATTTTTTACAATAGTTAAAAGTTGAAAAATTACGACTCAATTGTTTTTGTGAAACAAATATTTATATCATGAGTTTTCTTTGCCCGTATACCTAAGTTCCAATACATTGTGATATTGTGACTATTTTTATTAAAGACATGTAGATATATTAAATATTAAATAAAAAAAAGCCGGTAAGACAATGGTGGTGGAAGTTCGTCCATCGTCGCTCCGCTCCTCGGACAAGATTATGGTGATGAGTAGAGATACAGGAGTTGGGTGGGATACACGAGATGTATTGATAGATTAGGCATTATAGGATAGATTAGGACATTATTTTATATTATATAAAAAAAAACGATTCAGAACGAAGATGAATTGTCAGTGAATAATATGTTTATAGTAAATCGCTTGAATTTTTGTAAAAATTACAGTTTCAGACGCCCGTTAAAATTTTTTCATTGAACCGATCGTGAGATTTTTTATACTTTTTGCAAGCAAAACTTATGAAAAACCTTGTAATACATTTTCATTTCTTAACTTTGAGTAAAACATTTTTTATACATTTTCAACTACGACATAATTTGTGATTTCGACAAATTTTGTCGATTTTTGAACTTCAACTGCTTATAAAAAAAAATTGTGCCTATGTATTTTTATAATTTTTGAATGGGAGTTAGAACAACTTATGTGGACCCTTCTATTAAATTTTCAAGTATTTCGTCCGAGCTACATTTTTTTTATCAACATTTATAAAAAAAAAAATAAAAAAAATCGAATATTTCAAATGCCTATAAATTGATTAAAAATGAGTGAAATCTTTTGAAAATAAAATTATATAAAGAAAATGCCAATATAAACAACCGATAAAATTTTCAAGTTTCTACAACTTATACTTTTTGAAAAAAAAACAAATAGCAAAAATCGTTTGAGGCTAAACCGTTGTTTAACGTGTTTTTGTAAAAATTTAAATTTCAAACACACATAAAATTTTTTTGTCTGAATCCGGTAGAGTTTTTTTTGCAGATAATTGAAGAAAAACTAATGAAAAACCTTGTACCAAATTTTCAAAACTTAGTTATAAAAGAAAAAAATTTTACGATTTTTCAACAACAAAATTATTTGCGAATTTTCGCAATTTTTACATATTTCGTATAAATTGGAACTTTGAGCACTTATAAAAAAAAATTGTGACTTACGATTTTGGATTTTTTTTTATCAGTTATGGAACAACTTATAAGAAACCTTGTATTAAATTTTCAAGATTTTCTGGCAAAAAAAAAAAATTTTATCGTTATTTTAAAAAAAAAAACTTAAAAAAATTGAAAATTTCAATAGTCTATAATTAGCTCAATAAAAGTCAAAATACTTTGAAAATTTAACGGTGTATAGAGAACGCTAATCTAAACATTTGGTGAAAATTTCAAGTATTTAAATCGATTAGTTTTTGAGTTATAGCAAAATAAAAAATTTGATTTTGTCGAAAACTGGTTTTGCGTAAAATATACCGTTTTTCCCTCATTTTTTAAGGGTTTTTCCCGGCGCGTTAAAAAAATATTGAAAATTTTTAACTTTTGACCCCCCAAAGTACCAACTAGATTCACTTTCCTTTCAGAAAAGTTGCTATATAAGGCAATCGAAGCATTTTTACTGCCCCAAATCGTGTCGACAGACACAAAAATAAATAAAAAAAAAAAAAAAAAAAAAAAAAAAAAACACACATCATTGTAAAATCAATACATTCTTCACTCCGTTCAGAATCTAAAACACAGTCATGAGCATCAAAATTTGAATTGTCGATTTTTTTTTTTTTTTGAAACGGAGAGGGGGACATTTTTAAGTATTTTGGCCTGACCTTACACAAATGTCTAGTTTCGCCTATGTATATTAACTAGGTAACCATAAAAAGGTCTTTAACTAGTAAGTAGTAATAGGAATATATTGATAGTCAAATATCAATAAAATCTTCCATACTTTCACTAACATAAAAAACAATGTAATCATATCTTGATAAAATCATCTTTCTTTATAATTCAATTTAAAAATCAATATGACTATCAATTATAATTACATAAGTAATACATTGATTAAAATACGATTTTTTTAAACATTCATCTTGCTTTATAGAACATTAAAAGTCGCATACTATAAATTAGGTATAGGATAAGAAACAAAAGTTAATTTTATAGTTATTTTACAAAATAATAAATATTTTCAAACAATAAAACATGTATGTTATTAAAATAATAAATGTATAAAGTATTACATCCAACCGGTATCACAAATATTTAAACCGTGGTATACTCTTATAATGCAGTGTACATAGGTAGTATATATGAATTAATTTTATATTAGAATAATTTAAACATAAAACAACTAAAATAAATTACCAAGAAATAAATGTTTCTTGACACGAGGTCCCAACAAATCGTTTTAATCCAATAAAGAGTGTATACAATATTTTATTAAACATATTATACAATTATACTGTACAGTGTACATTCAACTACTCATGCATCCATTTTGGCTTCTCCATTTTATCTGCCCTACTCTTTCCTCTAACGGGTTGATCCTTTTTCACTCTTTCCTTCTCTAGGCTACATTACACCTGATTGCAACCTCATTCTCAATTCTCGTTCAATTCCTATTCTTCTTCTTAGTATACCAACTTCATCCTTACTGCAGGCTTCCTAATAAAAAAAATTTAAATATATATATATGTACATGAAACGTTTTTTTTACTGTTTTTTTGCAACCCTGATGGTACGTAACATAAGTGTCAATGTTAAAAATAATACATTGTTTTTCTGAGTAATGATCGATTTTCCCTGTCTATTGTCATTTTTTAAATTTTGAATATTTTTCATTAAAATAATTTAGTACAGAATATAATCGATGGAAACTGTTCGTAAATGTCGAGTGATGACTAAGATAAGTAGGTAGGTAGGTACGTATTACATAATAAATGGTATCGTTGGTAACAAGAATAAATACTATCTTATTTTTTCTTAATTTTAATTTTGGTCTTCTGAACAATGGCTCTACATTTACTGTTATCTGTGGTATTTATAATTATTTTCATTACGCCTTTATAGTTGCTTTTTGAATCCGACACGTCGTATAATGAAGATTTTCGTATGCATTAAATTAAACATTTTATTTATTTACATTTATATCTTTTCACATGTACTTATATATTTGTTATTTGTATTTTTAATAGGAATTTACAATATGTATCTACTTATATTTTAATATAAGTGGTATTCAACCAAGCGTTTCACTGAACTTGGAAAGACAAAAAGAGTTGATAAGAATAATAAATAGCAATTCAAAAAACACTTGGGTGGTAAGTGAAGTCATAAAAAATGTTTGGTGATTTATTAAATGATGTTACCGATTAACTTAAATTTAAAAAGTAGCTTTATTCATTAACGGGTATCAAGGTGACTTTTTTTAAGTAATGAAGATATAGACAAAATGTGTAATTAATATATATATATATTTTTTTTTGTTTTTGCAATACTCACAAATTTATGTTTATTCATATTTTAATAATTACATTACGGTATACTACGTACCCGCATCATATGTGTTATAATTTTATAAGCCATATTAAGTAAACATTATACATGTACATACCAATGTCCCTTTTTTATATATTTTGTGCAACTGGAGCCTTTATCATATGAAATGTAAAATCAGAGCCGGCGCTAGCTTTTGTGAGGCCCTGGGCGAAGTATACCACGAGGCCCTTTTACAAGAATAGCCTACCAATTATAGGCGTGTGTTAAGAACACGAAATCTTACTTTTATTTTTTTTTACTAATGGATAATATTATTATATTAAAAAAAAATACAATTAAGGAGCCACGAGGCCCCCAAAAAAGCGCGAGGCCCCCGGGCAAGGGTCCTGCTCGCCCCCATTGCGCCGGCCCAGTGTAAAATATTATATAGTAAGTATATATTAAATTCAATAAAGTTGAGTGAAATAAAATCAGTTGTTAAAAATTAATATTTTCGACTCAAATAGTATCTTTAATTAGAGGTTTAAACACATTTTCAACTTCCATGATCATACGAAAACATTGTTTATCAAAATAATAGAGAGGTCAGTTATAATGTACTGAGTGAATCCTATAAAAAAAAATGTTCTTTTTTTATATTTATTGTTATCTTCTGATTTTATGTGCACATGCACTGCACAATATGTACTGACAACACAGTACAGTGGCACAATATGTTATTAACATTGTTGTCAATAACAAAATTGATATTAACATGGAATTACGGTTGTGCTAAAATTATTTATTTCATACGCAATCGTGTTAAAGAAATCTGTAGACTGTAAGCTATAGATAACTGTATATCGGATGCAGTCGAACTATGTAAAAATGATTAGTGATAACTCAGTAGACATGGTTGGGCAGTTGGACTATATCAAAATTATAATTAGCGAATGGTGATAATAATGTGGACGCACTTGGGCTATGAAAAATGTACAATTTTGTAAACTGGACGCACATTTAAAATCCACTCTAATAACTAATAAGTCATTATGTAAAAATGTTCACAGTTAAAACATGATGGGGAACGACTAATACAAAACTAAATAAAAATTATTTTATACGTTAAATAATCAAAAACAAGATGAGTAGGGTTTCGATTTGAGAGAAAATACTTCGCATTAAAATGAAATAATCTCCATCTCACGCATTTTCCTTATTAAATTATTCATTTACCATAAAAATGCATACGAATTTATTATTTGTGATATAAAATGTATACTGTAAATTGTTGGTGAAATCACAACGGAGTCCTATAGAACTCAATAACTACGAGTTAATGTGTTGTAAAAATTACTATAATAATAATTGCTATAGTAATAGGTAGGGCTCGGAAGTTGATGACCTTAAAAACAATAAAAAATGACCATAAAAATGGCAAAAAATGTCCTAAAAAAATTACAAATATTTTTTCTGAGGCCACCTTTACTTCACATACTTTACAATAAAGAACTGTGCCATCGGAAGAAAAAATATCGTCGCCGAATTCCGACACAAATGCACGCAGACGATCACTAACCGACGTTTTAATTTTCGGCATTTCGAAAATATTACGAAAAATAATAAAATGTAGGTATAATATTATTCACTACAATACGACAACGACAATAATGTAATCGTCGAGATAAAATTGGATAGGTACTAATCTTAGTCAGTGGCTTAAGTTATCGGCATAATGGTCGACAAGAAACGATAAGAAATGAACTAGTGTGAAATCAGTAAAAATAACAAAAAATGTTGGAAAATGACCTATAAATCTCAAAAAATGACTTAAAAAGTAATAAACACCAAAAAATGCAAAAAAATGCAAAATAAAAATTAGTTATTTAGATTCACATGCTTATGAAACAGATTTTTGGCCAGGAGAGCATCGTCTAAAAAGTTCCAAAAAAAAATGCAAAATGCATCAACTCCCGAGCCCTAGTAATAGGTATAGTCTAGAATCGAAATTGTATACGCGTATTAAATAAATTTTTATATAAAATTAATGAGGTACACAGTATGTTGACTAGATAGTTTTTGAATTTAACAATAACTTTATAAATTAAAAATTGCTTTATTTTACACTTAAAATGTTTTTCGTATTTTAACCGTTTTAATATTACTGTTTAAATTTTAAATACGAACTTTAATAATAAGTAGTATATAAATAAGATATTGAACCATAATATTTACTTTCTCTAATGAAGATGTAATTAAATACTTATGTAAAAGTGTAAAACTATTTTATATTAATCTAAATTGAATTAGTTTAGTAAAATAAGATGAAAAAATAAACCACTTTACACCTGACACTTTCAGTGTTAATTTTTTTCGAATTTTTCGTTATAATTAAAAAATCCTATTGATTTAAAAAAATTAAAGCTCTAGAAAAACTTCCTATTTGATTACTCTCCTATTGCATCTTTTTGTGATTTACTTTGGATGGAATTGTACAATTATTAAATTAAATGAACCCATATATATATATATATATACGCGGAAATTTGGGGGGCATCAGAGAGCTCATTCCCCTCTTCCAAAAAGTTAAAGTAGAGATTTTAACCCTCCTCTAACGAGCTTTCTATACTCCTTGGATGACTGTACTTCGTTACAGAGTGATTTCGATCGGTTCACGGAGTGGTTTAACTTGCTAGGGTTATCCCTTAACGTCTCCAAATGTAAGACCATGACTTTTGCCAGGATCCAATCCCCTGTCAAATTTAATATGCTTATCATCTTGGACCTACTGCTATTTCTCGTTCTAATAACTGTTTAAGTGATCTTGGATTTATTCTTAGAAGTGATCTTGATCCTAGTCCCCACATAGAGCATATTTGTTGTAAAGCCTTCAAAACTTTGGGGTTTGTATTAAGATTATGTAGTGATTTTCGATTAGGTCTATCATACAAGGTACTTTATTGTGCACTTGTTCGCCCTATTGTTGAGTATGGTGCCGTTATTTGGGACCCTCGTGATCTCAATGACTCTATTAGGCTTGAAAGAGTACAACGTAAATTTATGAGGTATGCTAGTTTGAGGTTAAATATCCCTTGCGAACCCCATAACTATGGACCTGTCGCTTCTCAACTAGGTCTGGCTTCACTAGCTGAGCGTAGACGGATCTTGGGCATTAAGTTCCTGAATACTTTATTACTAGGTAATATTGACTCTCCCTATTTGCTTTCCTTAGTTTGTTTTAGAGTTCCTCAACTTCATTCCCATTCTGTTGCTCCTTTTTATGTTCCTTTCGCATCTACTAATTACGTTAAGAATGAGTCTATCACACGTATGATGTCAAACGCCAATGTGGACCCTTCGTTTCTTCTCTGCCTATAATTTACTGTATAGCTATTAAATTTTTATTACATCGTAATTGTACAATTAATTTGTAACTAGATAAGCATAATGTGTATATTTGTTCCAAGGGTTTATCCCGTATATTTTATAAATAAATAAATAAATAAATAAAAATAAAGTATTGAAAAATATTTGACTATTATGGTAAATAATCAGGACATAGTTGATGGTTTTTCAACTAAAAACCGATATATTTATTGTATTGAAGTAACTGAGTTCTGAGTACTTATATATTTGTTTTTATTTTTTTTTTAAACTAACCCTACGTTAGGTTACGGTTGACAGATGTCACTCAGTACATTTTAAGAATTGATTATTCTTATCAAATGCAATTCATATCTTCGTTATCTCTATTGCCTCTAGTTTAGTAGACTAAATGTTGATTATTTCTAATTTTAATCAATAATTTATTGATGGTTGACAATAGTCCACCACGCGCCCAGTCATGTAACAAATATAATTTAATTTCATGAATTTGTAATGAACCAAAAATAAGCTGGTAAATTAGTCCTTTTTAATTAGGTGGGAAGAAACATTAGATTTGGAAAGGACAATTGTCGACTATTGTCGAGACCTCTCTGTTTGAATTCCTGCCTAAAGATCCTTTTGTTTGGACATTACCTTCTTCCTTACGGAAGGAAAATGGATGTTATTGTTTTTATGTGTTTATGTATATATTTTAATATGTATTTTTTGCTTGTGTTTTATTCTATATGATCTTTTATATATTTGTTTTTTTATTCCTATTAGGTACTATCTTTTTTCTTTTCAAATATTTTGTATGTTTAATTTAATTAATTTTTAATTAATATAATGCTTAATATTTTTAATTATGCTTATATATATGTTGCATATCGATTTAAAAAGATGGAATTTAACTTAAATACCTGGCTGCAGTTCCAGTTCCAATTCTTCACTCAACTTGTCCTGGTGAAATCCCTCAGAGCAGGTCTCTTGAATGTGGATTAGGATTTTAATTAACACAAGATTTTTTGTATATAATAGAAAAATATTTTATTGCACTTTTTAAGAAAGTTATTGGAGTCGAATATCCACACCCTATCAAATGCTATTTGATTTTTAGGCGGTCAAGATCATTTGACGTGGCTTTAAAGTAGATAACATTCAGTGGTATGGGCGAAAAGACATCGACTGACTATTTATTAATTTTTAGCTCGTATTTAAGTTGTGAGAATTGTTGTTATGCAAAAGTCTCTCTTTCCTTTATTATAATTTCTTGTGTAGTTGTGTAATATTTGTTGACAATGATATGTTTTTCTCAGATTAGAGAGATGTGCAACAGACTGCGTTTTCATTTACATATTGGCGTGTGAATAAATAATATGGTATATAATGTAGTTAGATAATTTTTAGTTTTTATTGTGTTTTTTATATTTTAGTTCTGGTTAAAAAGTCTTTAGTACATATTGAATATGATGGTGTGATGTGATAATTTTATATCACGTTTCGCTCATCATTACAAATTTTATATAAAAAATGATGAAGTTAATTCATATATTTTATGACATATTTGATAAAATTATGTATGAACAGTTAATTACTATTTTTTTAATTAGTGAATTTTTTTTAAATATTTTTCAAAGAAAAGTAGATACCAAACTACTAAATTTAAATATAATTAAAGAATTAATTGATTTATAGTCGTAAGCGAATAAGCGAGTGGCTTTGGTCGGTATAAGTCCAATGAGTACAAAAAACGTAGCCTCTCCTAGTTTTTAGACCAAATTTCCGCCCCTGATAATATAACTAACTATATACTATTAACATTTAACTCGATATTTTCCGTACACAAACAACTCGTATTTAATTAAAAAATATAATAAAATGTGTACAATTGAATAATTTACTGTAATTTAATTTTAAAACACTTAGGCACTACAGTCTACGATTATAGATTACCTACTTATTATTTAATATTTAATATTTATTTATTATTACTTATTATTATATAATGTACATAATACCTAATATCATTGATTATAGAATAGTCTATTCTAATATACACCTATTTACTTAAGTTTACTCTTTTGTTATAGAATTTTTATGTTTCAATTTTTGTTTGGAAACTAATATATCAATTAAGTTTTAAATTATAATGTAATTAAAATACTGTTATAGGCGGGCCTTGAGAATAGTAATGTAACAGTTAATCCAGCATTTCATTCAGCAAATAAAAATGATGCAGGGTTTCAAAATAATAAAAAGCCGAATTTATGGCACCGATATTTTAATTTATTTGCAACCATTGATTTACCAAATAAATTTGATGCAAGAAAAAAATGGAGTTCACAATATGGTGAAGAAAAATGCCCGGCATTAAGAAAAGTGATTAACAGTGGAAAATGCAAATGTGGATGGGTATAATACATTAATTTTAAAAGTTTATTTACATAAATTAATCGTATCTTTATCCTTTATGTATTGCCAAAATTGTTAGGCAATTTCTATTGCAGCGGTTGTGTCGGACCGTTTATGCATATCATCCAATTACAAGTTTAAAACTCCATTATCTGCACAACATTTAATAAGTTGTTGCAAAAGCTGCTGCAGCTGTAACGGTGGAGACATTCAATCAGGATGGGAGTATGTAAAAAATAAAGGATTAGTTACTGGAGGATGGTTTAAATCAAATATTGTAAGAATTAATCGGTAACAGGATGTTTAGATTTAAATTAATATTTAACATTCTCATCTAGAAACAAGTTTTAGTAGTTAAATACTTTAATGAAATGAGCACAAATAAACAAAGTCCTCAAATAAAACATAGGTATTTGTAATGAACTAATAAATGAAAAATCATAAATTTTATTTAAATTACTTAATATATATTTTATTATTTTCTATCTACTTACCTTAAATCATGTATTATTTTTTTCTTATAAATGTTTACTTTTTCTTTTTGTTATAGAAACTAGTATACAAAGTTGAAGGTAAGGGTATATTATAAGTCAATAGCATTCCTAATTTAGGTATATATTTTAATTCCTGTACATATAAATAGAGCGTGATATCGTGGGGCTAACACGTTATGTTGTACTAGAATTCTACTGAGATAGATAGACAGATAGATAGATAGATAGATAGATAGATAGATATTAGATAGATGCCTCCATTTTTCTTTAGTTCAGTAACTATTAAATTATTCAGTATTAGTTGTTATATATACATATATAATTATATTTAACTTTAAATTTAAAATGTAGCTAAGTAGTAAAATGTTAGGAATTGTTCTATAATCCACATAATATTAAAATAAGTTCAAAGAACTTTATTCATGACTCATGAGTCATGATACTTCATATGGTATATGTTACAGTTAAAACTCTGGACCCGTCTAAACTAGTAATCTTAGATACTTCTAAACATGTTTTTTTAAATAATATAGACTTAATATATGCAAAAACAAATCCCCTTAAAACTAGTTTTCATAAACTACTTGTGCCAAAATACGTTTTAACTAGTTAAAAATCAGAACGTAAATCAGAAATTACGTAAATCAGAAGTTAGAACTAGTTTTCTGAAATATTTTGGTGAAAACTAGAAATATTCAGTAAAAATTAATATTCAAAAATAATTTTAATTCGATGGTTAAAATTAGTTTTAACTAGAGTAAAATAGAAATTATTATTTAATAGGATAAGCATAGGAATTCATCAATATTTGGAACAGAAAAATGTAAAATCGTGATGTGTTTTAGCAGGTAAATGCCAAGATAAATTGCCATTTAAAATAACACAGAATTTGATTTTTTTTCTATGCGAACAGCGATTTTAGTAGATGATTTTTTGGCAAACAAATGAATGACACGATACTAGTAGACAGTAATCATCATAGTTATTATTTATTATATGTATTAATGTATTATTCTTATTTTTAGGTGAGTATATAATAATTATAATATATATGAAACTGAAGTTATCTTAATTGATTTGATAGCCGAACGATATATCGTGATCGTCAGTGGTCATCACATACATTTCATTTTTTTACACCTGCATTTTAGTTAAAACTATTTTAGGACTATTTAATTTAAACCTATGGTTAATTCTAATTTTAATTAGTCAAAACAAGATTTGATGGTAAATTTATAATTTTATGAAATCGTATAAACTTTCGAAATTATTTTGCCGTCAATCTATTTTAAACGAGATTTTTCATTTTAACAAAGGAATGCACATAACTCAAAAGAAAACATTCGAAAAATGTTCTACTTATGATACTATGCTCATGTAAACTATAACGATAACTCGAAAAAATTGAATTCAACGGCCACAAAGTTCTATTTGAAGTAGAAGCTGAAAATGAAATTTGCTTTTACGTTTTAGGGTTGTCAACCATTTTCAATACCACCATGTAAAAAGACTTATGAGTGTTCATCAGAAAATTCAAAAGTACCTGAATGTTGGGTTGAAACGTGTAGTCGTGCAAGTGAAAGGAATTTGAATAAAACGGAAATGGAATCCTCCGTGAAGATACACAGTGAATATTAGGATCCGTATTAATATGCAATTATATTTGTAAAATATGCATAGGTACCATGATGGATAAATATGCTAAAAACAATTTTATTAAATAATCAACTATTATAGACGTACTTATCTGCATAAATAATTTTTTTGTCTAAAATAACATCATGAATACCTATTTATATTAAAAAAACAAATATATCATTAAAAACTTTATTTATATAGCATAGTCTCACTAATACAGACATCCCGATTAATTAAGCAATCAATTATTTATTATATTACTACATAGGTAGTGGTTTAAAACAATTGTGCATGCTTTTAAAATTCACATTCAACTAACATATAGACCTACTTAAATATGTGTAATAAAATTGAATTGATATAGATAAATAAAACTTGTATATCGAGTAATCAGAAACACATAATTTTAAGTGTTGTTCTCAAATATGAGCCAACATCTGTTACAATAATTGATTAAAGATTTTCAAGTATAAATTATATAGCTGCCTACATATTGACACGAGTGACTAAAAGATCGAATTAATTTTTAGTATAAATTTCTAAAAATACATAAATTACAAATAGGTAAATTATCAAATATTAATAAAATATGCAAGTTATATTAACTATTGACCCTAAGTCAACTTTCTTCTTCTTATTGCATACTTAATCATAATTTTCTTAATGTTAAATGTATTTTTTGCCGTAATGCTAAATCAACCTTTAATTCGGTCCTATCCGATCTTAATAATTTAAAATATAGGGTGACCTCAGGGCAACACCTTTTTAACCGTGAACCTGTGTCGCAATTTTCAAATAATATTTTGTCTATTTATTACCAAAATGTACGTGGCCTACGTACGAAATTGTCTAACCTTCATACTAACTTTGTTCTATCCACACACGATGTATATATACTAACCGAAACCTGGCTTTCCAAAGCAATATCTGATGCTGAGCTGGGGCTTGATGGGTATGTAACTTTTAGATGCGATAGGAATATTAACACTAGTTCTAGCTTACGTGGGGATGGTACATTAATTGCTGTACATGCTAAGTTCAGACCTACTATAGTTTCTTCTCCGGTTCTTAATGTGGAACAAGTATTTGTACGCATTTCCTTCCCTGGTGGTGCTTCTGCACTCTTAGCAGGCATTTATTTGCCTCCTTATTCTGATGTGTCTAGATATGAGAACCATAGCGATGCAATGGATCATGTATGGGAATCCTATCAATTTGACTTTGGTATTGTATGTGGTGATTTTAATTTACCCAATATTAGATGGTCTAATAGGGACTCTGGCCTTGAATATGATGGTTCTGTTACTGATAAAGTTCGTCAGATCGGTGATCAATACGGAGCCCTTCACTTTGAACAAAAAAATAATGTCCCTAATATATCTAACTCTTTCCTTGACTTAGTTTTTACAAATAACAAATTTGTCAAAATTGAGGAATCATCTGAGCCTCTCTTACCTTGTGATGTGTATCATCCAGCGCTTACTACTCGTATATCCTGCACATGTCCCTTAGATATCCCTGTCCTTAATAATAGTCATTCTTTTCACGATTTCAAACATGGTAACTACGTTAAGGCAAACGATGATTTACGAAATATTAACTGGGCTCAACATTTATCGTCGTTAACGACAGAGCAGTCAGCTAAGTTTCTACAGAACTTACTTCTGCATGCCATTGATCACTGTGTACCTTTGCTCACTTTTCGTAACTCATCCTTTCCACCCTAGGTAACTAATAGCCTCAAGGATCTTTTGGTCAAAAAGTAACAGGCCCATAAAATTTTTAAAACATTTGGTGGATTTAATAATTACCATTGTTTCTCTCTTTTACGTGCTCAATGTAAATTTGATTCAAAACAGCTGTACAGAGCCTATACGTGTAAAATGCAAGAGCAGTTGTGTAACAATCTACGCTCGTTTTGGGACTATGCCCGTAAGGCTCAAGGTAGTCAGAATATTCCGGAGAAAGTTCATCTCGATAGCATAAGTGCCTCCGGTGATCAAGTTTCAGATCTGTTCGCTTCTTATTTTTCCTCGGTTTATGTTAAACCTAGGGTGATATCTGATTCTCAGTTGAACTTGATAACTACAGAGCAATTTTTGTTTCTCCCATCCTCAATAACAATTACCCCTGATGGTATTTCAGCCATCTTTTTGTATCGTTGTAGAAACCATCTCACTTTGCCGATCTGTGCGATATTTAACAAATCCCTAGCAGAAGGAATCTTCCCCTCCGTTTGGAAATGTAGCCGTGTTACACCTATTCTAAAATCGGGGGACCCTACTGATGTCACTAACTATCGGCCTATTTCTGGTCTACCATTCTTAGGCAAAATGTTTGAATCGATTGTTCTGAAGCGTATCCAGCGTCCACTCTTGTCAACCATCTCGGTTGACCAACACGGATTTTTTCCTGGTCGGTCAACATCTACCAGTGCAATTGATTTTGTATCTTTTGTACACGATGCTTTTTCAGCTAGGCGGCAAGTTGACGTTGTTTACACAGACTTCTCAAAAGCTTTCGACTCGATTGATCATAATGCACTGATATATGTCTTGGATCGGTTAGGAATTGGTGACCCACTCCTAACCTGGTTGAGATCTTATCTGTCTGATCGAGTTCAATTTGTTAAATTATTTGGTATGAAATCTAAATCATTTAAAGTTTTATCAGGTGTTCCCCGAGGTAGTTATCTAGGCCCCCTGCTATTTAATATATTTATTAACTCTATTTGCTCGGTCATTTCTCCAGCGAGGGTCCTGTTATTTGCAGATGATCCTAAGATATTCCACACAGTGTCGTCCATGGAAGACTGTCAAATACTTCAAAGAATTCTGGTAAAACTAACAATCTGGTGCGACATTGTTGGGCTCTCCCTAAATATTACCAAATGCAAAGTTATGTCATTCTATCGTACTAGAAATATTATAATGTTTGACTATTCTCTCAATGGCCTACGCCTGGATCGTGTTGACAAAATTATTGACTTAGGTTTCCTTTTTGTCCCATCTTTAGATTTTCGTCCTCACATTGATCACATAGTAGGCAAAGCTGTGCGCATACTTGGTTTTATTAGACGACATTCTGCGAGTTTCAATTCTCCAAAATGTCTCTCAGTGCTCTATTTTGCGCTAGTACGCTCGGTACTAGAGTATGGTTCTATTGTCTGGTATCCGTATACCGTTGGTGATATACTTAGACTTGATAGAGTGCAGAACAGGTTTTTGAATAATGCTGGGTACTGCCTAAACATTTCTCATCCACCCCATGACTATCAGCCAATAAATGATATTTTATGTCTCGAGTCACTATCAGTTAGACATCAGACACATAGTTACCGATTTATTTCTGGACTATTAAATGGGAAAATTGATGCACCTCGATTAATAGAGAAACTTAATATCCATGTTCCTAGCAACACTCGATACCAGGGCACGTTCTACCTACAAACAGATCGGTCCAACTATGCTGCCAATGCACCCTTCCCTAGACTGATGCGTGTATACAATTTATATAATTTGTGACAATTTCGTGCCTGGGCCTTTTATTTTTGTTTCACCATACTATTGGTTTTTGCTGTCTTTTTTTTGCTTCTTTTTTTGCTTGTCTATTTTTAATACTGTTATTATGTCTTACTATTTAAAAATTTTAATTTGTTATTATTTTGTATGTAAGTACTTTGTATAAAAGCCGATTGGCGTTATTCATTATAAATAAATAAATATGCAACTGTTCAAATTTGAAAAAAAATTACATATTAATTCAATGAAACGTGAATATTTTAAAATAAATTACTAAATAGTAATAGGTATAAATACACATAAATATACATTTCCATGTGAATTCGGGCCTTAATATTAGGCATTAGTATTACATATAAGTATTTCCTAAACCAAAACCAGAATAATGTTTTTTATTTATATAATTACACAAATAACTAGTTGGTGTTACAGAACTATTATATTTAACACACCCAAAGAAACAAACAATACTGTTTGATGTAAAATGTTTAACTCATTTTAGTTGATGACTATATTTCATTTCCCCGAGAACAACCTACCAAAATAATGAAGGATGTTATGGCACGTGGTCCACTTCAAGTATCAATGCATATGTATGAAGATTTCAGAGTTTACAAAAAAGGTGAATATAATACATTCATATTTATTATATGGATATTAATTGTATTTATTATGCAGGTTTAAATATAAATTAGTAAATCCTCATAGTCGTATAGTTTGTTAGCGCGGATTTGATCGTCTAGCGGCCGCCAAATATTATTATTATTACGTTAGGTAGGTAACAAAACGACGCTGCCGTACTATGGGTATAAAATGTTCTCTTTCTTACTTTCATCATAGTCATTTATATTATTTTATTTATAATATTTGTAAAATATATTGTCTGAATTCAAAGCTTCGAGGATGTAAAGGATCATTTTGATGTTTTACGAAGTTAAAATAAATCGTTAAACATGTTATAGTTGATATCAATAAGGTAATATGTCCAATATATAATGATAATTTTGCTCATTGAATGATTTTAAAAATATTTGATAACATTGAGGTTTTCGTGGTTTTGTTCAGGACTAGGCTGATTCTTATTAATCAGCCTTGGCTAACAAAAAACCCGGACAACACTGGGTAACAAAAGCTAGCATTTTAATACGTTTGTGCGATAATGTCAAAATTATCGTTACACTAACTGTAAATACACTCAGTACCCTTGATGCATACACTAGTCTTAACGTATATTAATTTACTGGTCACTCTTTTATTTTCCGGTCGTTCTTCACAAGCAATCAGTATTATTACTCACTGACCACTGTTATTCGATGGCGAGCGGGAGTTCCACGTCTTATAGTTGTCCTCAAAATCGGAGTCTAACACGTAAGACCTCTAGGGTTACCAACTGTCTAGGTTTCACTGTTAAGAATTTGTGGTGCCAGTCAAAGTTATATTTATATCTTTCAACTGGATGCAAAAAGTCCAGATTATTTATAGTTACGACGTGTATAAAAATATTTTTTAATTTTTCCATCTTTCATACAATTTTAAGGTAGTGATTTATTTATTCTTTTATTTTTAGTGTGTTGATGTGTATCTTTTTTTTCTATTACCTATTAAATTTACTGTACACATAAGAAATTAAAGTATAATTTTTTCATAATGTATCAAATTAGAAGTTTTACCTGTAAGTTAGTTGAAGACCTCCCAAAACCCTAAAAATGAAGGAAATTTTCTTCGCTACACGGAAAAATATTGAATTATTAATATATGTTTTTGATTGAGACCAAATATATAAATTATAATAATAATTATAAGTAGTTAATAGTTGCTAGGCAACATAAAGATGCTAATAACTTCCCCAAAAATTATTTTAAATCATGGAAACTAACAAGATTATTTCTAAATTTGAAAATGTTTACCATTATGGGTACACACACACAAACACCCACAAATAAAGTAAACTTTAAAAATACTTAAACACCTAATTAATTTTATAAAAAAAAAATAATAATAAAATAATACTTATGTGTATGTTTTTGGATTGTTGCCATTTAAAAAATAAAACTTACCTTAACAGTAAACAAGAATTATTATACGAAACACGGTCGTAAATTTAAGGTTAGATTCTGAGTGCAGTAAATTGAAAATCTATTGGTTTTACAATGATGTTTTTTCTGGGGTTATTTTTTGAAACTCTGTTAAAAAGTTTCACCCAGAATTTTACTTATCAAAATTACTTGGTGGGTTATTTTTTCTTTTTTTTCAATAGTGTTTTCATCGTAGGGAAATAGTGCGGAAAAATCAAGTAAAAACGGCGTATAATTTACCGTAAATGAGACTTCACTGGATTTATTTTCGTTACTTAGCCATAGCTCTAAAATTTATGTTGCTAAAAATTTTTAATTTTCACCATAAACCAATGAAAAGTTGTTACCTATATACTTGTCAAAAGTTTCAAAATTACTTGAAAACTTGTGGATCAAAAATAGAACTTTGAAACTATCTATTTTTTAAATTTATTTCTAATTACATTTAAATTTTTTTATATACTAACTTCAAAACGTAATAAGACTTTACTCATACACTCACATAACGATACTTTTTTATTTTTTTTTTATTTTTAAACGTAATACACAATCTGTATCGACTTGACACAATAAGCATATATGATAAGAGTTACAAAGATTGACAGGGAAATTTGATGAAAGAAGCCACCCATCGATGGCACTTTCTATGGATTTATTTATTTATTATCTATGGCTTATATTAAGAGATCACGACACTACTTACACTTCAGGCGTCTAGGGGGATTACCAGGTATAGAAGGAGCAGATAAATTTTTTATGAGTTCGTTAGGGTGGTTAATTAGTTTGGAATAGAATCTTTTATAATATATTTTGGCTTCATCGTTGATTGTTTTGAGTTTGGTGTCAGTATAAAGGGTGTGATTAGACACGTAGGGTGGTGCATTCATTATTTTTCGGAGAGCGATATTTTGAAATGTTTGAATTTTCAGTAAGTTAGACTTTTTAGCGTTTCCCAAAAGTTAGAGTCCGTATGTCCAAATGGGTTTGAGAAGTGTTTTGTAGATCAGAATTTTGGTTTTAATGGCGGTAGTGTTATTGCTTAATAAGGGTTTGAGGATACGGAGACGATGATTCAGTGCTAATCTTTTGATTTTGATGTGATAAGCCCAGGTTAACCTTTGGTCGAGAGTGAGCCCGAGATATTTGATTTTTGGAGAGTAAGGGATAGGAATACCGTATAGAAAAACTGTAGGACAGGAAGTATGTTTGAGGGTGAAGGTAGTATGAACAGATTTGCTTTGTTTAACTTTGAATCGCCAGTTATTAAACCATTTTTCCATGTGGTTAAGGTGAGTTTGGAGATTATATGACGCTATGAGTGGATCATTGTTAATAAATATTATTGCTTTATCGTCAGCGTAGTCTGCTACGCAGTGGCGAATTACCCATTAGGCTCGTAAGGCTCGAGCCTAGGGCGGCAATTTGTAGGGGGCGGCAAATTTTTTCATGTTATTTTATTTTTATGGTACAAAAAAAAAGAAAAAATTAATGATATTCAAATGGGGTTCATTTTTGATGGATTTAATGGATTCATCATTTTTGGTATCTGAAGTATTAATGGCTACTTGTTTCTTGTTATAACTTATAACACAATGCGCATAAGAAATACACGCGGCCGCTTAATAATAATTAAGAATAAGGCTACATTTACAGATGCTGTATAAAAATGATTTGGATGAAAATTTTCAAACTGAGGTACTGCTCTACAAAGAGTATGAAATTTCCAACTTCGAACAGTTTATTGATCAAAAACTGGAGCAAACATTTCCGAATGTTTTCATAGCTCATAGAATATATCTTTCCATGGCAGTATTCAACTGCACAGCTGAAAGGTCATTTTCCGCGCTAAAAAGAATAAAAATGCATTTACGGGCCAACTTAGTAGAAGAAAAACTCAACGCTTTGTCTATACTGTGTTTTGAGAACCACATTACGAACGAATTAGACTTCGATCACTTGATAAAAGATTTTTCCCAACTAAAATCTCGAAAAGAACTGCATTTAATCATTCGTACTCTATATGAAATTTATATATTGTAACTAGTTAGATTATAATATGTAATACAATATTCGAACTAAAGTATAAATTAAACAACATTTGAACCATTTCTCACTCCCGGGACGACTATACCACTCTTCGATGTTAGCCCATTCAAATTACGATTTTTAGATAGTATTAAAAAAAGGGGGTGGCAAACACTGAGCGTGCCTATGGGCGCCGAGAAGGTTAATCCGCCACTGCTGCTACGGATGTATTGGGGGTAGTTGGTTGATCAGAAGCGAAGATATTGTACAGAATTGGAGATAAAATGCCCCCTTGGGGAACACCAGCATTGATAACTGCTACGTCAGATAACGCAGAACCGTAGCGTATTTGAAAATGCCGATCTGTTAGATAGGATTTAATAAGTAAATAGTAGGTGGGAGGCATGAATTTCTTAAGTTTATACAAAAGCCCGTCATGCCATACGCGGTCAAATGCTTGCGAGATGTCTAGAAACACGCAATTGCAGATTTGTTTTTTTTCCAGGGAATATGAAATGGAGTCTACGACTCTGTGTGCTTGATGAATAGTAGAGTGAGAAGCGCGAAACCCAAATTGGGTGTTTGGAAGAATATTTTTTTCAGTAATTATCGGGAGAATTCGTTTCAGAATTAATTGTTCCAGTATTTTGGCGAAAAAAGGGAGAAGGCTGATTAGACGATGAAATGATGGTAGGTCAGGTGGTTTGTTTGGTTTTGGAACTAAGATTATAGTTGCGAATTTCCATAGTAGGGGAAAATAGGAAAGTCTGAATGAAGCATTATATATATGAGTGATGTGAACGATGGCTCTAGTTGGGAGGGATCTGGCTACTTCCGCAGTAATGCAATCGTAGCCTGGTGATTTTTTAAGAGCATATTTTTGTATAGCATATTTTACATCATTAGGTGTAAATGACTTGACAGGGAGAGACACTGGGAGGGGGGTATTTAAGAACGTTTCGACTTGGTTCATGTTTTCAACGTCTATGATATCAGCATGCGGTTGAAAGGTATTAGCAAGATGATCCTTAAAAAGTTCAGCTTTTTCGATATCCGAAGTAGCTAAGCTACCATTTGATTTTTTTAATAGGGAGATTTGGAGATTTATAGCGAAGTATTTGTTTTGTTTCTCTCCATAGGCTATCGTCTGAGGGAGTGAGTTTCATTAAGTGATTTTGCCATATGTTTGACTTAAATTCAATGAGCAGTTTTTTTAGTGAATTAGCTAGTTGGTTGTAATTAATTTTATGGGAAGGTAAACGCGTACGCTGGTATAGAGCTCTTGCTCTTCTTTTTTCTACAATTTTGTTACGTATATATTCAGGAAGTGAGCTTGCAGTAGGAGGTGCTGGCATTCCATTTGTAGCCGACCATGCTGCAGTTTGTATTATGTTGGTAAGATTGAGGGCCGCTAGGTCTATGTCATTGGGTGATTTTAATTTTGTGTTTAGCTTAATTTTTGTGTTGACTAGTTCGCGAAATTTAACATGATCTGTGAATTTGTTAAATAATTTGTTGGATTCTTTGACAGAAGAGGAAGTATTGAGAATTAGGAGTATTGATGAATGGTCTGAATTTAAATCGAGTAAGTTTTTAGTAGAGTGGAACAAGGTGTTCGGTAAATTGGAGACAAAGATATCAAGAATATCAGGATTTTTACGGACCGAAGAGGGCCAATATGTTGGATCAGGAGGGGCTAGAACTTTAAATATCTTAGTGTTTATATAGTTATATAAGGTGACTCCTCGGGGGTTATTCACGCGGCATCCCCATGACTGATGTTTGGCGTTAAAATCGCCACCTATGATAAAGTTATTATTGAATGAGTTGAAGTAGTCGGCGAATTGAGTGTTTTTTATGTTATGTATTGGGGGTAAATAAACAGCAGCAATGGTGAGTGAAGTATTGTTTAACTTTAGGTTAATAGCACAAGATTGGAGAAAGGATTGAGAAGCCCTAGGTAAGGGATAAAATTCAATATTAGATTTAATAAAAATAGCAGCGCCTCCATGCGCGGTATTGTCGGGGTGATTTTATTTTATTAGAGTATAACCGGGGATATGTATATGGGAGAATTTAGTGAAGTGGGTTTCAGATATGAGGGTGACATCAATGCGTTTGTGGTTTAATACGGTTTCGAGGTCAAGGGCATGGTTTTTTAGTCCATTGGCGTTAAATTGTAGTATTAAGAGCGAATCGTCGGTGACAGATTTATTGTAGTTATTATTAGTCATTATTTGTCAAGGAGCTTGGATATTACTTTAGTTAATAGAGAAATTAGTGGATTTATAACATTTTTGAATTCGTCTAAAAAATTAGTTAATAATTTGCTTAAATCAGGTGGCTGAGTATCAGTAGAAGGAGGAGGAGCAACGAAATCTGGTGTATTGGACGTGGCCTGAGCGTAAGTTTGCGTTTGAGGAGAGGGGTGATTTGGGAAAGTGCGAACAGGTGGATGGCTACTTTGTACATTAGTGGTTTGGATCTTAAAATTATTTTGTAATCGATTACTTGGTGTGCTGGATTTCTTACGACGTTGGAGTTCTTTATAAATTGTGCAGCCCTTGTAGTTGGCTGGGTGGTTTTAAGAACAGTGAGCGCATTTCGGAGGAGCATCGCGTGGGTTCGGGCAAGCAGTTGACTGATGATCTGCTCCGCAGCGAACGCATCGGGGTTGGTAGCCGCAGTAGGTTCTGGTGTGTCCATATTGTTGACAATTGAAGCATTGGCTGATTGTCTTCGGTTTGTACGGCTCTTCAATTTTTATTTTACAATGAAGTAGTGAAGACATTTTAAAAATTTCATTGGATTTCAGTGTTGGTTCGAGATCAACGAAAGAATAAGAGGAGGGGATTTTTATTGACTTTATGTAGTTCATTGGTAACTTGCCTTACCTCGTAGAGACGAACTTCCAGCTCTTCTTTTATTAGACTTAGAGGCGTGGATGGGTGGAGGTTACGTATAACTATCCGAAGTGGTTTCTCTTCTTTAAGATGGTATGTGTGATACTCAGCTTTTTCAGCTTTAAGGTACTGTACTAATACTCTGTAAACATTAGGGTCCGTAGTTTGAATTTTCAGAGAATTTGTTGAAGATTTACATATAAAATTGTCAACACCTATAAGCTCTATTAATTCTGTACATAATGTGGGAAAATCTTCGACACCTTTAACAAAAATAGGCGGAGGAGGTTTAATTGGTGTGTTTTCATTTTCCATATCGTTTTCAGCATCATTTTGCTGAGAGTTTGTAGGAATGTTTTCAATAGTGGGTGGGTCAAATGGATCATCTTGGGCAAGTGGTTTGAACCTGTTGCGTGAAGCAAAGACTTTTTTTTGTGTTCTTTGTTTACCATTTATATCTATATTCGCATTCGGAGATGAGGGTTCGGATAGTGAGTTTGAGGAGTTGAAGTGTAGACGTTTATTTGATTGTGTTGACCATCCAGAATCTAAAGTGTTAGCTTTTGTATTAGCTTTAGAATTCGTTGTTGTAATTGTTTTTGAGATAGTAATCGGCAGAGCAGTTTAGTGCGAATTGTTTTTAATTGTATTATTAGGTTTGTTTGGTTGATTATTATTCATAGTGATTTACGATAAGTACGATAAGTTAAACATTACCGTCAGCTTGATAACGTAATGAGCGCAAGACTATGCTATCGGAACAGATAAGCGGTGTGCGAGACAATATACGTGCGGACTGAACGGTGTCAGAGCACGAATTGGATAACGATACTGAACAATTTTTAATGAAAAAATCGTTGTTGAAATTTTGTTTAATGGGTTCAACTACATTTTTATGGAATCGAATGTTTTTAAATCAATTTTTAAGGTAAATAGTTTATATTTTAAAAAGTTTACAAACACTTGGTCCGTCAAATCATTATGAAACATTTGATACAGATAGAATTACATGTTTTGTATTATTTGGTGAAAAAAAAATTACTACTTTTTCAAAAAAAAAAAAAAAATGATTTTAAAATGGTTTGATA